>JAUESE010000080.1:5542911-5565779 GCA_032274725.1 Malacoctenus triangulatus
TAAATAAAAATCCCTAAAAATGTCATTTTAGTGTATTCTCCCAAAGTAAGAGTTGTAGTAGGTTTAAAAGGAGATGGTATATGTGTACTGTGAGTTTGGTGGCACTACAGTGTTTAGTAAAGTAGTTATTGGTCATTTTACTAGATTTTTATTGAATAAAAATCCGTAAAAATTTCATTTTTGCATATTTTCCTAAAGTAAGGGTTGTAGTAGGTTAAAAAGGAGGTGGTTTATTTGTACTGTGAGTTTGGTGGCACTACAGTGTTTAGTAAAGTAGTTATTGGTCATTTAACTAGATTTTTATTAAATAAAAATCCCTAAAAATGTCATTTTTGTATATTTTCCCTAAGTAAGAATTGTAGGAGGTTTACAAGGAGATGGTATATTTGTATTGTGAGTTTGGTGGCACTACAGTGTGTCAAAGTAAGGTTATTGGTCATTTTATTACTTTTTTATTGAATAAAAAACCCTAAAAATTTCATTTGAGCACATTTTCCCAAAGTAAGAGTTGTATTAGGTTTAAAAAGAGATGGTTTATGTGTATTGTGAGTTTGGTGGCACTACAGTGTGTCAAAGTAAAGTTATTGGGCATTTTATTACTTTTTTATTTGAACAAATCTCCCCAAAATTACATCTTCGTGTATATGGAGAAAAATAGGATTGTAGCTCACAGTCCACTTTGCTGTGATTGCAGTAAGGTGTTGGTTTTGTAGAAAAGATGTTCCGCTGATACAAAGATGCCGAATCTGTGAATATCTTTCTAGCTTTGCAGAAATAAAAAAATCACAAGATTTCGGGAAATTATTTCAATATATGTGTTTTTTGGACATTTGTACTGCAACTAGGAAAACTGCGATACTATCGTAAACCGTGATAATTTGGTCACTATAATCGAGATATCAAATTTCCTGTATCGTTACATCCCAACTGCACTCCAATATTAGAGGCTTGTTCAATGGGTTCAATCAAGGACCAAATAACAGCCTGCAGGCGCAGTGATTGGCAGGAGATGAAGAGGCCAGTGGCGTGACTCCTTCACACACACAATGTTTTATTGCTGCTTCGTACTGAGGCCAGAGTTTGTCTCCTAATTTCCAGACAGTAAATTTAGTTCTGTATCCTTAAACAACCTCTGCTTCAGTTGTGTTATGAGAGTATATTTGGCTCTGATGCCAAACACAGAAACATGCAGAGACTATGGAAAAACCTCCAATGCACATTTGGTGTGTGATGGAGCTTATGGCTGCAGAAAAGAGGCTTTTTCTTTTCCCCTCACCAGATGTGCCACTTCCACACAACCAGGCCAAATTTTTTACCTGAAAGATGTAATCGCCAGGCTTCACGTCTGTGATGTCAACCCACTGGCAGTCAATGTCATGTCTGTAGGTATCCCAGCAGCCCACTGTGATGCCCTGTGCTCCAAAGTTGGCACATTCGTACCTCTTCTGGATACCTGAAGGCGGAACAGGTTTGCATGATAAATGTAGCCACGCTAAAATGTTCATTGGCCTGGATTACATTAAATAACGCAAATATATGATGTGAGAGATGAGTTCTTTTGCTTTCTTTTCTCCATTGTCTGACAGGGAAAGTACAAAGCTTGTGCCTGAGAAATAATGGAGGCATTGGAGCTGCTTTATACAAATTTCCCACCAACATTTGGTGTCTTTCATGTTTGTATCTCTTATTTCATTAGCAACAGAACATAATACAAAGGATTGGATTGGATCGGATTTTTTTCAATTCATTTGTTCAAAGTCACAGTGAGTAAACAACACAATAAAAGGGGGAAGTGGAGTAAATGTGTTTACCTTCGTCACAATGAGTGTCCTCCAGACAGAAGCTGGCTTTGTGTCCCTCGGCCACTTTCGTGCCGTTCAGACTCATCAAGTCATAGTGGGTGAAAACTTCCATACTGTGGTAATGCCTGGATGAGACAAGAGACAAGATGCTCAAATATCATGGACACTTTCTGGTGGCTTTTTATGAAGCCGTGTTGTTAGCAGTTTTCATGCCCGTATCTGTCGTTAGTAATGTTGTCACCAAATTGAGCACATGGGCGAAGTGATCACTGGGTTCACTGCAGCTAAAACGCTGCCGCTCCTGCAGCTCTCCTACCTGTGGCATTCGTGCCAGACCCAGGAATGGTGGGCCGCCCGCGGCCTGAAGTCCGACTGGCCGTTGTTGCTGATCTGCGAGGAGAAGCGGAGAAGGCGGCGGTAGGACGTGGGGTCAGCTTGGTTGGCGCTGCTGGACAGGCATTTCTCCTCGTGGGCGCACTGCAGCGCGTACATGGGCCTGTCCTCCAGGTAGGTGGTCTGCTCCACGGCCTGAGAGCTCAGCACCAGGTCAGGGGCCGCTGGGAGGGGGGAAATGGGGTGAGGTGGTGAATAAGTAAGTCAGAGGGAACACTGAGTGAAGTGAATAATGTCTTTCTGAAAAACTGCAATAAAATAGAAATTTCTCCATTTCAAATTGTAAAAACGCATAAATAAAAAGGAAGTACAGAGGTCACATGTATTCAAGAATTATTGATGGTACACAATTATAATTACAGCTGCCATTAAAAATGAGTATTTTCCAACATATCTGTCAGCAGGGATAAAATCATGATTCAAAACTGAAGAAATTCTGTTTTCAGCATTAACTTTATTTCTACCCACACTTTTGAACTTGAATATATAAAACTCATCTGGGAAATCTGTGTTTTGTTTCTTACTTTGAGTACAAGAGACGCCAGCAGAAAAGCGGCCGCCTCCTTTCGGACAGTCAATGTGTTTCCCGTGATGCAGGCACTGATCCAGAGTCAGCTCCGTTCCAGAGCATCTCACGCCACTCATCACGACGGACTCAGCCGATCCATCTCCCTGCCAGTAGTAGGTTTCCTACAAACAGAGATGCACAGAACGCAAACACTCCGGTTGGTACCACTGATGGCTGTGCTGCAAAGACGCACACAAGGTGCTTCTTTAGTTTTCATGAAATTTAAAAGTATTTTTTGGGCCTCTTCTTTCTTATCCAAAGTAAGCTGCAGCCATAAGATGTAAGACTTTGCTGCTCAGGCCTTTTGCAAGAGAATAATAGTGTGGGAACTGAGTTTTACCTCCCCCAAATTATCCGTATGTATTTAATTTGTGTGTATGTCATGCGAGAGGTCCCACAAGTTAAATGTAATCAAAGAGTTTATTGCACACAGGCCGGGGAGACTCTGCTCTCCTCGCGGGCCTGACTCAGCCCTATCAGGGAAAACCTCAGTGAGGGAAGACTCAGACTTTCCGTCATCTTCCGAGAAGGAAGAGGAGGATTCATGTGAAAGACTCGGCGGTGGGGGGATATGGATGTGGGAGTGTTTGCTGGTGGGCTGAGGAGAAGCACAGACGTACAGCTGTATAGTTTGGGCTCCGTGTCATTTGTTCCATGTGGCGGTGGAGTGTTTTTCTGGAGAATCGTTTAAAAGTCAGACAGGAAAAGAGCCTCCGCTTAGTGATAACACTGACAAGACATTTATTGCTCATACCTGAACCATTTTATCATGACGACTCACTGTAAGCTGTGACAAAGAGACTTGTTATTGAGAAACCTTGATCGGATTATTTGACTTGGCGCAACCTCGACCGTGTGAATTCTTCCTTTTTTCAGCCCCTCACTCCCTACAGAAACCCCCCTGTGGTCTTCAACACCTCCTCATGATTCACTTGCATACTTTCCTAGCCTGTATCATGTGTCAAATAACCCCAAAAGAGTCGCATTTAAGGATGAGGGGGGGGGGAGGGGGGGGACATATCATGACGCTCCCCTCACCCCATGACGTGAAAGGGAGATCTGGGGGAACCTGAACCGGACGGGAGCGTGACGCTGCTCAGCAGTGCCGCGGGGTTTACCCAATTAAACTTCAAACGGGGGTAAAACCCTTCTCACTGCTCCTGCTGAGGAGCCCCGACATTCATGAGTGTCATAGATTTGCCACCAGTGACCTGCACTCCCGGCTTTATTTTGCCCTCTGGGATCAACAAAGCTCCAGCTTGTTAAAGTGAGAGTTATTAGCATCCACTCACACGCACACGCACACACAGGGGCGTTAAAACGAAGTGGAACTTCAAGGATGATTTAATCTCACGTGGCTCAAGTGATATCATCTCCTGCTACCTGCAGGATCTGTTAATCTGTGAGCTCCTAATAAAACTAAACTTGTCAGAGTCAGAATAATGTGGAAAAATGGAAAAAACGGGCAAAGCGGAGTGGCATTCACTCAGCGGGTGGGTGCAAACAGACCCCCTTTTATTTTTAGCCCTCCTCCAACGTTGTGTCAGCGTTTTACATTTCAAACGTTTAGTCTGGCGGTTGAAGTGTGAGCTGGAGGTCAAATAAACGTTTTTATTTCAAAGTGCTGAAGGTGATTTGGTGAAAGCAAGCGGCGACGTCACTCGTTACCTGGAAGGCGTGGCTGGCGAAGCCCAGGCCCAGCTGCCTGCAGACCACCATGGCCTCCATGGTCCCCCAGCTGTCACTGCACACCGTCCCCCACACCTGGGAGCCGTTCCTCTCCGTCAGCACCTCCACACGGCCCTCATACGGGTTACGGCCGCCACTCAAGCGGAGCTGAGAGGAGACAGGGGGGGAGGATTGGGGTCCGATGCTGTGAACCGCTCTCCGTTTCTGTCCGGCAGGACGTCTGCGATGAGACTCACCCTCTTGTCGAACCCCATGGCAGGAATGTTGCACTTGACCGAGGCGTCCTCCTCGTGGCTGCAGCCGAGCGACTCGCGGTTGAAGTGGCACTCGGTCAGAGACTTCTCGAAGCCGGAGCACTCCACCTCGTTCATGTGGACCGGCCCGATCCCTGAGGAGACACACCAGGTGTGTGAAGCAAAACTATCATCGGCTGGAGACGTGACTGCACCAACCGCTGCAGCGCTGCAGTCGGCTTTCTCCACTACTGGAAGGAAGAAATTTGATCCTTGCGTTACTCAATAACTTTATGAAACACAAAAATCTACTGCACCAGTTCTGCAATAAAAAAAAAAAGACAGCATGCTCGCCTGCATGAGTGTTTTTGTTAGAAGGAGTGCTGCCAAAGCGCAGATGTAGGTTCTCAACAATTACACTGCACAGGAAACGAGCACTTAACTCTGTCAAATGGAAAAGAGACGCATATGGCTCATAAAAAAAAATAAGAAATTGTCTCCGAGTCTGGTGAAGTTTCCACAATAACGTGTGCATGCTCCCTCCATGCTGCGTCTCCTCCCATGTGACTGAGCAGGAATGTCTCGGCCCTCAAATCAGTGATCAACAACAAACCGAAAGACATTTACGACGGAAAGAACACGGCGATGCATCAGCTGCACAGTCAATAGCAGCAACAGCTGAACATTACATCATAAAAACTTCATATTTTGTGATGCAGGACTTAAAGTTATCTCGGGTCACGCAAAAAAAACCCAAAACAACAACAAACAAAACTTTTCTTTCCACTTTGCCAAAGAACGAACAAGGCCTGAGTGACTTCTTTGACTTAAAAGTCACAGTTTTTTTTTCATAAAAGGACAATAAACAAATCTATTTCAACTTGTTTATTCCAGCTAACTGACTTCTGCAAACAAACACGATCAGCTGTTCCAACTCTGAGTGTAACTCTGTCTCTGAATCCAGTGGTCAGCTTGTGACAGAAATTCCCTCCCTTGTTCACTGTCCAACACAGAATTCCTCCTCTGAAACCCATAAAAGCTGGGTTTTTTTTTCCTTTACTGGAACATTTTGTACGCTTTTGACTTTTGCTGTGGGAACCGGCCAGAGGTGAAGGCGACGCTTCCAGGGCACATATGATACTTATAAGCTTGCGGCAGATTGCGTTTCACAAGCACTGTATTTTTTCGGCTCAATGCATAAACATTAACGTGGCGCTGGGCTCCATACATCCGTCTCCATCTGAAGCCTTCCTGTGCTGACTGCAGGTCTAGACTGATCGGAGGAGGATGAAAAAAAACAGGTGGGTGGAGGTGGCGGTGGAGGTCTCTGGTTTCAGGCTCACACCTTTTCTTTTCACAGCTGCGAATGAACTTGTGTTGGGGCTGCAGTGGAGTGACGGTGCTTCATGTGTAATATATAAATCCTTTGACACCCTGCTGATTCATTCGGTTGAGTAAATACAAAAACTACTTGAGTTTTAAAGAACCTCTCAGCCTGATTTATCTTCACTCTTTTATTTACTCAATCTATTTATTTAAAAGTAAGCTCAGATCATTTTCATCAGTTTCACTGTTTTACAACAAACTGACAAAACAAATCAACTCCTCATTGTTTATATCAGGGAAAAAAAGGCTTTTATATTTTTATTTTTTTCGGGTAAGTAGAGGAGAGGTAGATATTAAGAACTTTTGACTATTAGAATTCTAAAATTTAATTTTTTAAAGTTATCTAAAATGGTATGAGACGGAATATATAGAGATATTTATATAGAAAACATAGGCGTGATCCTTGATGTGGCTCAATCTATTGTTCCTCCGAAGGGTCATAAGATGTCAGCCTAACGTATACGTCTCAGCAGGTTTCCAGTCTAAATAATGGCCCGCTGTGGTCAGAGTCAACAACAAAACTTATTTTAGCTGCGTTAAAAAAGACTCCGGAAAATATACAGTGGTTTAAGTGTGAACTATATTCAGACGGCGCTCTATCTTGCTGTCAGACAGCCCTCCATCACAGTGAACTGTGCTGCTATACTGCTCCTCTGAAAGCCGCCAGACTTCAGGGAGGGAAAAAAAAACAGTCATTTTGCTTGGCAGAAGAGCTGCTGGTCAACCGCCAGCCATTGTGATGTTGTGTAACTTCAGATTCTTGACACCAAGTTGTATCACGCCATCGATGTCGAACAAACAAACAGGGCAGCTGCTGTGCTGGAGTGAACGTTTTTCTCAATGATGTGTTCTTACTCAGAAGAGAAGAAAAAAAATTGATGAAATATTTTCAGTTGAAAATATTCCAGACGTAATGTACACAAAGTTCATTTGTTTATTTTCTTGGATGGCTTTAGTGGACGCTCTATTCATTATGTTCTGAGTCTGAGTTCTGCTGCTGTACTTTGACTTTTTCCCACAATGTTCCCTTCGCTTTGTCGGACCCACCCAACACTTGATTTCGAAGACAATATTTAAAACACACAAAAACAACAGAATCGTTTTCTTAATGAATGAATAAAGACAGTTTTAACAAGGAACAAGAAATGTGGACATGATAACCAAAAAATGCACGAAGCTCAAAATGCTTGAGACACATTTGACCTTATTTGCCTTTCTCAACATTTTTTCATCTCTATTTCTTTACCAAAAACCTCTCCTCTGCACTTTAACACCTAATGAAGTGTATGCACATCATGCAAGCATACTTTCAGAATTTTGGCTATTCTGGTTTGCAGCCTTCCAGCTACCTTAAAGCATCTTCACTTAAAAGCAAAGTGGGGGTGTTACATGAGTACGTACCTTGTCCCATCCGAGCTCCAGTCAGGGCCTCTTTAGCGCTGCCGAACCCCAGCTCTCGACAGACCACGGTGGCCGCACGAATGTTCCAGTTGTCATCGCAAACTGTCCCCCACTCCCCGTTTCGCAGCACCTCCACTCGCCCCTCGCCGATCATGGCTCCAGCTCGAAGGCGCACCAAAGGTTGCTAGGAAGAAAAATACACGGAAAACAGGTATTGGTAAAAATTGGAGAAGGAAATAAAACACTGTTTAAGACACGAGAGACGACAACATTGATCAACACTGATCAAGTGTCCATTGAACATTGATATTAGACTCTGTCTCGCTCACTAAACAAGAGCTAAAGCTGCACTGAAGTTCTCTTTACGGGACCACACGTGCATAAAAAACAAGCTGAGCGTTTCAAATGAATTAGGTAACCCCTGCACTCTGTTTTTGTGGTGTAAAAAAATCAGCACTGGTCATTTATAGAGCAGTGGACAAATGGTTAGTGTTTATTCAAACGTTTCCAGATGTTTCACTACAGGGCCACTTGATTAATAAGCAGGAAATGTTGTAATTCACTGCTGGACTCGTGTCAACGGTTGATTGTCATGTTGTATATTCTGTACATGCTGAGCTTTGTTCTGGGATCAAAATGTTCTTTTCATCTTAAATTGTAGTGAGACGGCAACAGATTATATTTACAAATTTTAAATCAAACCATCACTTCTTGTCTAATGAGTTAACACCATCTCAGAGAGGACAAACATCTGCATCGTGTTCAATTTTGGTCGCAAACAATCTCGACTGTAAGACACTGGAACGGGGCAAAATGAAACCGCAGTTTGATGGTATTTCTAGAAGTTTTAGTAATTCTTTCAGAAAAAGCTCTGGTGAGAAATAATTTGCCCAAACAATAAACCACAATTCAGTTAGTTAATTTTTTAACACTGCTTGTTTTCAGCAACATGTGACTATAGTCACGGTAAACTTTGGTGTGTGTGTGTGTGTGTGTGTGTGTGTGTGTGTGTGTGTGTGTGTGTGTGTGTGTGTGTGTGTGTGTGTGTGCGCGCTCTGACCAACCTCCACTCTGTAGGCCTTTCTAAAACCCATGCTGACGCTGGGAGCGAAGGCCCGGCCCGGCACACAGCTGACCACCACAGGCATGCCCTGCCCACAGGTGTTGTTGCCCTTCAGCTCGATCTCCCGGCCCACCTTACACTCAGAGAGGTCGGCCTCGTTGCCCGTGCAGTTCACAGAGAAACCCCAGAAGTTCTTCTTGCGACGCTTGGCCAGCAGCCTGCGAAAAGAGATGAGTCCTTCATACAAACTCCCCCAGCCACAATGTTGCAGACGTTGAGTACGATGAAGGACAGAAACTAAACAGGCATACAGACACTATCATGTTGTTTAAAAGTCACTGAATACAACAGTGCAATCATAGCCTTTGTGGCTTTTGGTATCAGTGTCTGATAAAAACTGCATGTTGGAAACAGTCCTCAGGCAGACTGTGGTGGAGTCAGTTTTGGTCTTTGTTGATGTGACGTCATGGCAACATTTTTGCTTCAGTGTCTTCAGGTGCTTTTACGTTATCATCACTCATCTCAAGAGCCGTCCAAACCACCTGTCATCAGCCGAGTCACACGATGATAACGTATGGATCTAAAGGATTTTCTGAAGGAAACAAGATGGTACCGAGATATTTCCACATCATCGATGGCACACAAAGACTCCCAAACAATACGTAATTAAAAAAAAGAGCTCCTGCTGCATGTCCAACCCTTCTCTGTCATCCCCAACAAAAATATTAGGCTTAACAGATACGGGGATTTTAATTTCCTGCATGAAGAAGTCAGTGGAGCTCATCCTGAACTGTGGAGCACAATGGGAGCACTGTTGTGAGAATACCTTCACATTCCCATGACCCCATCCTTGAATAGAGGCCATCAACTAGGGGTCACTGAGGACCCCAACAACAGCAAAGCTTGGAGGAGGTCTGAGCCTCAGAAGAAACAGACCATGTAATGAAAGCAGCAGGAGGGGCGTTTGCTGTATTTTCACCTCTTACAGGTTGATCAGATGGCGTAAACGTTCAGCTGCTACTTTGCACGAATTCCCAGTGAATAAAGTTGTTCTTTGTTGCTTTATTACAAGTGGGAAAAAAAAGAAGTGATCTTTCACCTCTGGTAAAACAGTGAACCGCGTGAGAACACAGCAGCATGGCAGGATTTTAAAACCACACAAGCTTTGTGATCTGAAGTGGTAAACAAAGCCGAGCTTACGCTTGATGTGCCCTCTCCCATTAGTTAAAATACATCCACATGTAAGAGTCACATCAGATGAGATAACGTCTGCCCTGGCTGCGAAAGCAAAAAGGCTTGATGAAAGTCATCGTTTTGTAATTTTACCACATCATAGACGTCTCATCAAAAGCAGAAAGTAAAAAAATGTGAAGTTCCAAAAGTCAAACTGTTGATGTTAAACAGCACGGTGATACACAGAGCTGGTAAACGCATCTGTGCTCATGTCTCCCAGGTCACGTTTTTCAGACCGTGCCTCTGGGAGTCCTCCACTGGCTGGCAGTGAGACCTGCTCATGTGATTGTTTTCTCATTTGCAGAAAGCATGTGTTTAGGTCCGAACTGCAGTTTTCCATGTAAGCAGATCAAGAAAAAAAATGAAGATACAAAGTGTTCTACAAAAACAGCTGTGCTTTGTTGTGTCGAACCGAGTGCTGCCTGTGACAATTACAGGAAAGGATGTGAAAACATGTAAAAAAGTCCTCAGAGGGAAACAATTAGAAGCAGCCAAAAGAGCCACTGTTTCGCAGCGCAGCGCGCTACGCTGATTCCCAGTTGGACTCAACCTTCATCTGCTGAGACTTCCTCTGCCAGTGTCTGGCCTCCTGTCAAGAATCCACAGGCCCCAGTCTGTTTATTCTCCATGTGGAAAATGGATGAAGGCGGTGAGTGATGACCAACCAGGATAAACAAGCAGGGTTATGTAACACCCGCTAACATCACTGGTATATGCAATACATTACTCACTGGACGACCGTCAAAAACCAGCCTAAACAGGATCAAGGTGCCTCCAGGAATATACTATAGTCTCTCCTCTTACAAGTTCTGTCTTTATCGCTGTATACTTGATTCAATTTAATTCTCTTCATCGGATTGTTTTTGTTGTCTCTTTTGCAGATTTTTGTGATTCTTTGTTTGCTCTGGTTTTATCATTGTGTGTTATTTAATTTTTTTTGGGCTCTTATTATTTTCTTCTAATTTTTTCTTGCTTTGGGATAATAATAACTATTCAGAAAAAGTAATGAGGGAATGTGTCTATGTGTCTTCAGAAAGAAAAACCAACCATTATTTTTATTCCTCGTCTATCAAACTGTATTTTCTGTGCCTGAAAGTAATAAACGTGTTCACATGACAGCTTAACGCTTGCAAAGACTTGGGCTACATCTAATTGCTCTTGTTTGGCTCCTTGCTGCTGGCCCAGGAGCCATTACTCACTTGTAGGGTCGAATGTTGAAGCGTTTCTCCCCGGGGAAACCGTACATGCCGCAGATGACCCTGCTGTTCATCTCCGTCCAGTCCACGTCACAGATCTGCCGCCACTTGCCTCCATCCTTCACCTCCAGGAAGCCCTCGGTGATGGGAACCCTTTTCCTCTGCGAGTAGGTGGCTCTGATCCTCACGTCCTCCACCTGCACCGGGACGCCCTGACAAACACAAAGGGGGGGGGACATTTTGTCACATTGCAGCAGGTAAATGACAGACAGGTAGAAGAAAAGTGATCAGCGGATCCAATTTGGAAGTTTTATGAAGCAGGGTCCTTATTTTTTTTTTGACCAACTGGTTAAATACTTTTTCAGTTTAATTTATTACATCTGAGCACAACCACATAAAAATTCAGAATAATCTGTAATTTATTTTAATTATTCTTATTCATTTAATTTTATTATTCATTATTTGTCATTTATCTAATTGTTTTGTTTATTTATTTGTGTGTAATTGACTTTTTTCTCCCTGTTTCCAACAACATTTGGCTGAGATCACATGTTCCTAACCACAGGATATTCTAGAAAGTGTATATCGTGCAAAGAGTCATTTGACTGCAGCCTCCTTCAGGCTAAACTTTTTGCACATGCCA
This sequence comes from Malacoctenus triangulatus, assembly GCA_032274725.1. Lineage (NCBI taxonomy): Eukaryota > Metazoa > Chordata > Actinopteri > Blenniiformes > Labrisomidae > Malacoctenus > Malacoctenus triangulatus. The sequence continues at coordinate 5,554,519 of JAUESE010000080.1, forward strand.
AAAAATATAACAAGCAGAAAAAAAAAAGAAAAAAAAGCTTCTGGGGACCAAATTTTGCTTGAACTTGTTAAACATTACAAAGAGGCCCTTAGCAGGGCAGATAAATATCTGGAATTTTTCCTTTATCTGCATTGGGTCAGAGCCGTGGGAGGTTTGTGAGCAGCACACAGTCCATCACTGCAGAGATGGGTCTGTTTTGGTTTTCCGAGGAAAAAAGTCCCGAAAAGGAATGTGTCGTTTACAAAAGGGGGACGAGATGTTTAGAGGGAGACGTTAACTCTTCTCAATGTTCTCAATGAGCAAACAAAATGAGAGAAGAAATTATTTGATTTGAGGGTATGTGCTGAATGTCTCTAAAGAACTCCTATTTAGTCTCATAAGCCTCAAACTCGCCACAACATGTTTGTATCAATGCAGCTTCATCTATATTCCGAGTTCAGTGGGTGGGTGCACCTCTGTTTTACTCCCTTACATGGTCAACAAGGGGTAAAGATGTGGGTGAGACTCTGAATCTGAATGGGAGGGCCTGCGTGGAGGAACATTTAATGTGTGAAACCTTGTGAATGAAGGTTTTCAGGATAACAGACTGACGGCGTTGTGAGCTGAGGTGGTGGCACCTCTCTGATCGGGGACGGTCTCCGGGTGGTCCTCAGGCCACAACAAGGGGCCATAAAAGTGTCTGTTCAGACTGTAGTTCACCATCAGCACTGTGCATCTTAACGACCGCTAAATACGAGAAGAATGACGACCTTTGACCGCACCGCTTTGTGAGAGAACAGCGGCCTGAAAAAACCCTCTGGTCAGTGTTCATTTCCCTCCATGAGCCAAAGGTTAGTTCCTGACCGGGTGTGAGGACGGACAGTGGCTGCCAAAAACCCCCAACTTGAGCTGGTCCGAGTCATGCAAATGCTGAGCTCAGTCATTTTGTAACAGTCAGTTTCTTTAATAGTAAAAAAAACCCGACACTCGGGCACGTCTCCCAGAATACTAAACGCTTGCCCACAAGGTGGTTTCCTGAGATGGCGTCAGCCTGAGGGAATGTTCAAGGCTTTTCGGGGGTCTCTGCAGTACAGCAGGAGCCTGTCAGGCTGCTTTCGCGGTGACCTCGGCCCTCCCACTGACCGCAGCGGCTGCAGCAGCGAAGAACCACTCTTTCATGAGGAGATTCCTGACGGCCATGGCATGACAGAGTGCTTTCCGTGTCGGGGCAACATGGAAAGGTGAGTAGATCTGGGAGCTGTTCAAACGGCATCGAGGTTTTCTATTGTAGACTGAAAACGGGCTACAAAAATACACAAGGATAATATGTTGAAAACAGTAGAAACTTTAAAGAGCTTCAATTTGAAGAAAAAACAAAGCAGGCTAAAATACTGGACGGGGCCAGGATGAAGTGGGACGCGACCCCTGACCACTGTTGCTTTTGGCCCACGGAGAGGAAACTGGCTGTCTGAACATGTGAGGGTGAACAGGGGAGGACAGATATGCACAGCTGGGACCAGTCCCGGTGTCCTCTAGCGCATCCTACACACCGACCACCAGACACAAGGTCAGCATAATCCTGGTCTACTGAGTCCCAGCCCTGAACCCCGGTCACTCCTCTGAGCTCTGCTGCAGGGAAATATGAGAAAGACCCGATACGCTCAAAAAAAGGATGTCAGAAGTTACCAGAAATAAAGTATCTCAGACACGTCTGCTGGCAAGTGATGTCATACTGAACTTTACCGAACAGCTTCGGTTCATGAAGGGATAAAAATGTGTGACATGACATCACTGAAAATATATTTGTTGCCTTGTTATGTGTTTGTGTCGTTCATATGAAAGTTTGAGCCTTTTTTTTCCAACCAGACAAGAGACAGAGTCACAGCACGTTTCCTCCACACTGTGGGGGTCCCGTCTGGCTCTTTGGTGATTTCCTTCCTAATATTTACTGTCCAGGGTGTGAAAGTTATTTCTCTGAATGTGTTTTCCAAAATATCAACACCATGTTATTCAGGAGAAACCCTCTGTCACTTTTAGCTGGTTTGGCAAAAAGAAGAAACGTGAGTTGTCCACACTGAGCAGGTTTTCCACCTGACAAGTCACAGTGCGGTGAGTCCTTCTCCAGCATGACCTCATCCTGCAGGAGCCCCATGACTGTCCCGACTTGTCCATCCTGCTGCTTTTTCCCTCAAACAAAGTGAAGCTAAGTATTCCTGTTTAGAAAAGGTGACTAAGTGAAAAAGTAAAGCAGTGCTCAGTGAGACGCATTCAGAGCTGCTCTCTGCAGGGAGCTCAGACCATTACTGAAGTCTTTCCAACCGGAGAGCAGACTTGTTTTCCTGACTGGGTCTTCAGAATGTAGATGTGTGAACGTGAGGCTGTGGTCTAGCCAGTGTCTGACTAATGCCTCCACTACTGTGCATTTCTTCCGCTTTAATCAGCCTTCCTGCCCGGCTGCACGTTCGTCTGCACGTGCCTGGGCGCCTGCTACCCCCCCCCCACCACCACCTACACACACCCACACGGGCCCCCACCTCACGATGTACGAGTGCGAACGCCGATCGAGACGCAGCTCAGATGAAGAGCAGGAGAACAGCGAGCCTCTTTGAAAACGACTTTCACATCTGCCCCACCTCACTCGCGGCCTCTGTGGCCCCCAGCCTGACTTTGACTGCGTACGTGTGTGTGCTCGTGTATTTGCGTGTGTGAGAAAGTGCTTTGCATCTGGAATACCGATCGAGTATCTTCTACTCCCATCGCGGCGGTGAAAGAAAAAAAGACACACGTAAATCATCTCAGAACGAAGTTACCTAAGAACAGCACAAGTGGCTGTGTTGGGATGGAACAAGTGAAATGATCCAGCAGTCCAGCATCTTATTGTTAGTTTGTTTTTGTTTTGATTATTTTGTCAAAATCAGATCTTAAAATCCAGAAAAAAAGTCATAATTCAGGACCAGGTTTTATAAGTGTGATAATCTGAAAAAGTGGCCCTATGAACCTTTTGAAAAAATTGCCTGTTTTTCCTCCAAAAGGGAGATAAAAACGAGTTTTTGACCCGACTTGATACTGAAGCTAGTTTACTTGATGCTGAATGACGCAGTCATGAAATCCAAAGTGATCTTTCTCATTCAGTCTATCTTTCAAGCCTAAACTGAGAGTGAACATTTTGTGTCCCTGTGTCCATATTTCTGTGCCTATCTCTGTTTCTTGAACTTGAATCACTTCAGGAACCACTGCAGGCAACTGATTTTCAGACAAGGTGAATTTAAGTCCTATTTTCACATCAGTTTTCATAAAATCAGGTTATATCATATCATGCACTGTAAACTCTACACTGACACTTTTAATGCTCCTGTACTTGTACGAATTAGGAGGATAATTGTAAAATGTTTCATACAAAGTTTCAGAGAAAAATGATTCATAGCCCAGAGTTTAAGTTTCTGCCACATCACAGGACAAGCTCCAACAGTAACCACTCTAAAGAGACGCTCGCTTCGCTTATGCAATATGTGTACTTAAAGCCTGTTGCATATGCGTTCTCACATAACATAATTCTCTTTGACTGAGTCAGTATGTGCAGATGTTATATCATCAAGCGCCAGCGTTTAATATAAGTCAGGGTTTGGGCAGGGAGCGTCCCAGAGGCGAGCTGAGGGCACGGCGGGGTCCAGCTGCTGAACATGTGGCGAGTCGGTCTGCAGCCGAGGAGCTGGCTCCAGCTCCCTGACAGTTGTCAAACCTTTTCTCCCTTCGATCATTCTCCTCCCTCACGAGCCTCTTGCGTACGTCCCGCTGGAGGCGAATCCAAGTCTGGCTCGGGTTTCCTTTTGTTGTATAGCCGAGAATGTGAGGGACTGGAATTCCTGTAAGCAGACACCGTCGCGCCCGATGGAGAGCTGCAACGTTTCGAGTCCCAAAAAAATGAAGACTGCTCCACAACTGAATTCTGACACGTGTTTGTTGATTCTTGATGGAAGAGTTTTGGGTGAACGTGGGTGTTGTTCAGCTGAAGCTGCTTGTGCAACGAAACCTTTCTCACTTCTGAAGGACGAAAACCTTCCCTCTCTTGTGGGGGTGAACTCAGATAAACTTCTCATGTGTTAATGATCAGTTTTTTGGGGGTTGGACCCAGAAGTTTGGTATTTCTATATCTGCAAGCTGACTATTTTCCACAGTGAGGTTTTTCAAGCTCTTCTATCTTAGGTGAGCAACACTTCCTGTTGGATTTTCTGCTTCGTGGTGGACGACATCGGCACGGTTACGCAACCATTACGCAAGGGCATTGTAACGCCGATTCTTTGGGAAACACACAGAGAAGAACCTCGCACAATAACCACCATCAGACTGAACGTCGAACCCATAATCACACTTTGTAACATGCTATTCCCACAAACTGAACAAAGCAAAGCGGTTGAATCATCACCGGATGAGTGGGATAAACAATGTTTTTCCCCTCACCATTTAACAGCCTGCTTCTTCTCACAAATGTGACCCCCCCCCCCCCCTGCTGACACAGAGACCTCATCTGTCATAATCTCTGTGAGAAACAAACTCAAAGCAATACTTATGTTACATCTTCTCAAATTCAGTTTGGATGATTCCACTAACTTCAAGCGAAGAACGATTTACTGGCAAGACACACAGTTTCTGTCCCCAGAGGACACATCACTGATCTGGCAGACAGCGTTGAAGTCGGACCCTAAAAGAGACACTCAAGGTCAGAGGTCGAAAGAGCCGATCGGAGCTTTAACAGAGCAAGAAAGACACTAAGAGGTTGTTTTTCAGCAGAATGAGCTGAATGGTGAAGCCTGTGAGATATGGACCAGATCAAACTGCTGCAGAGGAAAACTTTGGTGCTTTCATGAAAGGTTTACAGTCAATACTGCTGCAGAAAATATTACAAAATAAGTAGAATGAAAAAGCAGGTGAAGGCAACCAATGAAAGGAGTTCCTAAGTCCAGTGATATTAACAATATACTTTGGTGGAATGTAAAGTGGGCTGACACTCGTGCACAGGGGCAGAAATCAGGGTGCAAACGGGGGCGATAAAAAGAAAAATGTGTATATATTTTACGACTCCTCTTTTTAATATATCAAGCAGCCCCGTTATGGCCCAACTACAGTTTGACTGACTCAGCATGTTTTTCAATTGAGCACGGCATGCCAGTGTGAGCCGCTGCTTCTATTAATGATAGGCTGAAAGTTTCAGAGGACTGTTATTTGTGGCAATCGGTGAATGTGCTAACGCGAGTCACGAGCTTCACATTTGAGTTCGACTTGCTGCCTAACTTTGTATTTACAATGTTATGCTGATGTTAATATGATGTGCTTCAAATTTTGTTTTCTCCCTGAACCTCCTCACAAAGAAATCTCCATCAGAGGGAGGACATCTTGTACACGTTTCATATCGTGATTCTGAATTCTGGAGCAACACGTATTACATCTTTCCTCGTGACCTCCGCTTTCACCGTTACACTGAACGCCTGCGACTGTTGACTTTCCAGTTCGAGCACAAACTGTCGATTCATGCTGTGAGTAAACAGAATCGAGGAACACTGCTTGCCATTGCTCATGTGAGTTGAAGCATAGTTAAAGAGGTGTAGCTACACCTTTTTCCCATTCCTCTCTTCCCCCGTGACTTGAAAGGCTTCAGCCAGACCAAGGAAATATTTACAGGGTGGGGGACCGGACTGCAGTAACACCCCGCAGACCCTAAACACGTAAGACAAATAAGGAACAAGAGGGCGCTGCTGACATGTACAACCTCTAAAAATAAGGAATGTTGTGAAAAGGGCTCGGCAGTCCATAATTAAACATTTCAATTCCTCGTTCAATTCCACTCCTGCTCTCCCATGTCTGAACCAGGTATCAGAGGGACAAACGGGGATTTCAGGCCCTCTCCTCGGGCGTGTTATCGTAACCGAACCAAATAAAACTGTTGCCACTGTTTTGGCTGCGGTAATGAGTCTGGTGACGCAACCGCATCTACCCCCCACATATAGAAACACACTGTAATTTCTGTGAAAGCATCTTTCAGGCAATAAAAAAAGATCCCACATTAGTCCCAGACGCACAGGAGAAGAGGTGGGGGGTGGGGTGGGGTGTGACTGTTAAAGTATTTGAAGTGTGAGGGATACAGGATGAGAGAATTTATCTCAAAAAACCAAAGAAAATGAGAGAAATGAGAGCAGTAATAAGTCGTAAGTAAGTAATAAAGTAATCAGCTGTTAAAGCACTGAGCTGCCAAACAGTGTTGCTTCATCTGTCTCAGTGAAGGAATCTTCCTGAGTCCTCAGTTTGTCTCCTCACGTCCACACTGCCTTTGTGTCCAGCACTGAGGCCCGTCTCCACGCCGGCCTGGGAGGTCATCCCGCTCTCTGAGTCATCTCCACAATCTCACAGACGGCAGACTGGGCTGGGCTCACGCTGGGGGCAGTCACAGACTAACAGGAGCTGGGCTCAAAGCACCAAGTCCAAACGATGGTGGATTGAAAAGTTTCCACCTTTCCGAGCTACTTGTGGATTGATGCTTGTACAACACACCACAGGAGACCCGAGAGGTCCCGCAAGAACACCTCAGTCTGTCCCGACATGCTGATTTACTGGAAAAATTAACGAGTGTTTGATAACCTTTTTCCTTTCATCCCAAGCCTATCCTGTCATCTCTGGACTTTTATTGCGCACATCTGGACAGGTTTGCGTGTGCAAACGTGAACCTGGTCTGATTTTGACATGGATTTTTTGCCAGGAGGCGAGCCCACCCCGCTGATTTGTGCACGAGCGTTGCTTCACGTGAGCCTACCTCGTCGCTGCTCGCTTGGTTCCGGATGAACTTGAATCCTGGAATGCGGTTCTTGGAGCAGACCACCCCGACATCCTCCGAGTGTTTGCAGTCCGACACTCCCAAGCCGTTCGATGCACAGTGAGCCAGGCTTTTCTCCGAACCGCTGCAGTGCACGTTGTCGAGCCAGATACGGCCTGGAACGCAGACAGAGACGGAGGTGAAGATTATTTCACCTCTTCTTTGGTAAACACCACCTCTTAGCTTTTCTCTACACATTCAAGTTGTAAAGCTTAAAATATCTGTTTGATCACTAATCAGTTAATTAGAAGAACATCAGTGTGCTACTGTTTAAAATGAGTCAATCATCACAGCTTCCTAAGAATCTTCTCACATTGAAGAAAAACTGTCCCCTCTGTAGGCAAGATGCTTCACAGTGTCCAATAATCGTGACTGAGTCCCCGTTGTTGTGTTTTATTGGTTTGCAACTACCATGTGGTTTTAGTGATGCTGTGGTCTTACAGTGACGAGCCCATCCTTTCCCTTCATCTCCAAAGCTCACTAATCCCCAATTACCAGGAACGTTCCTCAATAAAATGCTGCTTTGATTAAAAAAAAGACAAATGAAATTTTGGTTTCAACACTTTAACTCGACAGCCTGAGTTAAAGTCACACCCTCACGACGTCTTTTCAACATTTCCAGCGCAGACCACTCACAGAGAGAGTAAACTTACTCACGTGGAGATGTGTTTGGTTCCTAACATAAGCAGACACTCTTTTTGGGTGTTTTCAGCCAAAACGTGCTGTCACGGCCACTCGTCTGCTGTCCAGCTGGCTGTTCTGAGTCAGCCGTGGGGGAAACCACATTACTGAAGCCATGGAAAACACCAACGTGCCGCTAATCATTCCGGTAGCCTCAACATCTTCCTCGGGAACATCGTGATCATACCAGGAAAGTGACGGCATTTTATTCGGTCACGTAGCCTCCCGCTGGCAGAGGTGCGATTACCTCTGGAACATTTGCCTCATAAGGACCAAGTGTTGAAACACCGCAGAGTGAGAACGAGTTTGCTCTCGGTACAACTTTGTCCAAACAAATACCAAGCTTTGCCAGCTGTTGTAAATCCGGATTGCTGTGTTAAAGCTATTATTCGCAGCCCTTAAGAGGATTGAACAGTGAAAAAGATCGGAGCGCACAGTCCACAAGGAGCTATTAATTCCCAAGTTCATCTTTTACAGGCACATATTGCTGAATAGCTCCAAACAAACACTTAATAGACACAACACAGCAATTTAAAAAAAGACCTCATCCAAAATGCATTCTGTAGTGAAGTTAATTGCAGCGTGAAACTTTTATTATGTATCTTTTGGATGTTGGACGAGCAAAAACTACTTGTGTAACGGCAGCACGCGATCCAACTCACACGCCTGCAAGAAAAGCTTCGCGTCCAAACCGGACATCCTGACACTTGTGATGTCAGTGTGACTTAAATTAAAAACATTTGATGAGCTCTTCCCCAAGTCATCTCAGTAATAAAAAAGGAATGTTGATTCTTTTGTGTCTCCAAAAATAATAATATAACAAAGCTGATACTAGTTCTCACCCTAACATCATCAAAACAGCCTGCTCAAAACTCATTTGGCTCGAAAATGAAGATCAGTATGAGAAGAAGCCAAATCCTCCCCACACTAGATTTGGTTATTTGGCAATATTTCCTTTTATATTGTGCTACTTTGAATGTAGAAGATAAATCTGGAGGAAGATTCTGTAACAACACCCAACTTCCTCCTTCGCTCTTCATGAAGTGCTTTATAGAACTGACAGAAATGTATGTTTGAGCCATTTGGACGACACACCCGAACACTCTCCCAAATGGCTGCACTAAAGTGGAGTGTAAACAGTTGCTTTCCTGTGCAGCGCATGTGCACATATACATCAAACTACTTTGTAATTGCCTCCCATAAAATGGTGTATGCATGCAACATTAAATGCACTTGGTGCATAACTTCACAGCTGTGGTGCCCGAAAATTCGTGCCCGTGACTGCAGCTCTTCAGGAAGTTAATTGGGGTGTAAATCACTCCACTTCTGAAGTGGCTCGCTGCATGTGGCTAATTCAGGAGGGAAAATCTGAGCTACTGAATAAATGAGCAGCCACCAGCGTACATTCCCCACCAGCAGCGATCACGTTGCATGAATGGGAATCTCATCAGCGCTTTCACAGCGATGGAGGAAACAAGACGCAACAGGTTGAAGAAGAGGAGATGAGGTTACATCTTGGGGTGTCTGAGTCAACACACCCAGTGTTTCCAGACCACCCCCACCCACCCACCCACTCCCAGTGCTGTGAGCTGATTTGGAAAGCAGTGCCCGGGGGCATTAGTCGTCAGACAGCAGGAAACCTGCAGCAAAGTCAGGGATTTCCATGGAACCTCCGAAACTGTTTGCAGAGATACGTAACGTTTGGCTGGCTGCACCTCGGTGACAGATGGAGTTCACAAATTGACACTCTAAAAACCTTCATAAAAGGTTGAATTACATGATTTTCTCTTGAAATCTGGTGAATCCCAAATGTTTGGTTTTTTTTTTCAGTTCTGAAGTCAAACTTGCGCTGACTTCAGCTCAGAGGCGCATTTCTCACCTTCCCCTCTTCCGTACTTGGCTGAGGGCGCCCAGGACTCGGCATCCAGGAAGCCCAGCTCTCTGCACACAACGTGGGCCGCGTATATGGAGAAGTCGTCATCGCACACGGTGCCCCACTCTCCGTTGTAGAAAACTTCCACTCGGCCCTCGTAGTGTTTCCTCTTCTCCCCCGCGAGACGCAGCTGGATTACAGGTTTGCCAGAGTCGGACTGGGCATCGCACAGCACCCACATGCACAGCAAGGTGGACAGCAGATGATGGGTGATGAATGGGCGCAGCATGATGCAGAGGGTGGAAGGAAGGGATGGACGGTCTAAAAGGAGATAAAAACGACAAAGGAATGTTGGCATCTGCTGAGGATCATCGCTGTGAACTGTTTTCAAGCACGATATGAGCTTTTCTTCCTCCGAGACTTGAACTGAAGGGCTGAAAGTTATCGGAAGGCAGGCAGAGGCAGACAGTAATTTGCGGTGTGTGGTGGTTTTGTCCATAATTTGAGAGAGTGAGCCGCGTGAGCAGAAAATCCTGTGCAGTAACGGCTCGGTTTGGCCACTGTGTCCGACTCCTAAAGACCCCTTACTGGCCCCTATATGCAACCACAAGTATGGAAACAGAACTCAGCACAGTCCCACAGTATATTGAACTATCAGGGACATTTGACGGCAAATAAGATAGAGAGAAACGGAGAATTTGGGGGAGTTTGGATTAGAACTTGTTCTCTGTATCTGTGTGGCAGCCTAATGAAGAGCAAATGTGGGCTCCTGCGGGGGGGCGCTGCTCCCTCTCATTGATCTGCGGAGCCTCACGCCTCTGCGACTGAGGCTCAGAGAGGAAGTTGACTCCTCCCCGATATTTCATGGCAAACGATGAAAGTGTCAGTGGTGAGACTCAAGAGCCTGGGGGGAGGAATGTTTCTGAAGGTGTGGAAGGAGGACAGCGAGAGTCAGGAGACCTCCACATCATCCAGTGTGTATGTGTGTGTGTGGGAGGGGGGGGCTTTAAGAGGTTACATCATAGAAACAACCAAACAAACTGCAGGGAAATCACCCCTGGAGTACATGGTCAATAAATCGTCAGGCTGTGGGAGACGTCGCTGGTGATCGTTACACTGAAACATCTGTTCAGGCTCTCTGGGAGAGGAACAGGCTCGGCAGGAGGAGGAAACGCTAAAGTTGTCACAGAAGTTAATTCAAAGTTGTGAGGGGGGAAAAAAAAACCTTTGATAGTTTGAGGTTTGTTCAGTAGAGTTCAGAGGGCATCGCCGCACATCTCTGTAATCACTCATAAGTCTGGGTGATATCAGAGAGGCTGCAGCAGGCAGATGAAGACAGAAGATCACTTTGTGAGTGATCGCATGGGAAAAAATTTAAACCACGTTTTCAACTCCAGGGTGAAACAATAAGTAGAAGCTGCTGTTCCCTGAAACACTGCCAAACATTGTCAAATCAGCTTTGAAAATCCCTCATGTTCACTCTGCTGTGTTCTACACAAAAGTAAAGACTGTTGTGTGGATAGTTTGCATTAATGGCAAGTGTAAATCAACCAATAATGAAAAAAAAGTCAAGAAAAGACCTCATGTGATGAGCAGTGAGGGGAGCCTTCACTTTCTTCAGCACGTTTTTACACAAACAGCACAGAAGTCGACTTTTGAAGGCTTCGGCAATTTACAGTAAACTCTCCAGGGAACAAAAATATCGCCAATTGAAATAAAACACACTATAAAAACGTAACAAAAGTTGTGTAGTCCTTTTTTAAGTCACAAGAACGCAAAAAAATGATGGTGATGAGTGCACATGTGATGGTAGCATTCCTACTGTTAAATAGCAAATTGTTATGGAAGTTTTACACTCAAGCATTT
>JAUESE010000080.1:5697062-5708299 GCA_032274725.1 Malacoctenus triangulatus
AGGAGAAGTGGAATGTGTTGGGCTCACCTCTCCTTCTCTGCAGTGCAGCTCGGCGTGTTGACCATGTTTTTCTGCACTGCGTCTTCTCTCAGTTTGACGGGAAGAGCTCTTTTCCACTCTCCGGTACACCTGGTCAAAAGGTCAGCCACATGTTTTGAAGCAACACAAGCGCCACAGACCACCATCAGCACCCATGAAGACTGTTCCAACACACCGAGCTACTGTCACTCAGAAATACTGGATCAGTTCATGATGAGTGTGATTTTTGAAATAAGACTTTATCTCATTCTATGTAAAGTCAAATTAATCATCCAAATGGTGCCATTTCTATTTGAAATCCTACCAAGTTGTTTTTCTTACAATGTTTGAGTGAAAACACTTCCAAAAAATTGTAGTTGTTACAATATCCTGATGCATGAACAAATATGACTGATTTATGTGATATTTTGGAACTTGCAAAACACACAAAGCACCACATCTGTGTATCTAATAGATCCACAACAGCTGAAAGCTCCATTTATCTATTAAATCTATGAGGACTGGCAGTATTAAGAATTAATGTCAAGTGAGCAGCACATTGCACAGAGCACAGACTCCTCCTCCTCCTCCTCCTCCTCCTCCCACCACTCTGGGACCTATTTACCAACAGCTCCCAGCACACAGTAAAACTCAGTTATCATTTTCGGAGGTCGGCTACAAACACAAAGTGGCACGTACAACAATGTCAGCAAGCTCCAACGCTTTTCACTGTTTCACATTGCAAGCGGCCCTCAATGTCTGTGTGTTTGTGTCCTGTTCATAAAAAAGAGGCTTTTCTTCACCTGGCAAACCCATTTTGACGAACTCCAGGTTGGAGGAAAAAGGTCCAGTTTGTCAGCTGCAATGTTTTGTGGTTGTTTATTTTGTCTTGTAGTTGAGCTGCACACACACGTCACGAGTGCTGAATGACTTTTCACTGCTGGCTACACGACTCACTTCTGATAAAATCATACGATCAACAATGTGAAAGCAACAACAGGCCCGCTGATTAACACTGACAAGTTTGAGCAACATTTCCGTTTCGCTGCTTGAATAATAAACATTTTACATGAATCCTCTTGATTTGAAGCTGCTGTTGAGGACGAAGCCACGCTGCCCCAAAAAGCAAAAACAAAAGCAGCCGAATGAGAGAATGAAACCACATGTCTTGCATCGGTTTCCAAACTGAAGGTTTTCACTCGCTTGTCCTCTGGCCAGGCAGCCCAGATCCAAAGCCGCTTCATGCATGAGACATTCTTTCATCAGCGGAGTAATCCAAACTCAGCAGGGGTCAGACGTGAGCGCTCCAGCGTATCGGGGGAGGGAAGGGAAATTAAATGATGAGTGCAATAATTTATCTCTGCATCTCGGCTCGGGGAAAGAACCCTTGTGAACGTGTTTGTTGTAGATTCGGGGACAATGCCGGAGGATGGCTGAGACTCCAGCAGCTGCTGTGAAAACACTAAACACAGCTTTTATTTAATCAGGGACTCGGAGAAATCGTCGTTTTTTTCAAACCGCAGCTCTGCTGGGACTTTGGCGCTGGACTTCAGGCTAAACAGTTTCCACTGTGTCGGCATGCTCGACTAATCCCTCCTCAAAACAAAGAACTAAATACGAAAGCACAAACTGTGGGACTCGCCTATGCACGCTGGGAGATGTCCAAGCCGATAGACGACAGGTCATTTGGTTGGATGAATTGCAATCTGAAGCCGTTTTCACTGAAGAAGCCAAAACGCGTTGTGAGACAGTCTGAACCTTATGTCGAGACCTTCGAACTGTCCCCACTTCCAAACATACACGACGATTACAACCAAATCTACAGCTTTTCCAGCGCCAACAAAGTCCTGCTTCCATTACTGAAGGAAATGGAGTGCAAAACAACGGGACTGCGCGGGCTGGGACTTGGCGAGCACATCAGAGTGAACCCAGAGTCATTTGCCAAATCGAAGGCTTTCGAAACGATTTAATTGTCCCACGAGAGGCTATTTCCGAGCAAATACTCTCTTTACAGGAAAACGGCAGAATTACAGCTTTCAAATACACGAAGCGAAAAATACTGTATTTATTGTTATTGCACCAGAGAGATATTCGCCTCCCTCGTTTCAAACGCATTCACCTGACGTGACCCGGGCGCATGAAGCTCAAGACCTCTGAAGGAATGCTCCGCTGCTAAGCTGAACCCTGAGCCCGTCCGTCTCTTACCCAGAGTGCTCCTGCTCTGCTGACGCGGCGTGCTGCTTGGGGCAGAGAGCGTCAGTGATGGAGAGGAGCTCGCTCTCGGGCAGCGTCGGGAGGAGGAGGCGCAGAGCCTCCAGGAGCACCTCGGCAGAGACCTGACTCTGCTTCACCAGCCGAGACGCAAACTCCAGATCCTGAAGGAAGGCAGAGACGGACGTGACAGGTCAAGTTTACACACAGAAGGTTTCACTGGCTGCATGGCAGCTATTCCCTGTGAGGGGCGTCTGAATGAAGTCCGACCTGGTCACAGCTTGCATAAAGCCTCCTGAGCTCCATTTGTTCTTTCAAATCTTCCACGGCTTGATTGTTGGCTGTCAGTTGCTGAAACCTGAAAACACACATGTTCCTCAGTGAACATTTTAGCAACTCTAACACACAAATTAGTCCTGTGGAGACCCGGCTCACGGCTCACCTCTCCTCCGTCAGCGCGATGACCTGCTCACGTTTGTAAAACGCCTCCTGAAGGATGAAGGTCATCCTCCAGTCGAGCTGCAGCTGAAACACAGCTCCCTCCCCGCTGTCCTCCTCTCCTTTTACGGCTGCCTCCTTCGTAGGCTTCTGCAAGCCGTCCAACTCTGTCCTCTCCTTCTGAACCTGCTGCTCTGCTTCCTCCAGACCCTGTTGGAGCAGACAGACGATGCTGTTAATCAAATCACTCTTCAACTTCTTCACAACTCGTCGGCACACAGGAGGTACGCTGCTCTCCTTGGATTTTTTTCCAAGGTCTTTGCTACGAAATTTCAGCTGCTACTCACAGTGACCAAATGTTTTTTCATTTAGTCTTTTGCAGAATCTTTGTGTTTGTTTTTTAATGAACATATCAGGATCTTCAAACTTATCTGATTTATTTTAAAGTTGTAAAAATACTGACTAATTGACAGACTGACAGCTGTAATAATTATTTTACCACTGTCAGTTTTTCACATTTCACATCCTGGATTTTTCTCATGTGTTAGATTTTCTTCTCGTTTTCCTGCTTTCCAAGGATACAAGGGAACTCTGAATATTATTGTATGTTTCAAAGGACACGTCGAGCCTGCCAGGTTACCCTCAAACCAATCACAGCCTACCAAGCAGTGGCTCTGGATGCTCTGAGCCATGTCTGCCGTCTCCAGGCTCTTCCTCTCTCGGAGCTGCTGGATGAGCATGCTGTGCAGGGTGAGCATTGTCCTGGTGGTCTCCAAAACTTTGGTCCTCCTCTCAGCTTTCTGGTATTGGATGGCAGCCATCTGCATGGCCAGGCTGTCTGCGTGAGAGCACAGATCGTCCTCTCGCTCCTTCTGCATGTCCTCCAACACCTGCTGACACCAGAACAGATGAGCTTCGGCCTGTTCAGAACCACAAAACCGCATCATGTATAATTCTGATTGGAGTTGAACAGAGTCGTGCACTTAAAGGATCATGGCTTGTAATCCTCTTCAGGATTAATGGAAGACATGTTGTAGAACTGTGACATTGCTGAAGGTAAACTGAAGCTTTGCCTTGTTCATGACTCCAGTCTCCATCTCCTTCTCCTTCTCAAACAGCTGAATCCTCTCCTCCAGCCTTTGGTGGAACAGCAGCAGGTCAGACGTGTCTGCTTTCTGTCTGGTCTCACTGGTTTTCCCCTTGGACGGTGCAGTCGTCTGGAAAAGAACCACAATACCCACAAGGTGGTTGGGAAAAAGCCTCCGGGCTCACAGTCATGATGTGATTAGAAATGAAACCACTCCGCAGAGCCTTTCATTATTTCTGCACAACAATGTGCACTCATCCAGCAGCCGCACAATTGAGGCTGATAGCCGAGTGGTTTCACATTGTTGGTCACTGCTCTCATATTCTTTTTGTTTGAGGAAACATTGACAGCCAATCATGGTGTGGTTCACAGCGTAGAGGTTTCCTAATCAGATTCAGAACCGTTTCATCGGGTGATTCAAACATACGGTGTATGATTTTTTCAAAGAAAGAGTGGAGACAGACAGTGTGATTCCTGTTTCTACTCTTTGAACTGATAAATAAATACAGTCGAATCCTGAAGGTTCCACTTTCACCAGGTGGTGAAGAAGCCCCCCTTGTGACAAAGTGATGCTTTAAGCGATCCACAATGACAGTGTAAGAAGTCTACACAAGGCAAAGATCACATAGAGTGAGTCCTGCTCCAAGTCTACGTGAGTTCACCGTGAGTTTCTCGCTGTCCTTCCTCCACGCCATCAGAGCGGCGTGCAGTTTACTCCTGGAGACGGCATGAGGCAGCATCAGGCAGCGGTCTATCACCGACAGACACTTCTGAAACTCCAGCTTCATCCTCAGCCTGTCATCTTCGGACAGCGTGAGCTGGGACAAACACAGACACCTGAGAGAGACAGAAGAAGAAGAGACACAGAGATCTCGATTTTACTAATTGGACTCGTCAAAATTTCTTCTCGGTTAAACACAGAGTAAGAGAGATGTGGCAAAGACTAATTGTTGGTTTGATGGTAGGGTCTCACTAACTTGAAGAAGTCTCTGCAGCGTGCCCGGAGCTCCCTCTGATCCTGCAGCTCTCTCTCCATGGTGTCCTGCAGAGCTTCCCTGGTGCAGCTCAGGGTACGGAGGGCAGCCTTGCCCTCCTGGTGCAGCCTTTCCTGGCCCTGCAGGACAGTGCTGGCTCCTGGTCCCAGCGACTGGCCCTGTCCTGCTTCTGGCTCCCCCTGCAGCAGGGAGCTCTGTTCCCCTGCAGGCAGGAGCCCCAGCACAGCCTGAGCAGTAGTGGGCTGGATGGCTTTGGCGTCTGCCATGGCACCCTGGATCACATGCATGGTCATCTAAAGAGACGACAGAAGGTGAAAGCAACACCTTTAGGATCATCCTGCTTTATTTGTAATAGGTGTGAAGTGACCGATGGCGGGGCACCTTGCGGATGTCTGTGGCAGCCTCCTCGTCCAGGCTGTTGATCAGCTCTGCCAGCTCTAAGCTGTGAGTTGTCAGTAGGTTTTGCCAGCAGTGCAAGTGTTGTTCTACCTCCTCTCTCTCCTCCAGGCCTTTGGAAAGACCTGACAGATCCTTCTGTCTCTGTTTGTGGAGGCTCGCCTAGAAAGGAGAGGCACGACAGACTCTTTGTGATGAGGAATACACTACACAACATATTCAGCAGTTATCAGTCATCAGGAGGTACAGTGTAAGGTTGGATGGTCTCCTCACCATGTCAGAGATGAGCTCTCTCCTTTTCTTGATCAGTCCACAGCGCATGGCTCTTCTTTCTTGGTTGAGTGACTCATCCAGCCTCTGCCTGACCATCACCAGCTCCTTCTGAGCTTTCTCCTGCAGCTGATCCATCTGCTCCGCAGGTACACTGCTCCCTCTGGTGGACAAAAAGAAACACAAAGGTACATTAAAACACAAACTATCTGGACTATCTGCCTCTGCACCAACACAACCAACACCACAGCACAGCTAACACCAAATGACAAAGCACTACTTCCCAACAAAACGTATTTTCCAAACTTTGCATTCTGCTGCAAGTACACAAATCGACAACAAGTTATGGTACTTTATTTTTGTTTGAGAGAACTAACTGGCTACATTTCTTCTGGGTAAGCTACTAGAAACCTGACCTTCGGACGTGAGTGAACCAGCTGTCTAAGCTGCTGGAGGTGCTGGAGAAGGTGTCAGAGATGAGGCTGTTGAGGCTGTGGAGGCTGTGCACCAGGAACTTCCTCTGGGCGCTGCGTTCAGCCAGCACATAACGCTGATTAGCGAGGACGACGTCCAGCACCTCTTCGAGCTGATCCTGGGGAGCAGAAGTCAAATCATTTTAATACCACTTGAAGAGTGTACAAATACAAAACAAAACTGTTTTATGTCTCGATTCTATGCGAGGAGCAGAAAAACACTCAGAGTCCCAGGTGGGACTGTTCACCTGACAGGTGAAGTAATCGTGCTGGAGACTCTTGGCAGTGCTCTTCTCCAGCTCGCCCATCCTGGTGGCCTCCTCCAGCTCCTCGGAGAAGATCTTGTGCAGCTCCACCCGTCGCCACTCGATGATCTGCCTCTGCACTTTGGCCGAGGCTTCTTCGTGCCGCACCAACAAGCTGCGCTGGAGCCGACTCTGGCTCAGCTTGTGGAGTTTCTCCAGAGAGACGCCGCACTGCAGCAGCTCCTTGTCACACGAGGAAATCATTTCACTCATCGTTTCGCTCTAACTCAACATTTCAGCACAGCCACTGTTCTACCTGTTGGTCTGCATGCTGGCACAGCAGTTCAGCTTGGGCCTTCTCTGCAGCCTCTCGGCGATGCTCAGCCTCCATCTCTTCCCGGGTTTCGAGGTTACACTGACCGGCCAGGGCGGCCATGCGGGCCCCTCTCTCCTCCTTGAGGCGGCCCTCCATGCCCAGCAGCTGCCCGTGGAGCACGCTGAGCAGCCTCTGCTGGGCCTGGGTGCTGGCCTGGCCTCGCGACCGCAGGCCACCGAGCAAGGAGGAGATCACGTCCTTGTAAATCTGAATGCGTGTGGCCTCCAGACTGTTGGTGGCGTGCAGCAGTGTCGACATTTCCAGGCTTGTGGAGAAAAAGGAAGAGTAATCAGGATGGGAGGGTTAGGATTTGGGATCACACACACCATGATACACTATGATTTTGAAAATCACTTTATCGAAATTTGGTTTTGTGCAAGTGATGACACTGTGATTTGTCTGCAGATTTCATATTGCAGACACAAACACAGTTCCTCTTTCACATCAACTCTCACAGATCAGAAGGGGGAAATTCTCTTCTGAATGCACGAAACTTCTTCTGGGGTTGATCAACTTACTTTTCTAAAGCCTGGCACATGTTTTGAGGCTCCTCCAGCACCATAATGTCCACCATCTTGTCTTCAAACGCTGCTTCGTCTTTGACAGTCTCGCTCAGGTTGCAGTCTGCATATTCGGGGTCTGAATCACGTCTGTTTCTCTGAAACCCAAAACGAAAAATAGTGTGCCAATTAAAATAAAAATGCCTCGTCATACTTTGAAAACTGTATTTTTAAATTCAGCTTGTTAATAATAATAATAACTGCAATAAAATGCGTGCTGTTTATGAGTCTGCGTTACCCGTTGTTGCAGCAGGCTGAGTCTGGCTCTGAGACCTATGAGGTTGGTGGCCAGAAGCCCGAGCGACAGCAGCACCAACGTGACAAAGAACCCCGCAACAAATCCAGCAAAATGGACGCCGTGGTTCGGAAAAATCTGGAAGGGGTGGGCAGACACGTCAGATTTTCCAAAGAGACAGTTTTATGAAGGCAACAAATCACAAACATGTGATGCTGAAGGCTGCAGCTGTGTTTCTGTCTGTAACGCACCCTGTCGGTGGAATTCACCCTCAGCGACAGATTGGCTGTTAAAGGCCCAAACATGCTGACGTCATTCTGTGGAGGCGAGGACGTAAACACAAAGTAAAGTTTCACATGCAACGCAAATACTGACACAGTGCAACAACTTTGATGTACAAGTTTAAAAGGGTCGATTTTTCAGATGGATTCTGCAAAAACATACCTGTGAGGCATTGGAGAAGGTGAGAAAAGCCGGGAGGTCGAGCACTTCGCTCCGATGACTCCTCACGTGAGCAGTGTAATTCACAACAGTTTGAGACCCAGCTGGACAAGTTCAAGAGACAGAAGAGAAGATGATCAAATCCATCTGTTTGCCATCATTAGGTCCATCCTGTCGTCATTCGTCGTGTCGTCGTGGCTCGCAGACACACCTAGCAGTGAATCGATAGTGAAGGTCTGGTAGCCTCTTTCTACCACCCGGCCTTCCGTTTTGAGAGGTACAATCCCAGAGATGGAGTCCCGCACGGCCACCTGAGACAGGTTGGTGCCGCCGACGGGGCCCATGTTGTGGATGAGCAGGAAGAAGGTCAGCTGAGGGGGGTCAGTGTCGAGCTTCACCTGGGGGAGCGTCACATCGTCACAGGGAGGAAAGGTTATAAATGTCTTCCAACATATTTATACACAGAACAAGAGGTGAGGCTAAATGCTACATGTTGGGATTACATCCAGAGATAAAACCCCGACTCACCTGTGCACACTTATGAAACTTGACACCGAAAGCTGAATGAGGCGCCACACTCTGAACCTGTCGAGCCAACAGAAGCAACGCAGGTTACTTCTAACTTTGCAACCCTATAAATAACTTTTGCCAACATCCAAGTCAAAGTAGTGCGACAAATAAAGAGCCCACCTGAGGCAGAGCGATGCCTGGGCTGTGTCTGGTCAGTGTGCTCCTTCCTCTCCTGATGTGCATCATGTTTGACATGTAGCTGAACCCGGAGAACACTGAGTGTCCCCAGGGACCAGGCGGCGCTGAAGACGAGAGCGCGCCCTCTTCACCGAACGCTGTGGCTCCGATGATTTCAGCCGCACCTTCGGTGAGAATTTGAAATGTTTCAACATACAGAGAAGTGTAGCGTTTGAGAAAAAGTTGGAACATTAGCTTGTGTGTCATAGAAAAGCACAAACCATTCATCTTCAGAAATGAGACGTGTGCTGGTTTCCCTCCTGGGTCGTGCTGCATTGCATGTGTTGTAAACATGCTCTGTTAAAAAAAAAAGGGCATTCAGTGTTACACGTGACCTCCTACACAACTACTTATGTAACATGACAAACAGATCATTGACAAATTACAGGCATGCATGAGCATCACTAACTACTTCAGCTGTTTACAACGTTATGGTCCTTTTAAGGCTGCAATGTGGAGCCAGTGATTACATTTTTCCACAAAGATACATACTTTTGTTGACAAAACTTATAGAAATAAATTAAGCAAACTTTCAAATAAAAAAAATCTGGTATAAAATGTTAGAAAACATTCTGTAGTTACTTAGAGGAATACTTGATATATTTACTTGAGCATTACGCAGTGAAACAGTACTTTTTGTTTGTAGTTGAGGATAATAAGAGGGTTGTAACAGGAGTTGTATTTGAGTACACATTCTCATCACCCTCAGCTTGATGTTCAGCAGTAGTAACATGTTTATTAAACTTGTATTGTTGTTATTTAGCCTCTGGATATGCCGGACGCTACAGAGTTGAGGTCAAGTATTTTGGCGGTACTCACCCCGCGTTGCTGTGAGACGGGAGCTGAGCAGGGCGATGTGTCCACAGACGTGCAGTTAAAGCCGGGCTGACGTCCAGCACCGTCCTCCGACACACCGGCACGCCGCGTCACATCGTGACAGCGGCACGAATCCGACAACGCCGGCGGGGACGAGCTCGGGCACACACGGAGGACCAGCAACAACGACCATAACGTGACGCCCTCAACGATTAAGTGTTCCCGAACCATCCGTAACTTGGCGTCCTACCACCGCGGAGCGCCGCGAGCTAACTGGCCGCATTGTTTCTGCACGAAGCAGCTGGTTATAAAAACCAGCGATGGGAACATTTCTTCCGTTTCTCCAAACAAACTCCGAGCGGAAAAGTGTCGTCAGAGGAGAAAAGTTGTCCTCTTTTGCATTATTGTAAATGAGGAGTTTGAAAGTACGCCGACTAAAAGTTTTTGGGGAAAAAGATTAGTTATTATCACCGCAGGAGAACAAGTCGAGAAAAAAAAATCCAAATCTTGGGAAGACAGAGGAACGCGAGGAAAACTGTCAAGCGGAGAAGTACTCCGACAAGCTTCCTGTTTTCCCTTTCAAAACAAAAGAGCATAGTTGAAACGACTGGTGTATCCAATGTAAAACACACAAAGACTCACGTAAATACAGCAATACATTATTATGGAGTCCAACTTCCCAGATTAATTTATATACATTACCCTATATATCAAAATTTTCATTCTTTTTTAGAGGGACAGTTTTTATCTGCGCTCTTATATTTGTAATATTTTCCATTTCCGGGTTGTGCTTCCTCAGTGTAGCTGTCTTGATATATCGCCCCTGAATCTCAGTCCACCCATTGGCGAAGGTTTACACGAAGTTTGTTGTTCGGTGAAAAGTTTTTGTTCTGTCCCATATTTTCGCTTGCAGCCCCATAAACACCCCAGAGGACCTAGAAACCGTTTAAAAAGCTGCTCCGTGTGTGAGGGGGCCGCGGTGAAAGTCCGGAGCTGGAGGAGATGAGATCCAGCTCGGAGCAGCAGATGTGATCCATAGCTGGAGGGGCTGCACTCTGAAAATGGGAGCTTTAGAGAGTTTCCAGGGACGTACTGTCGCTGAGAAGTGATGGAGGACTGCGGGACGGACCTTCTGCTCACTTTCCCCGAGTCGCTGCACGTGTACACGGGACTGCTGACCGCGGCGACGGTCTGCGGAGGACTGTCGGGGATCCTCGCTGCTGCGCTCCTTTACATCTTCTGCCTGAGGCCTCTGCTCCTCACCAGACAGGTCCGCACGCGACAACAGCGCGCTAATGCTTTAAATCACCTTCTTTAACTGTTTCTATTCACTTGTTTTTGATGCATCCCATCAGGGCTACAACGCCAGAAGGCTGCTTGAGCCTGAAGATGGAGAGTTGGACAACAACCACAGTGACTGTGTGAGCAACAGCAGGAAGGAGGCTCCAAGTGGAACCACTCATGACAAAGTATTACTCCATCCAACACTATCCCACAGTTATTGTAGCTTAACAACGACACACAAAGGAGTTGACAGTTGATCTGCAGCAGAGAAGTCACTGACCTTCCTAAGGATCCTGGAGCCTGATCTCTGTTAGATTGCTCTGGTCCTTTTTATATACTGTATGTTCTCACAGCCAGTGTCGCCTATGATCAGTAATAACTTGGTTAGTAAACTGGTGTGGGGACTGGTCATGTGACCCTCTTTGCCTTGGCCTGCTGGTGATCTGTGTTTTGTGAAACATATTGCACAAGCTGCCATTAGCACAGTGGGGACACCATGTAACTTTAAGGACAGACTGTATGAAATAGTGATGAGAGGTCAACATGGTTGTAGTGACAGGGACAACAATGATCCTCGACATTCTCACTAATATTCTACTTGGTTTACTGATTGACCAGGACAAGAAGCAGCCACCTGTCAGCAGT
>JAUESE010000080.1:5769638-5780935 GCA_032274725.1 Malacoctenus triangulatus
TGCTCTGTTCACACAGGAAGGCGCACTGAATGATGGGTAAAATGGTGCCTTCCTGACAGATCTGGGTTGACTTCTCCACCTCGTGTCACTCGCTACAGATGAGCAACATGCGGCCTTCTTCGGCTAATATGCAAGAAAAATACCCATCTGTGCTCTCACTTCATGATATAGTTGGAGTTATACGTAGGATGGAAACTCACTCTTATAGTTCTGACTGGCTTTTTCTCCTCCAGACACACATCTGACTTCCCCTTCAGTCTGGCTGTCTCTCACTCCATAACCTCCACCCCAGCAAATCCTCCTTCGCTATCAATAAATCATTCTTGGCCGGCTCCAGCAGACTAAATCAGCCACTATGTAAACACGGCTGCTAATCCATCGGCAGCAAGCCCAACTCCCACTCCCTTATATCCTCCTCTTCACTTATCTGGCGGCACCCACCAGGGACTTTCTGATCAGTGGAGCTGTGAGGAGAGCAGTCTCGGTGTGTTTTCAGTGTCTGAGGCCTGCAGTGCCCCCCCACAACACACACGGAGACGCACAGGCTCAGAGGAAGACTCGGACCCAGGATGGATGTCGGGCTCAATTGGTTACTTAACACTTGTACGACATGTCCATTTGACACCACTTTAAAACCCTGAATGGGGACTTTGGTAGCCGTATCAGATAAAGAGACACCTGCTGCACACTGTACAGCTGGGAGGCACAGCATGGGCAAGTTTACAAGCATCATTTTACTTCACTTCATTTTAACAGGATTTGTTCCCCTCAGTACATTTAACTGCCTGCCTTCCATCCATCCTTAAGGGTTGCTGGAGCTGTTCCCAGCTCACACTGGACGGACGCCCACTGATACACAGGTTATCAGTCTGTCACAGGGCAGACGGACACAAAATCATATCGATGGGCACTTTAGAGTCACCTATTTGGCTCCATTTGCAAATGTGTTGGACTATTGGAGAAGATTGAAATAACCGGACAAAACCACAGGGAGAAAATGCAAACTCCACACAGAATGGACAAATCCATCCAGGAGCCCAGGACCTCCCTCCAGGGAGGTGAACGTGCTCCCCACTAAACCACCATGAAGCCCACTGATCACCAAAACTCTGGTCCACCTGCCACTCGATGTTCCCTGTAAGTGTGAGACTTTAATCACCCCGTCGTCAAAGAAACAAAACCAACACTTTAGAGCCAGTATTTTTTTTAGCTGTCTCACAGTACAAACACTGTTTTCTCGGCACAGCCGTGGCATGAGCTTTACCAGCACGCTTCTGTCAGAGAGAAACACCACCAGCAGTCACCTGTTTGTTCATACTCAGTGCAGAAGGATCGCAAGTAGGTGAGCGTTGCTCAATTACCTTGTCAGCCACTTGCCAATCCACCAGAACAAAACCACCCAGACTGACTTGTATAGAAATCTCTAAAGCCATCGACAGCTCATCTGAGCTCAGTGATTACTGTCTTCAAAACTATTTGTAAGTGAGTTACAAATGTTTATTATTGGTTTGTTAAAAAAACTGCTCCTACAGAAGTACGCTATGATATAAGCTACATGTTAGCCCAAACTCATGAGAACTGTACACAGGTCTGCAATCTATTTGTACATATTTATTTCCACGTAAACACAAGCATAGGCTGATTATTACGATCACAAATGAACAGTTGAACAATTTTGGGATCTTTAAGTCACATGAAGTGTTTTGGCACAAGTGAGGCTTCACTTGAGGAGCTTGTGACAACATTTGTGTCAGAGTTAAAAATCAATCTCCTTTAATCCTTTTTAAAGCTCAAATGTGATCCCATGAATGCATCCCAAAATCACAGTACAGCAGTATATTCCCAAATATTAGCATGATTTCCAATGTCCAAAGTTGTGTCATTTATTACCAGTAATCTCAAGGAAAGACTGATCGCCATGACGACTCCCCACCGCCACCCAAGTCACAGAAACATCAACGAAAAGCAAGACATCAATCATAAATCCTGTATTTTCGGGGGGAGATGAGTTTGTTGGAGTGCTGCCCCCCATCAGAAAGGGAAAAATAATGAAATATTCTTTCAAACAAGATAAACGCTTGTATGCACTAAAAGCCTGTATCTCTTTGAGAAAGTAGCTCGGTGCCAAACAACTTATATATGATAAAGTTTCTTTGGTGCACACAGACATCTCACTGTCAAACGATCTGGAGTTCCCAATTTTTCACTCCTAACCTCCCCGGACTGCAACATTTTCCCTGCAGGTTTTCCCAAGGCGGCTATTGATTTTTTTTTTCTCCTACAGGCGGAAGCTTAACCAGGCCCTATGGACAATACAGAGAGAGCGATAGGACATAAAGTTCAAAACGGATGACCTCACAGAAAGTGAGCGAACAAGACATGGCGGATTTATCTCGACTATACAAATTGCATCGCGGCAGAGACACAGACGCACGCACGCTGAGCCCGGTAATGTCACGGTGAATCAAACCTATTAAACTACATTAGTCGCAGTGTGGAAAAAAGGCCCGAGGAAAGAGGGTCAGAGAGCACCGCTTTAAATTTTTGGTGCCTTTATTCTCCCCCTGCGTCCGGGGAGGGAGGACAGATGAATTAAAGGGAGAGGATCAATGCGCTGTAGGTGAGAGCAGTGGAGGGAAGCTATTAAAACACAATCGCTTCATTTACAGGCGACACGTCTTTCTCTTGCTGCAAACATGGTTCTGTCTAAAAGTAACAGTAACAATTGCATATCTGATTGCGCAGTGGGATCAGCAGAGAGATTAAGTGAAAGGACAGAAAATGAGAAGAGGGATGCACGCTGTGAAACAAAATCGACTTCCATTCACAGAATAACATCCTCTTCAGAGAGATGAAAAGCTTTTCAAACGCAACAATACCTTATATTATTCTCCGTTTCATCCCGCATACATTTTTTTCCAAACTTGCCACGAGCCAGAGAGAGAAAACACCTTCTTCTACAGATTGGACTATTTGAACTAAGTTGTTCTCGTGTAGTTTTTTCTAAATAACCAGTTGTAATTGCTGTTTTTTTTTATCATTTGAACCCCTTTGGATGGAAACTTTGATGAACCGTGTTTGGCACACGATGTAAACGAGTTGGTTCCAAAGGCCCAGTGTGGTCGTTTGCTGCAGACTTTAAAAATCCAAACTTGTTCAACTCTGTTGCAATGAATTTGCACAACTCAACATGAGAAAGGGCTCCAGGGTCAAATATCTAATGCAAGTGAATTAATTCGGTTACAGAAATACATGAAAATTTAATGTCAGATCTGCAGAATCCAATTACTGCAGACAGAAAACACCCAGCGTCCACTCCAAGCCCCTCCTTCCACGTAAGCAGATCAAGAACACAAGAAGAGTCCTTTCACTGCCAGACGAAAGCTGTTCAGCACATCTAAATAGGGAAATAACAGGAATTGATGTGCAGGACGAGGTGAAGAAGCGGAATGTGGATTGAGGCAATTTACTGCATCAATGTAAAACTATTGAGTTAGGTTGGAGGAAAGTTAAAATGGGTTCTACCTTTCCCACAGGGAGCTGGGTGGTCAGAATGAAGGAATAGAAACGGGAGCATTTCTTATCAGCAAACGGCTGTGTGGGCTTTTGTGAAGAGGAGGACAGAAAGGATGTGCTCAGAGCAACATGGCGTGTTTCCGTGTTATGAAATTCAAAGGCGAGGGCAGCAGAAAACGTCTCCTTTTCATTAGCGCTCTGTTTCGGCGCGCTCATATCTTCTGGCTTGGAGCCAGTCCAGACTCTCCGTCTGTCTCCGACTCCAAATAACCAAATGCATTATTCAACGACACCCTGTGCTCGCTCACTCTCTCTCTCTCTCTCTCTCTCTCTCTACTCTTAAATATTAAACTTTGAAAATTGATTTATCTTTCAAAATTCATCCCAATCACAAAAGCCATCGTTGTGCAAACACTTGATTACTCACACAGATGAAAAGGCCACGCTGGGCTGAGTGTGAGGAGGACCTGAGGGCAGGTACGGGGCATCGCTGACAGCTCCAGTGATAACAGAGAGACTCTGGTGATGGCTTTGGATATAAACCGAGATGGAGATACACCTTGATGTGAATAACAAAGGGAGAAGATAGAAAATAACTTCAGGTGTGTAAAAGTGGAGGACAGGATGCGGCTCCTGGTCGCCCACCTGTGCCGGCGGCGCCTCAGCCTCTCCTGGTGAACTAAAAGTTGTCAGGCATTTTGCCGTCGTCCGTTCGTTCATCGTTGAAGTTGACAGCGCCCGTTTTATCCACATCCTCTCGACTGAACGGGACTGTGGTCCATCACAACCAACACCGAGCAAAACGCAGGCCTGTCTGACAGGTCGCCGGTCCATCACACGGTGACACCTGCCAGCCTGAACGCTCGGAGGGCGTCAGTCAGCTTCATGTTCAGAGAGGAGCCGAGAGTCTCGACTCTTCCACCGCAAGTCAACTTTGGCTCATTTCTCATTTCTGAACGTGCATCTGGATCTCTTAGAATGTTCTACAATTATATATATTTGATTAACTATAAAGCACCAAAACAGGGATAAATTTGAAAGTCTGGTACTTGATTTAAATTTATGGGGGAAAAATCCAAATTTTTTGCACATATTTATGCGACAATTGTACAAGGACGATAGTGTTATTCAATTTTAATTCCATTCACCATCAAAGTATGAGTGTTTTTGCAAGAGGGTCTTCTCATTTTTCTTAAAACTGCTGAGAGGAAGGACATCCGATGCTTGTCCCCACTACAGGAACACAGGAGGGTCCAATTCGTTAAATAAACATTTCCATTTTTTATTTAGCTCCTCCTTCAGACAGGAACAATGACGGTTGCGAGGCCTCATTGACCATGAACAAAACTAGCAAACAGGTCTGAAAATAGTGGCCGTAAAAATATCCTTATTGTTTACTTCATCAACAGAACAAATGACGGCGTTTTGGTTGAGCATCTCGGGGTCGCTCGTACAGAGCGAGGGGACGACTTGGGGGGCTGTGATCGCCACGGTGACCCCCATGTGGATCAAAATGAGGAAGAAGGATGAATAATTTTTCTCTACTTTGCAATTTATTTAGCTGTTATTTCAGGTTTAATCAGATGAAATGACCATTTATACGAGATGATGACTGCAAATATCAACATACAAACCTAAAAATACTTAAGAAGTGTCCATTGGCCAGGCTTTCACATGGATACAAGCTGCTGCCAGTAAATCAGTTGCCATAGCTGTGTTGCATGTTGTTTTCTGTGTTACTATTTCTTCCAAAACCTAATTGGGCAAGCTTTCGTGTTTCATAACAGACGAGGGGATTGAGAGAGGAGACAAAGGATATTACTGCTCTCTCAATGAGAGCTATCATGTGAACAAAGTACGGCTTGTTAGCCAGGCTGTGTAATTTCAACTTGATGAGTTATACGAGACTTTACAACAGAACAGAGAGCTGCAGGTTTGAACGAGAGCACACAAATTGTCTTGTTTTTGTCTCTCTTCACAAAATGGAAATGACTGTGTCATCTCCCGACAGAGTAGCAATCACCGTCTCTGCGGAAATTCAGTTTGAAATTTGACTTCCTTCAAGTTTGAATAACAATGATTTCAACATGAACAAACCTGGGAAGAAAAACACCCATCTGATCCGCATACGATATGTGAAATCCGTTAGCACAAACTGCCCTAAATGGGGACGAATTAGCTAAAGCTGTTAGAGGCGGGCGTTAAACTCCATGAAGTTAAAATGCTCCTTCTGGGAAACAATTTAACTTCACAAAAGACCCTCTGATGCTTTTGGCTGATTCAGATTTTTGGCCAATTTTCAAACAAACCCCACCGATGTCACCTTGGAGAGCTTTAAAGGGAGGTGAGAGATACAGCCAATTTTCATCCGCACATTTACCACAGGATGTGGCGTGTAGATTTCATTATCCTCACAATGAAAACCATGTTTTTCAGCACACATTGCATCTGGAATGACTGTGCACCAGAAGATAAGTATTATCCACAGTCATTCCTCCGTGGCAGGATTCATCTTTTGTACTTGGAGTTGGTGTAAATAATGACCAAAATACCCAAGGTCTTCTTTCTTCATTTCCTCCCTTTCTCTGGTTCTCTCACTCGCTCCCTCTATCTGATTCAATGCGCTGATGATAGAGAGATTAGCCTCTCCTATTGTCTGCTTCCTCGCTCAGACAAATGCACTCATCAGCTTAGACCTCGAGGTCAGGCTCTGTAAGCTGCTATTTATTAAGCACATTGATTCCAGAGCAGCTGGTATTTGGAATACTTGGTCAAACTGAAGGATTCACATCCGCGTTCCTAATGAAATACTTAGTATGAGCTCATCTGTTTGTGTCTGCAAGGGTAAATACTGTATCCCTGAGCAGGCTCAAGTCAAACCCCCGTCAATACTATCCCCCAGGTGCGCCTCTAATAAAGGTGCAATCATTTAAACGGGGACACTGGTAAGTGATGTTGTTGTCAGCCACTCGCTCTTTTGGGAAATTTGAAAATTAGGGTAAAATGGACTTGAAGGCACCGAGCTTAGAGGCAGCTTAGAGCAGGATTCTCGTGGGCTACATTTTGAACAGTGCAGAGTGGAGCGAAATCAAACAAGGTTTCAGGTCCACTGCAGTAAGTGCAACAAAGTGGTTTCACTGTTTTGTGATATACATACAGTCCAAGCACGTGACGATATAACCACGATCTCAGCGTGCTTTCACACTGGCTAATGTGGACCAAGTTTCAAAAGAGCCATCTCACTGAGTACAGTCTACAGTGACACAGATTTCTGTCCTAATGAACCAAAACTCAAAGCTCCGCGTTTCCTTTGGGAGTTTCATGTCAACGTGGGAACAAGTGGAGTTAGTAGTTGTGGCTGTCAAGTGGACAAAGATAGTGTGTTAAGTTCTGTGCTAATGATGCTCTGATAGTGCTAATTGTTTGAGGTGCAAATTTGATGTTTTTACAGTTGTCAGTGAGCAAAAGCAATCACGCGTGCTTCAAAATACCAACTTCAAAGTGTTCCTCTTTAACAAAAAGGCCCCTGGCAATATGAAAGTTATCGGCTGTTTATAACTTCATCTTCTTTGACTTTTTGGTTGCTGAAAACTTAATGATGCTTCTACATTC
Organism: Malacoctenus triangulatus; assembly: GCA_032274725.1. NCBI lineage: Eukaryota > Metazoa > Chordata > Actinopteri > Blenniiformes > Labrisomidae > Malacoctenus > Malacoctenus triangulatus. Next base: position 5,776,767 of record JAUESE010000080.1, read on the forward strand.
TGACAACAATTCTACAGAGTTTTGTTTTATTGATCAAAAATGAAGATTGCTAAATGTGCATCAAGTTAAAATGATACTTGAGGCTCATTAAAATTGTCCCTGTGTCAATGTGTCCACAACAGGATGCTGATTATATGCTGAAGTCCACCATGATGCATCACTGCAAACTTGGATAGAATTCACAAATCAATATCATTTTCTCCTGAAGTTTCACAAAATCAGGGACCTGACATTCTGCTCTCAGTGTCTTTGCACATCTCATTTCTTCCTCTGTGACAGGAAACACTCCGTTTGAGTCCTAATTAAAAGGAAAAAAAACCACCCAGCTGATTGCCAGTGATTGATGTACCAAGAAAAATCAATGGATCATCATCTCTTTCTTGTTTTAGCAAGTGACTCATAATGGCATTGATAAGCACATCTATGGCTGGCCATCAGATAGACCAGTGCTCAGTGAAGTGCTGTTGAAATACCCATTAACCTATTTATCACTCAGTCACGGTCCTGTGTGAAAAATCTGAATAAAAAGAAACTTTTCGAACTTTGACTCTCTGAGGATGCATCAAAAAATGCTGCTTACATAAGACCCACGCACACATGCACGCACGCGCGCACACATGCACGCAGGCACGCACGCACGCAGGCAGGCAGGCTGTATTTCTGTCTCTGTTGCTGCTGCTCTCTTGCTGGAGCGCCGGTGTATTTTCTCTTTGATAAAAGCAGCTAAATGATGAATCATACAGGATCCCAGCGTCTCCCAGTGCCACTCCAACTGACAAAACATCAAGTGCCTCGTCTTGCTCCACTCTGCCACCGCACATCTTTTGATTAGTACACACAGCGAGACACCTGAGTGCATAAAGGATTTCTGCCTTTTCCATAAATTACACATCAGGGGTTTAGACGCTGGTTCCACGTGTCACCCAATCATTGCACCCCAGGATTTCAGCGGAGGAAGGAGTCTTGTTTGAAATGACGTTGCTGCACTTTCCATTAGAGCAAGTGTCACAGGCATGAATTCGGTGAGGACCGAGCAGTGGTTATGGAAAAACTCATTATTGCATTTTAAACCTTGAATCATTCGACGCACAGTGGGAGCTGACATGTTTTCATCACAGCCTATTTTTTTTTCAGTGTGTAATTCTTTGAGGAGTTTGCCGGGCAACATCAACCTGAACGCGGCCAGACTTTTCCCCTGGCATCACCTTTTTTTTTTTTTTTTTGAGATTATCTCCATGAAAAAGGGAAAAACACTTAAAAGGCTGAACGTCTGATGATAAATGTAAGATTGAGAACATTTCTGAAAGCTGAAGATTTCAGATTCATTCTGCTTGGAGAAAATCGAGCACTCTGACACACACACACACACACACACACACACACACACACACACACACACACACACACACACACACACAGAGCGATGAATTAAGGATGGTCAGGATCCGAGGCTGCCTATGCACTATCTGAAATCGACGTTTGTGTGATGTGAGCCATGATATACAATTGGATTTGTGGTGATACCGGATCTAGTTAGAGGGGGAACTTGTGAGATAAGCGAGGGCAGAATATGGGCTTCGCCTCTTTAATTCCTCCCTGAGGGGTCGGGCTGTGCACTAATGTTTGCTCCTTCTGTTGTGTTCTCTTGTGTCACAGGGATGCCAGCTAAAATGCTCACATTTGAAAGTAGATGTGGAAAAGTAGACAGGACTGGACAAAGGCCTCATCAGTATAGCAGCTACAGAGAAACGATGTTTAAGAGATAAATGTCTACAGAAGCTCCTGTTTGAACTACAGAGTCTGGAGGTATCAGCTGTGTGCACCTCTACGAGGAGTCAGAGGCCACACTCGGCATGCTGCAGTGACAGCTGAGCACAGCTGACGTGGGACCAATGGTAATAGAAACATAAGTGGGCCGTGCGGTGTAAAAGACAGCTGAGAGGAGGAAACGTGCCAGAAGGACATTTCCTCGAGATATTTACCTCAGCTTAGCATAAACCTCAAGATAAAGACTGTAGACATATTGTTACGCAAAGAAAGTCTTCATGTGGAGGGTGTAGCAGACAAAGAACCCACAAAATTTAAGAAATGCAAAACATTGCCATGGTGATTTTTTTTTAACTGAAATTTTATTGTTTTAACTCTCGTTGCTCCCTTTTAGCACTTTTTGAAATGCAGCAAAGCAACTTTCTAATCATTGAAACACGACTGGAACCTGCCATCACCCAACGGCAGGCAAAGTAAATCACTACCTCGATATCATTGCATTAATAGTATTTACTGGCATAACTGCATCCTCTTTTTCTCACTCAGAAGTGCCACGTTTGCCCTCTATTGTCTTCTTAGAAAGGTTTACAAACTTTGACTAAATTACCACTCATTCGTTCAACTCATGAGACAAAGAGATTTCCACCCCCACCAGAGTGGTAACGGAGCTGGACGGCAAACACACACGAACAGCACTGACCAACAAGCTGGACCTTGAAAAGTCAGAGCAGGTTTGCTCATCTATATTTTATCCAATTATACAGCTCGCATCATGTTCTGCCGAACTGAACAGTTGGTACCCGCCAACATTAACACAGACATAAACATAAATGAATATTAATAGAAATCTATTAGCATTAGCTTTGTTACTGGAGTCCCGGTGGGCAGCCCTATTAGCTGCAGCCGCACACTGGGCCCCTGAACCGGGACTCCACCTCCCTCTCCTCCTCCTCCTCCTCCTCCTCCTCGCAGCTTCAGCAGACGCAGGTGAGTGACACATTCTCCTCTGAGAAAAAAAAAAAAGCTTTTTTATCAGTCTCAACTGTGACAACAGCTTGTGAGTCTTGGCAGAACAGCTTGTGTGTGGCTGTGTTCGACACAGTGTGGGTTTCTGTGTGTGTGTGTTGCCACCTTCCTTAAAGACTACTGATGAAACGCAAGCTATCATCAACACTTATTGGCAAAGGCTTCAAAGGCTCCGAGCATCTATAGCTTGATCGTGTGTGTTTCCCCGTCGCCGTGCGGAGTGATTCCGAGTCAAACCAGGAAGTTGTGACACCGCTCACAAAGTCGGACCTCTCATTGTTTAACGCAGGAGTTTTGAGCAGATGAGGCGACACAGTGCAATCAGGTGGAAGAGATAGATGGATTGCTTGTTAACTAATCTTGCTACATTGTTTTGTTCCTTTGATTACTCTCGCAAAACTCTTCCTCATAACATCACCCAAATGCTCTTTATTGCACTCAGTGATTTGTGGTAAGTTTCCTAAATGCCTTGTGATTAATTCAAATCATCACGAGTGTGCTTTATGTACACCATTTGATTGAAACATGCATTGCATTTGCATAATTACAGCACTGTAGAGTAGGGCTTATTGTTGCGATCCAATCTAAACCACTCAGACTTGGAGCTTTGTGTATTCGAGGGGACTAATGTGAAATCACACAAATGCATTGTGTACAGTGTTCTCAATTATACACAATTACAGACTGGCCTTTCAGGGACACAAAAGCCTATTTCAGTCTGACATTGTTCGGCATAAATGGTTTGTGGTTGTTTTATAGAGCTAAATGGGAGAATAATGATGAGTATACAATGAGTGATGGGGGCGAAAAGATAAACAAATTTGAAAAAAAAAAAAAGTCTTGCCACAGCAAAACAAAGTTTGGTGTGTACTCCCAATGCTTTTCTGTGCAGGACAGGAAAGCAGTTTGTGCAACACCCGAAAAATGGTCAGGAAAATAACAAAAGGAACAACTTTTTACACATCCAAAACTGCCACAATGTAAAGACTGTATGACCACAAATAGAGGAAATGTTCCTAAACATGACACAAGAGAAAAACAGGGCAAGCAACACAAGCTAAAAAAAAAAGGAATCGAGCACACTTCTCAAATTTGGCAACTTTTAACTTCTAACTTAGGAAGTAAGATTAAGTACACCTTAAATATGACATTTGGTGAAACACTGTATGTTTACACATGTTCGGGAATAAAAGCTAATGGTAGTTGCAAACGTGGCGCCTTTCCTGTATAGAGTTAGCATGTAGCCACTGTGCCTGTGAGTGCTTTCTCAGGGGGGAGTGTGAAATGTGAGGTCAACTGGTGACTCTGTGTGTGTGTGTGTGTGTGTGTGTGTGTGTGTGTGTGTGTGTGTGTGTGTGTGTGTGTGTGTGTGTGTG
>JAUESE010000080.1:5871947-5883954 GCA_032274725.1 Malacoctenus triangulatus
ACAACACAAACAAAAAGCCCTTTTTGATAAAAGCCACCAGCCTCAACACTCGCTCCATTCTCCTCCTCTGTTGTAATGCTCGACACCCATTCAAACTCGCTCTCCCCCCTCCTCTTTTTGTCGCTGACTTGTCCCGTTGTGTTGGAGGCTTTGTGTCAAGCCTATTGTGGCTGGCTGAGAAGCAGGGTGCAGATAGCATCTGCTAGTTATAGGAGGCGGAGGAGGAGAAGGAGGAGGAGGAAGAGGAGGAAAGGATGGGGAGGAGGAAGCGGGCAGAAGACAGAGAGAGAGATGATATGAACATGGTGTAAAAGCTTGTGAAGTTTATCTGCTATATGAAAAAAAAAAAAGCCCTCAGAAACAAAAAGTCACACACAATTTGACAGGAGGCAGCGAGGAAGAGGGTCAGAGACGTCCTCGGTGCTGAACGTTAACACCAGAATCACTGAAACAACACTCTTTGTGGAGGCGTGTGGCCTCGCGGACAGAATGTGTGTCAGAAGTCAGAATCACTGTATCACTGAGTCACTGAACCACTCTGACTGAACTTTGGTTAAAAGATCATTGAGAAAATAAGCAGCCATAATTAAGGCATTTGCATGGACGACGTCCGGTCACTCTGTTTTCTTCATTATTTAGTATTTACTCAGCATGAGCTTGGTGCATTTCTAATGGACGGACCTGTTGTAGCACTCGGGCTGATAGAGACCTCCAAACAGAATGACATTTCTTTCTGTGCTGATGGACAGAACAGGCAAGAAAGAGGAGTGCGGAGGGACAAAGAGAAATGTGAAAGGGGAAACAGAGAAAGAGCTGATGGGTTTGATAAGGGAGAGAAAATAAGACGTGACTGAAGATGAGGAGAAAAGAAAAAAAAGGGTGGGAGGGCTACAAGGAGAGAAAAACAAGTCTGGCCGCAGTAAATGTTGCACTTTAACGGCACAAGAGGGAGAAATTATGTCGTTTTATAAGCGCAGACACTTCTCCATGAAAAATGGATCATTTTGACATGCACGTTGTTGCATACAGAAGATACAACTAAAAAAAGCCAACCAAAAAAATAAACCACACGCACACACACAATCTGCCACCTCACTCCCCCACAACCCACAGACACACACTGGCATGGCCTGCGTTGTTTTAATTGGTTTCTAAGGGCTGGCTGTAATGCTCTTCCTGTCCCCCAGGAGAAGGAAGGCAGGGGATGATGGATGATGGAGGGCCAGGCAGCATCCAAGGCCAGCACCAGGACACTGCTGCGCGGGACTGGGACGCAGCGACAGACAGCGCGTGTTTGTCACAGCCCGTGTAGCTGTGAGAGGGATTTCTGAGGAGAGCACACAGCACAACAGAAGTTGTGGCTTGATTCCTTTGCGATACTGTGAACGCAGGCCGCTCAGCAAACGGCTGCAAGCTGCTGGGGCTTTTTTGTGTGTGTGTACCTGTGCAAACTCAACACTACACATTGCCCTTTGAGGAAACCTGTTACTCATCTTAATGATTAGAAAAAAAAGGAAAACAACAATAAATGCTGGTACTTGAAAAGCACAACAGGTAAACGACTTTAAATATCTCAGACTTGCACCTTAAATCCTTTTATCCAAATGCAGTGATGCTTTTTTAACATGAAATTACAGTTTTAGAGGAGAATGAAACCCAACTGTACAATAATGAACAACACCAAATGGGCAATATCACACAAGGAAATTATACCACACTGGTTCAGTGTTTGCTGCTCTGAAAGCTCTGCCTAATTGTGTGTATGTTTGTTTTTTGACAGTATATTTATGTGTGTGTGTGTTTGTGTGTGCATCCTGTGTCTCCTGTGGTATTTCCTTCCCAGCTGAACACACACTCCCGGGTCCAAATGAAATTAGTGGATAATCCGCTAACTAATGGTCACACAGCAGCGAGCATGCTGTGAAAAAAAGAAAAAAAAAAGAACGAACAAAGCAGCTCGAATAACGTGGAAAAAAAATACAGAGATCAAACAGGGAGGAAGGGGATTTGACCACGCTGTCAGTGAGGAATAGAATAATATTCTATTTGTGCGGCCGACGTGATGCTCTTTGGGAGATCCAATGAAAATGGCAGATGAAAAGCGAGTGATTTTCTTTGTCATCTGCGAATGTTCTTCTGGCGTTAAATGTCACACTGTAAATGTCAAAGGTGGAGACGAGAGGTGAGGCGGGCGGTGCGGTGGGTTTGTAACACCTCCTCTGGCGTCGCCTCCTCGCTCCGTCTTCCTTTGTCTCTCCGGCTGCATTCTCCAACCTGCAGCGCGTTTCTTCTCCTGCTGGTTTTTGAAGCTCTTTGGTACCAGCGTTTTTGACTGCCACCAACATCTTGCCCCCAGGCCAGGATTTCTCCCCCCCCCTCTAAATATTCATGCAAGTGCACATGCTTGCATGCACAACCAGCCCCCTCCCCCGTCTCGCTCCTACATGCATGCACACACAACCCATTTGCTTCTGTGCACTTGTTTCCAAGAGATAACTGAAGCGAGCACATCGGGAGAGGGGAGCATTAGCTAACGGGTTTATCTATGTGACAGTGCTCCAATTATCCAATATCTCCATTATGTATTCAAAGAAGGGAACCCGTGTCACACAGGAAACCTACAGAAGGCTCCAGTCCAGCACCAGTGAAAAGCCACAGCTTTTTAAACTCGCACGTGTTCTTTGCCACTGGAATGATGCTTTGTCTTGTTTGATTCGTTCCACAAATGTGTGGCTTCAAAAGTTGAAAACGGTGACGAGGAAGGTGGGGGAAAAAAAAAGGGAAAGAGAGAGAGACGGACGACTGACAGCGAGTGTGGACGTTGAGTGTCAAGTCACGTCTCACACAGCAGCGCGCCGCCTTCAAACTGCGCCGCGTGTGTGTGTGTCAGTCCCAGTGGTGAGCTGCAGGCGCGGTGACCCGGGTCACGCTCAGACGAGGACCACCTCCACGGTTACCGGTGGTAACAGATGGGGACGCGGCGGTGTTTGGACGCCTCGGCTCACCCGTCCTGTCAGACGCGCGCGTGCACGTGCGCACACATCGACTCTGCACCCATGTAGGGACACAATTAGCACGACGCCGCATCCTCGGCTTTTTGTCTCTCGTACCTGAGACACCCTTGTTTCTCAGGTGCACTTGAGCGTGTGTGCGTGCGTGGGTGTGGATACGCGCGTGTGTATGTGTGTGCGCGTGTGTGTAGCCGTCAGCTCTAATTTCGTCAGCGTGTTCAGTCTTGGTGTGTGTGAACTGCCTCCTCCTGGCCGGCCCATCTGTGTTTGTGGTTGGAGTCACAGCGTTGGCTTCGAAGTCGTCCCTCCTTGCTGCTGCTTCACCCTCCTCCGGAGACGCCGCCTTCGCTGGCTGAGGCCAAACGATGACACGGCACAGGAAGCGACTTCAAGTCTCCTCTAGGAAGAACTTGGTACCAGCGACGAGCTGATTCAGATTCTTGTAAAATAACGAAATTGAGAAAGACTTTCGCTTTCTCTTTAACAGTTTGTTTTGTAGACTGGCCTCTTTAAATTTGTTGCGTTTAAATTTGTGAGCTTTCAGACAAACCTCCATGAAGTTTTAGCCTTTTTTAAGCAATTTCCTAAAAGATATTTATAGGGAAAAAAAAACACCTACTTAATTTTACCGTTCAATTTTCATAAAACTAACAAATTCTGCATGAGGGTGTCAGCGTTGCACGTCGAAGCGTGTGAGCACACGCGTGTTGCTGCAGTCAGGTGGAAACATATGTTGCTACAGTGGCTCCAAGCGCGGCTCCATGCTGTTACTGTGTGCCAGCATGTGGCACCGTTACCCCGGCTTACCTTGGTGATCTTGGGGTGCGCGCAGCGGCTGTTTCCGGTGGTGGCGTGCATCCAAGTGCTCTCTGGGGGAGTGCACTCCTGCCTGAGAGAGCACTTCTTGTCTCCGACGCACCAGCCGCACTCGAACCTGGGGTTCGCCTTCAAACACATGCCACAGCTGTCCCTCAGCGCGTAGCACTTATACAGATGAGCTGAGGAAAAAGGGAGAAGAAAGAGAGGGAGGGGCTGAGTGAAGGCGGCGCCGCTCGGCTTGGAGCACAAGAAGAAGGCTCGACCGTGAAAAGCCTCAAACCGAATATATTTGTTTTGAAACTGAGTGAACTATAAAGATAATCGACTTCCTCATTTATTTTGACTCTTCGTTTTAAGTTTATCTGAGACAAAGTTAAAACCCGTTCTCTCAAAAAGCCTGAGGAGAAGTACAGTAAATGCCCCCCCCCCTTCTCTCTCTCTGCTATTCCCTTCCTAAATCCTGTTGGTCATGGAGCAGCTTTAAAGAAACCCTGCACCAATTACCGGCTGCTAAATGACTTCCCTCTAATTGCATTAACCTATCAGTATTTTCGACGAGCGAGCAGCGCTCACACTCCGCCAGATGATTATCATGATTGAGAAGCGGGGAGGCGGCAGGCGTTGGCGGCGGCGAGAGGGAGAGGCGACGCGTTTGAGTGCTAGGTCACGTCCAGGTGCGCGACAGACGATTTACATGCCAGATAACACGCGGTGCACAGACACTGATGCATGCTGCTGCCACTGTGTGCCGGATGACTGCTGTATGAATGCAAACAGCAGATTATTGGGGACTGCAGTGCGGTTCCTCCGTTCATACATGTGTCATCTGCACCAAACACACCCATGCAGACACATGAAATTGGAGACGGCAACAGCTTGCTGGTGCATTTAGACAACAAGCAGAGATCGATAAGAGGAACTCAGTGTTGTTTCTTCACGTTATTGACAACCGGCAGAAATCAGCACTTCACAAACCTGTGATAAGCTGCAAGTTTTTTTTGCCAGCGTGAGAAATTCTACAAGAAAATTGCCGCATCTCTTTCTGTATTTGGCCATCAGAGAGCAACGTGTAGGACTATAGGATGGTGCTTCCTGTGCTGTACAGAACTGGTGAGCGTGTGTCACCCACTGGCCTTATCGAACGCCACTCGCGGGCCTTATCGAACGCAGTCGTGGCCGACGATGATGTTACTTTACATCACAGTGGGGGGAATAATGTTACAGCCCCCCCCGCCCGCGCTGCTTTGCATAGGCCACACTAATCAACGCAGAGAGCATGATGAAGGTTGTCTTACCGGTAATTATATCCAACAGACATGATCTCACTGTCTCTTCGCACTGCAGCGCATCAGAATGTGTTTGCATGTTCAATCGCGACACGCATGTTCCTCTGTTTGACAGATTGTGGTTTTATATTCGAGCAACTCTTCTGCCAAGCAAGTTTCCAATGGACATTTGTCTGCTTGGAGGTACTGAGGTCATCATGTATTGTTCTAGTTAATTCTGGAACATATTATGATCAGTCAACGTTTCCATGAGTGCTAACAGACTGGCTCGAGAGGTTTATCATCAAAGTTCTGAGAAACGTGGAAAAGGACAATAAGTATTGTGGAGGAAACAGAAAGGAGACACCAGCAGCCTTCCTCATGACACAAGGAGAATACTGAATGTAATGATAATCGGCGGTACTGGTGTGTTATTACCATCAGCAGCCTTTTGTACAAACCTGTGAGGGAAACCTCTGTATTACAAGTTCTTCACTGTTAAACTGTTGCTTTTTTAAAGATTTCCTTTGGAATCATCACAACATATTGAAGATAACGATGATAATTTGTTTTTTGAGAGCAGAATATATCCTGAAAGGTGCAAAAGAACGTCAAGAAGCTCTGATTTCTAGGTTTAAAGTGGTGTGTTTGCTTTACAAAATGCATACGTGATTCTTTTCAACTTTGGGATACAAATTAGTTTTTCTAACACACACAAAACAGAGAAAATTCCAGTCAATTGATCTTTTCAAGACTGGCTGTGACCCATTAGCAGCAACCAAATGGTCTCAAGAGCTAAAATCTGAGCTCCAACAGACAAATTATCAGTCAGTACATGAATTATAAATGGGTTCTAAATGACCAAAGTAGGAGTGCTCTGAAGCAGTGATGACAGCCAGGAGTGCAAGTGCTGCAAAACGATGTCAGTCGACGAAATGAAAGAAAAATGTTCTTGGTTCCTGTTTGGCTGTTTGTACTCACTGACACAGAAACCCACTTCTGAAGGTTGTGGATGTAAACAATAAACAGGGAAGAATGCAAAATACAAGCTAAACTCTACTTTTTCTGGTTCTAATGGAAAAAAATGAATTTATTATGTGACAAAAATTCTGTGCAGTGAAACATCTGGACAGGCCAGTTTATCCGAGTCCCTCGGCACCTCGGGGCTAAAAGATCACCAGAACATCGTTCTGACCTCCAGCTGTGTCCCATCCAGACTGAGCTAATCCACATTTTCAAACGTTTGCTCTGCTCTTTACTTAATATGATGTAAAAACCTGCAATTCTTTACATTCTTACGAATCATCTTTTAAAACGATTTTGACAAATTATGGAATGACAGCTTGTGACCGACTAAAATTATCTTTGACTGTTGCTTTATCCATAATCAGGTCTAATGGAGTAAAATTGACAATAACAAACTATTTGAGAAATGTTTTTTTGATGCTTTTAAATGTCATTTTAAATGTTAATCAGATGACGCAGCTACAAAAATAACAACTGAAGACCACTTGTGGGGAATTTGTCTCTAAATGGCGCTCTGGTCCTCCCCAAAGTCTCTCATGTGGATTCAGATAAAAGCTTCCACACAGACGAAGGTCGGCGATGTACAGTGCTGTCGACACACATCAACATACCTTGGATGTTGTAGGGATTATCGATGACAAAGTTTCCATTCCAGACCACAGACAGGTCCACCGGCAGGTCGCTGATGTCGTTGCCCTCGTAGGTATACTGAAGCACAGAAGAGCAGAAAAGACAGCGTGAGCTTTTACATTCAACTGGCCATTAGACCTCCTCAGTTTATAGAAAAGAAAGATGGGACGAAAAAAAAACCAGCCTAAAATATCATAATGCCAACAGCAAGAGTAAACTGGCTGCAGCTCGTGGCTGGCAGTAATGTCATCCCCTGCAGTGCTCACACAGTTGAAGGAGCATAAAAATGAGTGATGAGAGACAGGCTATATTGTGATTTTTACACGCAGCACATCCGCCGCTGCCTGGCAGAGCGCGGAGTTGATTAAGAGATTGGAATCCCCATCACTGTGTGACTCATTCCATTCCAGTGATGAATGAAAAGCTTAATATATCTCCAACAATAATATTCTCATCTAATTTCATTTTTGCATCCCGAACTAATACGACTTGAAATGTAATTGACTCGTCGTTGGCATAATCAGTTTTTATGGCATCGCTTTAAATGAGACAACAAGCTTCAAAAAGCAGCGAGGAGGTGGCGGCACGCGAACCGGGAGGGGGTGGCGAGAGCGAGCCGGTGCCGGTGCCGGCGCGGCTCCCCCACCCAGCAAACAAATTATCAATGATCATTATCGCCAGCGAATAAACTGAGGCTTCACAAGTTACAGCGCGCTCCTGCGTCGAACGCACCTGCGAACGCACCTGCGTCTGAAAACTGAACCGGGGAGGCTTTCGTATCGTTTTTTCGCGATCTGTTTTTGATGCAACATAAAACAGACGCCGCTCTCTGCGGCGCCGCGGGCTCTCAGCTCCAGATACGAGCGAGTGCTTCTGTCGGTCAACTGGTGGCCAGTCACTCTTCCCTTCCACTGGTATGGTCACTATCTCCAGAGGCCTCGGGGTGACAGATAGTGGGACTATTCTCCTCGAGTGGAGCGCCGATAAAAATCCGATGTGAAAGCCGCGGCGCCCGGGGTGGGGGGGGGGGGGCGCCGGGGCCCTCCCAGATTGAATCTGGCTACAACTTTGCCACTGTGTGATACGGCCCCACTCCAGCAAGATACTGCAGGATTTATCTTGACATCTGTAATAATGGTGAATTTGAATGTATTTGAGGGGGTAAAGCAGCCCGAAATGTGCATGGAGACGATAAGGAAATGAGAGGACACAGCAATGTCACAATGAACGGCTGATTAATTCTTTCTTCACTTTTGTGATTGGATGACTTACATTTAGCAGACCCTCGAGGCAGACATGCTGATATCCTCAGTAAAAGGAGACATCTCCGCGTGGCTTTGCTCTCACTGCTGCGGTTTAGTGGCCAATACTTTCAAAACGGTGTTTATGGCTACATAACTGCACTTTAATTTAGCATCACCTGAAAGCTGGCTTATAAACCAGAGAGCAAGAACGGCCTTCACAGGATGTCGCCACATTTACTGCAAGAAATCTGCCTTTGGACCGTCCCGCCACACTACGCCTGAACCACACAGCAGCAGGAAAGAGTGGTTTTTTTACTCTGGTGGAAATGAATCGGAGGAGGTGGGTCACGATCAGAAAAGGGGAAGTTCCAGCAGTGAGAACAATCTGATCAGTAAAAAGCAAGAGCGCATGAGGGGAAACAGAAAAATGACGGCTGGGAGACGGGAAAATGTTTTGGAATAATTTATGGAGGTGGAGGGAAAACAGTGAGACCAGAGAAATGATGAGAAAGTGGGAGGAGAGCAGCGAGGGTGAAGGAGAAATAGCGAGGGCAAGATGGATAGAGAGGGGTGATTGTGTGTTATTCTGTGGACACCATTCATTTACACATGGAATAAGAGGCCTGGGCCCGGACTATAAGCGCCTGAGCTGGTGGGGGCTAAAGTGAAATTGGCATTTTCAATTTGTTCTCTGACATGTCTGCCTTGGTGCTTTCACACATTCCTCTGCTTCTCCCTCGCTCACCATCCCTGTTCGCAGCTCTCTCTCCCTCGCTCTGCCTCTCATTATTCCCTCTCCACACCTCTTTACAAACCCTCTTCCCAGATCAATCTCCAGCCTGACTTCCTCTCGCCTGCCTCAATCCCCCTAAACAGCCACAGCCAAACAAGGAAATATGAAGCGGATTCCTTTATCACATACACCAAACATTTGCAGAGCAACACATGCGCGCGCTGGAGGAGAAAAAAAAAAAAAACCCGTTGAAATATGCATCCTGCACCCGGTACGGATTCCAGGCAAGAATGCAAGCGCATGCATCAAGGTCTGAACACATCCGTTGGTACAGACAGAAAGACGCATGAAAAACTCATGCAAACACAGGAAAAGACAAGAAGTGAGGATGATTTGAATTTTTTCTTCCCCTTCCCCTCGCTACCAAGAGACCACCCAGTCTGCCTGGGAACAACAACACCTCTCCACTGGGGAAGGACAGAGAGAATGCAAGACTGCTTAAAACAGAGGAGGAGGAGGAGGGCAAAGAAGGGAAAAAATGTTGGTAAATGGACAAAAGTGTTGCTACTGAGCCAACGTCTTGTTAGAGAGCATTAAATGATGGGACCATGAAGGAGGTAAGAGGAGAAATAATGGAGGAATAGGAGGCAATAATGCCAGAGAGGCAAGTGGGACAAAGACAGTGGGTGAAGCAAAGACTGAGCACAGGATGAAGGTACCCAGCAGGGAAAAGCTTAATTTTTTTTGGCAATAGTTCAATTGTCGAAACTTGGCAACTGTCTTCTCAACCATCAGTGGCGTCTGAGCCGAGCAGCAGGTGGGTTTCACACACTCGTCACACACCACAACAAGGACATGAAGTGGCTGAAAAATGGAGAGGTCGAACAGCAGAGCAGCAGCGATAAAGTTCCATTCAGCTTTATTTTACATAAACAGAGAATTAAATGGCGACTCATTTGTCGAAGAGGCTTTTAATTGTTTGAAAACACTGTGCTGGCTCATGGGAACATTTGGACAGCCAGTCACAGGAGCAACAGGCCAACACACTCTGCTCACACCTACACCTGCTCACTGAGAGACACTGACCAGAGGTCAATGCAGAGCATGTGAAAAAATAACCAAGTTATAATATTCACATTTGAGCAATTCTCTGTGTAATATAACTGCTGAAACATTCAAAGATTCATAAAGACAACAAGTTATCATATAATCTGTACAGGCCCATTCAAAAGCCAACTGACAAAAATGGAAAAGATCATATTTACCTGAATTTATTCTGTGAAACTGTCATATATCTAGATTTATTACTCAAACTATGAAATAGTTCAGGCCTTTAATTGGTTAATCCTCTGTAAATTCAGCTTCTAATTAACAGTGAAGTGTCTTTAAATAAAAAGATATTTCACAAGATCAGTAGAGTTTTCAATGACTCCAATAATCTACAGATTTGTTCACATGTGACTGCAAGTTCTTGTCATCCTGTCTTGGCTAATTTATTTTTCGAGCTAATTAGAAATAACCAAATTTCTCCAGTATTGGACAAAATTCAGCACAATCTCAGCCAACTTTTGCAAGTCGCACACGCGCGCACACGCGCGCACACACACACACACACACACACACACACACACACACACACACACACACACACACGCACACACACACACACGGCCGATTCATTCAACAAAAACTCTTCCATCCTCATTTTCCTCGTTTCAGGTATGTTTGTGTTTGCGCATTCTTCCTCGGGGCGGGAGGGTGGGGTTGTGTTGATCGAGGGAAAGTTGGGATCCACGGGGGTACGCACCTACTCTCAACAAAAACCATGAATATTTAGTTATGGAGCGATGTGTACGTGTGTACGTGTGTTTAATGGGCAGCAGAATGTGGGAGACGGCACGGGGAAAGGTTAGGCGAAGCTCATCATGCTCTCATCGCACCAAAGGCTTATTAAAGTTTCATACTGAACCAGCACTGTTGTACGATACCCTGTGGAGGGGATGCTCACTTCTACGGGGGCTCGCACGCCACACAGCTGATTCCAATATGAAAATGCAAACATTAACCAGGTTACTGTCAGAAAGGTCGGGATTTGCATGTGTAAAGGAAACAGAATAAATATAAATAGAACAGCGGTGGGACAAAATCACTATGTTCTGTATCCTGTGACTGCAATTGAAAGTGGAATGCGATGGTGGTAAACACAACAGTGTCGGACACCAAGAGATGTGAAAGGCCACCACGCTCTGAACTCAGGATGAAAAATGTAAAATGCAACGGTTTTAAAATTCCTTCAAATTTGCTGTGAAAGTCAAGTGGTCAGCATCTAAAGCCAAATCCTGGGTCAAACAGGCAGAGATGAGTATGACCAAAAGATTTCTTGAACTTGGGACACGATGAAAACGCCTCAACATGGAATTTTCAGTCAAGCAGGTCAAAGCTACAGATGAATAGTATTTTGAAACTGCTCTCCCTCTGCTGGTATGCCAGCAGTGGGCTTGCATGGCACTAAGAGTTGTAAATCATTACTCAGAGGTCACAATGTTTCCCTCTGAACAAATGTTTTAATACAGTTCAATGATAATCACACTTCTATGATAATGTGTTTGCTTATACTGATTTTTGATTGCAGAAAAGTTTAGGAGAAAAGAGGCCAAGAAACAAGAGCTAAAAACACCACAGACCGTTGTCAGAGCTCATGGTGGAGAGGAAGGAATAGATGGATGGAGGAGCAAAGGTGGAGGGCAAGGCAGGTTTGAAGAAACATGGGATGCCTTCTGCGAGGGTCACAGCTGAATAATTAGTCATTTTGAAGGTAGACGGCTAAAAATAATCAAACCTGCCCGGGGCAAGTCTGCACCTGAGAGAGGACGGGTGACTCTCCACCTCCCTCCTCATCTCTCAGAAGGCTGGTGCGACACTCATCAAAAAGTTCATCCACCATCATTCTAGTTGTAAAATGTGTCACCTGAGGGGAGTGCAGAAGGAACGTAGAGGACGCCGGCACAATGTCGGTGGTCCATGTGAGAGTCCCAGCAGTCTTGGTAAGCCTTGGCGTAAACTGTGTGTGTTCAAATCTGGATGTATCCACCAATATATAGCAGCATACACAAGCACATACACACACAACTTCCAGCACACACAACTTCCAGCCAGATTCAGCCCCTAATCAAGGATCAAGTGGTAATCCGTCCTTTAGCTTTGTGTGTGTGTGTGTGTGTGTGTGTGTGTGTGTGTGTGTGTGTGTGTGTGTGTGTGTGTGTTTGTGTGTGTGAGGTC
>JAUESE010000080.1:5903173-5916727 GCA_032274725.1 Malacoctenus triangulatus
AGAAACACTGAGTCTGTGTGCCTGCGACTGTTTAAGAATGTGTGGGACGGCTGTGTGATGCTATAAGTGTATTTGCTTGGTTGGAGTGTGTAAGGAGGAGAAGACGACGGAGGCAGCGCTTGAGAAAATGTGTCAGTGTATCGTTTCTCTTTGTTGAAAAGTGCAGCTTATATGAAGCCTCCCTGGTTAACGCAGCGTCTGGGGACAATGTGTCACAGACTCACAATACATTTTGGTAATTGACAGAGAAAATGTGCGGATGCCATTGATACAACGGCAGGAAAGATTTATGACAGTCTTTTATGCGTCTGTTGTCAGTGTGTACTTTTAATTATGCTAAAGGAGCAGTTCACCATTCTGCTTGGTACACACAATGGTACCACTGAGTTACTGGCTTAATTAATGTTCCCCGAGACACAGACGCTCGTGTTATGAACAAACTCATGAACAAACTCGCAGTTCAAATGAGATTGTGGTTTTTGAAAATACAGATTGGATCATTTTGAAATTATTGCTTCAAAATGAAATATCAGTTATTTAATTGACTTTGGAGACTTTCTATCTCAATAAAGGTTTCCTCTGTCCTCATCCAATCATGGTACGGGATCCGTACATGCCGGGGATCACTTAACTAAGAATTAAGTCCCATCATATAAAGAACAGTTCGATGGTTTTATGGTTCAGGAAGGTTTTGTAGTGCAGCATGCAGCTGTATACACAAGAAGTGCCAGGAATAGTTGTGTAACAATGGAAAAACAGCTTGAGGGAGTTGTTCAAACCCAGCTTTGCTTTCCCACATGTGCACAGCTGGCCAGTGAGTCCCACTGGTGGGCGTGAAGGTTGGACTGCTGCTTTTGGAAAGGACCACGAGCTGGTCAGATACGAGTGTTACATCGGCTTTCAGGGGTCAGAGTTTCGAAGCACTTGTTGGGCATCATCCTCCCAAACCTGCTCCCAATAAATACTGTCACTACAATTACATTAAAGTTTTGGCAATGCCCTCATCTGTTCCCTCGTCTTCCAAACTTGATTTCACAAAGACGCTTCATGACACAACAGAGGACAGATGGAATGAGGTGGAATGCAACACTTTCTCAACCTTGGAGCATCCACATAAAGAATAAAAAGAAAATGCGGAAAAGAGTGACAAATTCACGACATTCCAAAACAACTAAGAATTTGCAAACAAGCGGGGTACATAAAACGCGTTGGCCCCTGGTAGAAAACAACAGAATGTGAAACATCCACTTATAAACATTCCCACAGTCTGGACACAAGTTCAGGGTGAGAAATAAGTGAGACGTCTGCAATCGCCTCCTGTATGTGAGGCTAGAACCCACATGATGAGAAAAGTAGTAGAGCAAAGAGAGAGAGCGAGTGAGGAGGGAGAGAGACACAGTTTTTTCTTTTTTCGATCTGTGTGAGTGTGTGTGTGTGTGTGTGTGTGTGTGTGTGTGTGTGTGTGTGTGTGTGTGTGTGGGGCAGCCCTGTTCTCACAAATCTCAATCAAGTTAAACGCTACCTTGATTGCTGGAGTGAGACTGAGCCCCGCTTTGCAGCAAAACAAACACGTAAGCATGTCTTAGCACAGCGGAGCCCAGTCACCCCGAACCTTCGCCTGGAACCCATCAACTCTCTGGCGCTCTGACTAACGGCTGTTCTCCGGGTGGCGCAGATGGAAAAACGGAGGACGGAAGAAGAGGAGGATCGGGAGAAAAGTGGAGTGAGAGAAAAAAAATAAACAGCAGAGAAGATGGTAAAGCTTGGAGAAAAAAAGGCGATATGAGTTAGGAAATAAATCAGGGAGAGCCCCTCTCCTTCTTTGGCTTTAGTCTTTTCCTGCCCAACTTTCCCCCCCCCCCCGTTTATTTTTATTATAAAGTAACTCCTTCAGCTCTCCTGCAATTTTCCGCCCGGTCGCATCTTAATTTGAGAATTTGTTTGTTGTGCCATTGGAGGCATTGTTGATTCATGCATATTTGATTTGGAAATGTCACTCATTATATTTATTTCCTCAATGCTTAACTCTACCCTCTTTACCCCTCCCCCCTCTGACACAGCTCGCTCACAAAAACAAACGGCGCTTTCGCTCTTTGCTCGGCTCGTTGAAGACATTTGTTTGTTGGGTTTTTGAAATTTGGTATTTGATGTAGTTTATTTCTTTGTTTTCCGGTCAGACAGTCAGCAGCAGCTGGTTCCATTCTATGTGATTCAGTGGAACAAATGACGGAGGGATGAAGTAGAGCAGCGATGGTGTAAGAAGACGACAAAATATAGAAGGTATAGAGAATAAAAATAAAAAGAAGAGCTCTCATCTGCAACGCACCGATCCTCTTGGTTGCCATGGTAACACAAGATTCAGATACTGTCAGATGAGAGGATGGAGGATACGGGAGCAGAAATTAAGGTTATATTTTTAACTATGCTCTTTTTATTACCGACTCAATAACACGGATGTATTCATGAGGTGGGTTAAAAAAAGGAATACGATCGAGGTGAAGCAAGAGAAAAAAGGGATGACGATTATGTTGGCATGAGGGAGAGAACTTTACAGGTCCGTCAACTCGAGTCTGTGAAGCAACTGGTGAGAGGTCTCCTGTTTAGCTCCGCTAAAGGACCATCCAGTCAGGCAGGAGGAGCGGCGGCGTCTCAGCCCGGCGTGAACACCATGAACACCTCTATCTGGCCTCTGATCGCTGTCTGAGAACGAGTCTTATCCAACCCCATCTGCAGGGTTCATCTGCCAGAGCGAGCAGGAGAGGTCTGAGTGAAATGTCTGCTATCAGGAGAGCTGATTTCACTCTTATGTTAAACACGGCTATTTGTATTCAGGACAAAGCTGGAGCACGAAGAGGGGAGAAAAAAAAAAGGCTCGTCTGAGATCTAAATTAAGGGTGTGAGCATATGTGGAGACAAATACGGGTCCCTGCTGGTATGCTAAACCGTTCCCACTTCACCTGCAGCTTAAGAGGTACAACCACAAGGTGTTAAGAAATGTAGGCACATTTCCATCCTCTTGTTTTCTTCCCTTAACAACATACTGTTTATTTCACACGGTGAGAGTCGGAGGTACGGAAGAAGATGGATGAGAGAGTGATGGGGTGACTGAGCATCAAAGTGGTGAAGGATGAGGTAGAGAGCGACGGGCCCGGGGGAGAGGAAGGATAAGCCTGGCCTGCAGGAAGAGCTGTACTTGTTGGGGCATTGAGAGCGCAACTAATGGATATGGCAGCTAAGAGAAGGATGATGAATGACTCTGCGCATGTGTGTGCGCATGCATGTCACTGTAAGAATGTTTACACTCTTGCGCAGGGAAGACACAATGCAATAGCAGTTCATTGTGTGTGTGTTTGTGTGTGCGCGCGTGCGTGCGTGTGTGTGAGACAGTGCATATGATGGATTCTCTAGTGGAGCATGTGGTCGGTGGTTTCTTTGGCGGACGAGGTGACAGGAGAGGTCTCGCTGTCCACATGCTGCTGTCAGCCGGCCAGTGTATCCGCCCTCTCTCCTTCCTGCTCCCTCTCTTACTCTCTCCTTCCACCTCTTCATCTTCCTCCCCATCAGTTTGTTTCCTTCTTTTCATAAAGGCGTCTCTCCGTGCGACTCCCAAAACACTTTCAGGACAGACCGTACACGCTGTGCACTGAGAGATCACTGTGGATTGCATAACCTGCCATCATTTTGTCATAGAGACCCCGGCTTCATGAGGCTGGTGTCAAATTACAGTTACTTGATGATGGCCGTTTGAAACAGACTGTGCTTTCAAAGAGAGGCACGTGAAAATAGAAAACTCAAACAGCAACAGAAGCCCAACTCAGAGGTCGCATAAAAGGCAACTAGATTTTTTGAAAACAAACAAGAAAACAAACACTGAAACTCGGCAGTTAGGTTTTTTTTTTTACAAATCAAGAAAACCAACCAACTTAATTCTTCCCAATCATTAAAATTGCTCGCTTTTTGGAAAACCCTCAAATGAAAACCTGGGACTAATTTCAATCTTGAAAAAACGACTCATAAAAAGCCAATTATTTAAACACTAGTTAATTAAATTTCTGTCAATCAACTAGTAAACAGATCAGAGCCTAATAATTGATCTGTGCGCTGTTTCTGGTACCTTGTACCACCTCCTGTCACTCAGTAGCACCACTGTTCTGTCAGCATATTTGCTTGCAGCCTGCTTTCTCCCTGTTCTTGCTCTTTCTTCTGTGCAGCCCCCCGGCACCCCCCCCCCCCCCGTTTATCCGTCCGTCGCCCCTCTGGCCTCTCTCGGCTCAGACTGTGCTCGCCAGCGCTCTGCCCGCGCCTTACAGAAGGGTGCACTAATCCGCTAACGTTAGCGCCGTGAGCCGTGAAGGCTGGGCCGGCGTCTCATTCTGGGGCAGGCTGGGGTTCGGCGTGCCAGTGTTTGGGATTCAGCACGGCTCCGGTTGAGGAAAGAGATAAAGAGGAAAGTAATTGGATGAAGGTTGACCAATTAATAAAGGCCGGTGATTCGGGGGAAGCCGACAAAGACAGGAGGAGGGGTTGTTTTAATCTGCGCGGAGATAACGGGAAGAGTCGGACCACAAACACAAGCAGATAGGGAGGAACTGGGTGTGGATGGATTTGTGCGTTATGTGTGCGAGAAGTCGGTCAGATAAAGCACAAGCATGACCGTCAGTCACTGGGGAGTGCAGTGGATTTACATTTAGAAGTGTGCCGGGATCTCCAGCGTCTCTGTGTCCGCTAATGAATGTTGTTCCTTGTTTCTTGTCCACACGAGACGGAGAGAAAAAGAAAGCCGAGTCCGAAGTGAAAACACGGCTCGCCATCCACCGCTGAAACTCCTCTACACACACCAGCAGTTGACAAACACTTGTTATGCCACACATGACGCCTGCTGCAGCCGCCACTCGGCACGATTGATATTAGTTTTTATGCTAATGCAGCATTTGGCTATGTAAGAACAAGGCAGCATTTCCATAGACAGTCATTCATCCCAGCCTGCTTATGGCCTTATGGGCCACGACAGAATTATTGCTGCACAGAACACAAGCTGTTGTCACAGTGCCAAAAGCCCCTATTACACATACAGACAGCAGACACACACAGCGGACTGATGTGAGGAAACCCTGAGGCAAAACCTACAAAGGGGGCGGAGGCAAAGGTACGTGTGGCCGAAAACTGGATGGAATTTGTGTTTTTATGTGAACGATTGCAGTTATGTTGCTGCAGAAGCTTTTTGAGAAAGATTGGAAAATAATGCAATCAGCTGCGGCATTATACCACACCCACGTCCAGTGACGGGAGCGTCCAGCGCACGGATCTTACCTCAGAGATGTTGACACGTCCCTCCTGGAAGGAGCAGTCGTTGGCGTTCTGGGTGCACATGTGGCGGTACTTGCACCAGTGGCAGGGAAAGGAGCCGTTGACGCAGGACAGGCAGCTGAAATGGAAACAAACGAGAGGAGGTGAGAGTCCTGCATGTTCTGCAGTCACAACTGAGCATGGAGCTTCATTCAGCGAAGACGAGATCTCGCATGGGGACGCAGAGACAGAGACGAGTAGAGGGGCGTGTTTGGGCAGCGCTCTTCAGCGGTGGACATACTGTCTATGACTCACAGCGATGCCAATTATCAAATCAGGAGTTATGTCCCTGTTTCTGAGCTTGAGTTAAAGAAGTGAAGCATCTTCACTTGATGCACCATTTACAACAACATAACATTTCTCAACCCTTTTCTTTGACTCCCCTCTTCCAGTTTTCCCAGAATTCATCCCTGTGGCCATTCACAGGTCTCCTTTTTGTCTATTGTCAGGACTGGACTTTTTCCCACCGTGTCAGTAATCTGCTTCTTTTCCTCTCACTTTTCATCCAACCTATCTATCATCTGTTTTAACCTCTTTCTCCCCTTTACTTCCCCCGCTCGTCAATTCCCAACTGTGTGTGTGACGATCAACGGCTCGCTGCTTCTATAAGTTCAGTGATCTCCCTCCGAATTGGCCTCCCCCCTGAATATATTTCCTGTCTCTCTCTATACCTCCGTTGTTTCACTCTGTCTATCCATTCAGCTGTAAGCCTTTCTTTCTCTCTGTCCCTCCATCTCTGCCTCTCTCGCTCCCCTCCATGCCTTTCATTTGCTCTCTCCCTGTTCTTTGTCTAAAGCTCTCTTTCATCCGCAGGGCTAAGAGCGCTCCACCATTTTAAATTCACCTGCTTTAGCCGAGGCGAGGTGCAGATAGACGGGCTGAGAGAGCAACACGGGAGAAAGGAGGGAGGGAGGGAGGGAGGGAAAGAGAGAGAGAGAGAGGGGGAGAGAGGGATCAAAAGCAGGTGGATTTCCCTGGCAGAGGTGGAGACGCCGCGAATCGAGAGAACGAGGGGGGTAAAGGAGAGGGGGGGAGGGGTCTCATGGGAGAGAGGGGGAAGCTGGGACGTGAATATTAGTGTATATGTGTGTGTTCGTGTCTGAGGGGAAGCGCAGAGGAGAGTCAGGCAGGTTTAAGTGCACAGTTTATCAACACGACTCCCCATTCCTGGCGCTCTCTCGGCCCTCCAGAGATGCTGAGCCACTTGGTTTCTCATTTATGTGCGCCGCATTATCTCATGTCGCCAATATTAGTTAAATAAAATTCTTTTATTTGATTACAAAGCTTACTAAAGCCTTGGTTGTTTTCTGTCTTTCGACACGCAGTTCAGCTTCAAGATTTCCTCCCTCAGACTCGTTCAGCCGTCTCAACACAAGGGTTTATTGGGACCACAATAAAAATATTATATTTAATAGAGTCGAGGTAAGGAGAGTCAGCAAGCTGATTTGTATTCACACACATGTGGCCGGTGTAAATCTGTGCATCTGTCTGATGTGAAGTGAGCCCACAACTGACAAGCTCTCCAGTGTGTTTTAACCCTGCGCAAAAAAGCGCCCGCTCTCCCTTCCGCTCAGCCGCATGAAAAATGAGGGCCTTAACTCTTAAGCTCTGAGATGGAGCCCATATATGAATCCATCAAAGCCTGACGTGGATTCATTTGGATCAATTAGGCCCGCTCGTTTGTTAGGTGCACACTTTAAGCGATCGTTTCCAGCCCAGACCCCTCCTTTTGAACGAGATCAGAGGCTGGAGCTTAATTCAATCCCACTGCCGCTTTAATTGACCAATTTAGCATTGTGCTGACAGAAGCTGTCCATTTAGAATGAAAGATGTGCAGCTGAGGAAATAACAGGCCTCTTAATACAGCACGAGAGCAAATAGGAGATTTGTCAGCGTGGCCAACAAATGGAGGCAAAGCGATTAGGCTAGGCGAGGTTAGCATTTGCTGCTACACGAGCGCAGCTCAGATCTCAGCTCGGCTGTTTCGTCCCGGAGATAACAGCGAGCGTGGAGGGAAGTCAATCGTGGACTAAAAGACCACGTGACATAACTGTTGCAAGACAAACGCACAAAAGGCAAGTCGGCCAGGCTCACCGTGTGGCTCATTAGCGTTTGTTTGCTTTGTAGGAGTCAGTATAATGTCGGGGGGGGGGGCAAGAGGGGTGCTGTTCATCACAGGACAACGCAACAGCAAACTCCACTCAGCAGGCAGCCAGGACCGAGCAGCGAGCAGCACAACTTATAGTTAGCAGCTCATGCATGTCAATACATCTGTCACAGAGCTCCCGAAAATAACAACCTTTTTTTTTTTTTTTTTTTTTTCCCACTTTTTTAACCGACTTTATCTTTTATTCATGTCAAATCAACCTCGTTAGCGCTCCGGTGACTTTGAAATAACGAGCAAAATATCAGCAGGTAACCGCCGCCAACTTTCCCTGACTTTAATGTTTACACCCCTTTGAAATAAAAGATGGCGCCGTTCCGTGTGCCACCCAAGGCCAGCGGTAGGCGCCGCCTGACAACCCCCCGCCGCTCCGTCTTTGGTACCTCCGAGTAACCAGCGTCCCCCCCCCGCCCCGCCCCCCCGTCATGAGCAACCTCAGGACGTCAAAGTCTCTGTGTCAGACCCCCCCTCCTTTTTTCAAGACGAAATAAAAAAACCAGGGCCATTTGAGGACGTTTGATTCTCCTGTCCAGGGGTGGCCTCCTTTGCTTCAGACCTCCCCCCTAACCCCCCCGGTATCTCCTTATGGCTCCTTCCCGTCACTCCACATCGCCTGTAGCCACGCCGAGCCTCTGAGCGGCAGGAGACACGCTCCCCGTATGGCCACGCTCGCGATGCTAATTTAATCTGCTCATATTCAGATGCTAATCGAAACGCGCGAGCTTTGGAGCAGCAGTGTTTTATCAGGCACCAACACAATGGGCTTTGATTTTCCCCTCTCTCTCCGTCTCCGCTCCTTGGTCAGTCTGGAGTGCTAAACACGATCCGCTCTCCCACTGAGGTGCGTTTGACACTCGTGCACTTGGCAGAATGAGTTATTTATTGGCTACTATTCATTTCAAAGGAGTGGAGGTGAATAATTAAACAGTCCTCCAGAATACTCCGTCCTATCATTACTGATCTCTTTAAAATTTGAGAGGGGTTTAAAAAACACCCAGGGACTAATATTCGAGCACATGATTATTTTAATACAAGTCTGAGGGTTTAGTTTACAGGAAAATAAAGCAATGTTTCCGCACTACTCGCTGCATAATTCATCCCAGTGTTCAAATGGTAATCATCTCCAGTTTTTTTTTTTCATTTTTTTGTTGCTACAGCTTTCTCCACACGACTCTTTCTTCTGTGACATTCAATATGCGTTTTCCACCTAATCATTTATTCTAAGAGCGCCCTCGATCACACAACAAACGACCCAGTCGTCATCCAAACCAAATTAGGAAAAAGGAGAAGAAAAAGGTGCTTCACACGGCCCAATTCACTCCAAACTGTACTCTATCTTTATTAAACAGAGGGTTGTTCGATGGGAGAAAAAAAATAATAAAAAAGCATATGGAAATATTTAATTAAGGAGCAATCATGGCCGTGGGTGATTTTCTATTTCAATCTCAGCAACCCTTAAACTGAAACAGTGGGAATTCTAATTAGATTAATACCACTATGCAAATTTATGGCATTTTTGAGAAGGCAAGGGCCACGACGTAATCAGTTGAGTAAATAAGCAGGAGGGGCATGTGTTTTGGGGATTGGGGGGCGGGTCGTCAGCGTGTGAGGGTAAACTGTAGGAAGACGCAGTCGGAAATAAAAATACATCCTTCCAGGTTTTATTTTGGGTTTATGGGCCAAGCTTATTTATGTCCACAGCCATGCAGAATACTTTGCAAACTTTTGTATTATTCTAACAGCAGGCTCCCTCTTGTTCTTCTCCTGTGACACTGAAGTTTCTTTTCTTAATCTAAAGTGCATCAAAATGGCAATGTTGTTTTGGCACGAAATGAATGAAATTGAATCAAATTGGCAGTGTGGGTGTCAACCATGTTTAATGTGAGCATTTATTTAAAATATGTCCCTTGAATCGAAAATTTTGCTCTCAACTTTGAGGATATTTTGCCTTGATTTTCAGAAAAACCTTCAAATATCAGTCATTTGCTGGAAAAAAGCAGCACTGAAACAAACCAGCAGAAGGTGAGAAGGGACGAAGTCGGCAGCCAGTGAAATCAGCACGCAGGTGTTTATACGACAAACACCGAATAGTGTCTGAAACTTGGTCCTTGAATGTTTCCAGAATGCCTCCTTCTGTTCCACAGAAACATGCTGCACTAATTTGAGTCCAAACACATCAGGGGGGAAACTTTGCTCTGTAAAGAATGACCAAGCATTCTGCAAACAGGGTGTCGCGCGTGGCCGTGCGCAGCCCCAAGTCATTACGCCAGCGACATTACCAGTCTGATCTCATCAGACGGCGCACGCCGACGCCTGGGGGGCACAGCGGGTATGCGGGATGGAGTGCCAGCTCCAAATGGGATCCTTATCTCAGCATCTCTCTTCGCCGTCAGAGTTGCTGCTGAAGATGCAACCTGCCCCCCCCCTCCCCATCTCTAACTTCATTAAACATGTCCATTACATCACTCAGAGGCTGTATTAGATCAGCACGGAGAGCGGATTTAATCAGAGTTCATTGGGGTAATATCTCCTGTCTGCGTCACTTCTTGTACATTTCTTGCACTTGATTTGTGAGATCACCGACATATTAAGTGTTCTTATGGTTGACGTCACTTCTCTTTTTGAGAGAATATCTCATAAGGTCCTTCATCTACATACCTTAAACTGTGCAATATAAGCCGAGTCTCAAGTCAACGCAACAGATCTCGAGCTGGCCTTTTGAACAAGTTGACAACAACTGGCTTTCCAAAATAAGAGCAATCCACAGTATAGACATAAACAAACTGTTTCTATGTGAAAGTGATTGACTGTCTGTCCTGCATGGACTGTGTCTGCCTCAAATAGAGTCCTGTTGAAACAAGGTGTTTGGTATCGTAATGCAAAGCAATTTGTGCTCATGTCACATCTGACATGGGCCTTCGATGGACCATTGATGAGAGTGAGAGCAAACACCAGCGGGTCCTTGTGGGAGATGAATTAACTGCGAGCTGACATTGTAAACCACCACACCCTTAACCAGCTGAGCTAATCATCGATGTTGTAGCAGGGGATTTGTGTACAAGTGCAGGGAAATGCAGAGGGGGGCGGGGGGGTTCGGGTTAAAGGTCGTGGTGACGGATTTGGTGTCCGGGACATTCGGGGGCTTCGGAGGGCTGTAAAGTGACAGACAGGTGTGGCTGCGGGTGTGTACGTGTGTGTCGGTGTGTGTTTGCGGACTATCCTCATCCAGCATCCGGGGGGGGCAGGATGGAGCCGCGTGGTACCCCAGGGGCCTTCCAGCCATCTGCTGCCCCGAGGCTAATACCCCGGCAGACGCTTCAGCCTCCCCTGGATCAGCCACGGACGGACAGGAGGGAGGGCACTGTCGGGGGGGGGCAGGGTGAGGGAGGTGCAGGATTCTTTTACCCTGGCAGGGTGCGTCGGGCTGCTGGGAGGACTGACCTAGGGGGTGGGGCTCGGTGGGCGGCGGAGATTTTCGGCAGAAGGTGGATTAGGCGAGGCAGTGAAGTGCGTTTGGGCAAAGAGCTGAGGGCATGTGGAGTGTGAAGGAGACTAAGAGATCAGAGGAGGCCCAAGATCTCAATCACAACATTACAGTGCCTGTTGGTTGACTCTGTTGTGTAAACATGAGCCAGACTGACAATCTGAGAGCCCAAAAACTCTGCCAGCGATTGTTTTATCAAGAGGGGAAAAAAGGCCTTAGCGAGGTTAGTGTCTGTGATTGAAAGGCATTACTGCAGACCGCTGTGTAATGAATTAATCATTAAAGTATCATTAGCGTGTGTTGTGGCTTATGATAAAAAGAGTAGGATTACCGTTTCATATCCCGATCGTTTCTCATATACGGCACATTTGATTTTTCACTCCAGCTGAAACACAAGCCTCCTGTGGAGGTCAGTGGAGTTGGGTGGGGGTGGGGGGCGGGGTAGATGTGTGAGGGAGTCTAACTGTATCTCTCATGGACAGTAATGCGAGACCGCCCAGGGGGAGAGCGGACAAAGAGGCTGCCTCTTCAAAGAAGGAGAGGAAAGAGACTCGAATGACTCTCCAAGTCGGAAAATGGTTTCGTTGCTGCGACTTACGACTGATGGACGCTGCAGTTGTAGAAGACAAAGTCCACGCTGGCGAACTTCTTGCCCGTCTCCTTGGACTTGAGGTAGAGCTTCACCACCCTCTTGTCCCCTACACGGCAGACACAAGGAAATACAGCGAGAGTCACACTCAAAGTTCTAAAAAAGGAGGAAAGTTGAAGTAAATCACCGAGCAGACACCAAATCCGATCTGCGAAATTTAATTAATGACAGGGAATAAATTAAAACAATTTATTCACCGATACGGCGTGGCACTTCTGAAACCCTCTCTCGTGACCTCACCAGATACGAACGTGCGTACGAGACGCACTGTAGCTTAGCAACACACTACTCATGTCACACCCGCAGTGGGGTGGCATTAAAAATAGCAACGCCAATCAGTGTTTGGATGCCGGAGCTGATGAGAACTGGTAATGGAGCATAATGGGACTCGGCTGAAGAACTACTGAAACGTGGCTTTGACGAAACTTTGAGAGCGCTGTCTGACATGTTTTCAGTGCTTTGAATGCGCAAACCAAACAGGTTTTTAAACTACTCGCAGTGTGACAGAACTGAACATGAAACGAGCGCATAATCTCTGCAAAATAAAAAGAAGAGGAGATGCAGATATTTTTAGATATAAACAGCGCTCAAGTTCCAGCTTTGAAAAGGAGTTAAGAGCAGAAACCAGCCGTTTAGGCAGGGGGGGAAAAACAAAATGAAACTGACATAATGCATGATAATGGGAATTCAAAAGACGATCTATTTTCAGCAGATAACTTTGGACTTGAGTTTACGCCTTTGAAATGTATTGGGCGGCCATTATTGGTGGTGACAAGGAGTTCTGAATATAGACACAGGAAGCAAATCGAGTGGCAACATTAAAATGCAGTTCAGCTCTTGGCTCCCGCAGTTACTGCCGACAAAATAATCCCCGTGAAAGAGACGATGCAGCCCACAATGATGAATATATACAGCGTACAGTGGCACAGACAGAACACACACCGGGGAAATGACGAGGGAAAAAAGGTATGAAAAGGCAGAGAAATATGAAGGCAAAGCGAAGACGATAAAAGAGTGCGGACATAAAATACAAGATCATTACATTCCTCTTATATGTCGCCAAAACTGCACATAACTCTACCCTCCCTGCTCGCCGATACCACCCAATGATCTCACTCCACCATGACTTCATCACCCATTCTCCCCTTTATGTCCCGACCTTTGTTCCTGGTGATGGGAGCGATGTCTCGCACAGACGGAGACAGGCAAAAAATGTGTCCACCCTGGATCCGTCCCTCCGTCTCCACGTAATCCTCGAAGGAACAGTTGACCCCCGCCGACAGATCGGGCACGTTACGAGCCTGGAGGACCAGCTACGGGGGGAGCAGAGAGAGCGAGACAATCAGTGCAAGATCAATGGAAGGACATGGTGTACATGGATTGTTATAAGATATGACATGAGGGTTAATGGGTATTGGGAGGGAAGGGGGGAGCCAAGCGCGGTATGTGCAAGTGTGACAGTGGGAGGAATAAAAGCATGCCTGCATGGGTGTGTGTTTCTGTGTGTGTGTGTGTGTGTGTTCGCGCATCAGTCACCAAAGCAGTTATTACAGCAAGGTTAATGTGTACGTGTTAATGTGCAGAAAGAAACTGAAGCAAACTGTAATCAGTCAGCGCGCTGCAGTTACAGAGTTGTCGCTGACAGAATGAGAGCTTGCGTACACACACACGCACGTACGCATGCACGCACACACACACACACACACACACGCACACACACACGCTGACACATTTTCATAATACAGATGGTGTGAGCGAGAAATGCTCATTCTTAATTAAAACACCACGTGCAGGAAGGAAACATTATTGGTGTAAAATCTATTTGAAAAAACTTCACTATGTGCCACAACGTGGGACTGTTGACGTTGAACACACAGGAACAACAAAGCCCAACACCCCCCCATTGGTGCG
>JAUESE010000080.1:6011135-6026360 GCA_032274725.1 Malacoctenus triangulatus
GGGGTGGGTGTGTGTGTGTGTGTGGGTGTGTGTGTGTGTGTGTGTGTGTGTGTGTGGGTGTGCGCGTGTGTGTGTGTGGTGGGGGGGGGCAAACATTCCCCTGGCAGGATCTCCTGGACCCGACGGAGGGCAGGGTTCAGCCTCTGAAGGAGAGGCTGCGTGCCCGGCAGTCAATTAGCGGCTTGCATTTACACAACAAATGGAGCTCCCACAGTTTCCCGAGCCCTCACACACACACACACACAAACTCGCACACACACACACACACCGCTCATGAGTGTATCCACTCAGCGCTCATCAGCACACGCCGACGCAAGGTCACACAGAAGGGGAGGGAGGGAAAGAGAGAAAGAGAGTCAGAGAGAGAAAGACAGAGAGAGAGAGCGTGAGGCCAACTATTTGCTAGAGTGGTGCTCCTCAAATACTAACTCATCGGCTGGATCAAGACTCTCCGGCAGGGACGCAGAGTAACAATATTCAAGTCTGAGTGCCGCGGCTGCAGACTGGGAGGCTTGTTCTCAAACTTTCTTTGACCTCAGGACATACAAAGGAAGAGGAAGCTCTTAATCATGACTGGGTGCCAACAATGGGAAGAAAAATGAACCAACTATTTGGGGGGCTTCTCACTGGAGTCACCGGAGAGGCACACATGCTGGATCCAGCTTCTCATCAGTGCTCCTTTTTCTGCTTCTTTCTACTTCTCTCTTCATCTGGTCCCATGAAGTCATTGTCTTTATATGGCGTTAGAAAACAAACCAGCGATTCTACTCTGAGCTTTATTGCCTTCTCCATCGGTAATTGATATTTTATGACTCACTGATTTCAGGTTCTAAACAACTTGGTGTTGCTTTGGTCTGTTCTCCCGTCGGTGTTCCAGCGGAGAAGAGGACTCAAATCAACACCTCCCACTGATCCACATCTTTATATTAGCTCACTGTGCCAACTTTAATGAGCCAAGTTCCTGTCCTCAACTGGCCGTCCTTGCCTCTGTGAAAACAAATAATTAGAGCCGCTGTAGCTCCCATTTGCAGCATTAAATCTACATGGTTTGAAAACGTCCCCAGCAGGAAGCGATAGCATCGTGCATCGGGGCGCAGCTAATGAAAGCAAAACGAAAATTTACCTGGCGGGTTGTTAATTCGACTGGGCTGGATCCAGCCGAGCATCAAGCCGGGACAGTGAGTCGCACTGACCAGTTAGACTAACGCTTGGCCTGCAGCGGGAGCGACGAGGAGGAGAGGAAGGGGGCGACGCCGAGGAGAGACGGGGCACCGAGTGCGGGGGCCGCAGTGACAGACATCCCTGTCAAACATTTAGCCTCACCCAGAAACCTGGTGGAAAATTGCAGTGTCAGGCTGACGTGTGAGCAGAAGCTAAAGTCAATACTGTCGACTCAATAAGGTTGATCAGGCAATACCCCTGTCAGGACCAGGTGAAATTCCCTTCAATCTCTCTTTGTGATTCGTGTGTGTGTGTGTGTGTGTGTGTGTGTGAGTGTGGTGGAAGGGGGTGGGAGGGGAGGGTAATGCACAAGGTTTTCAGGTTGCACAGGCAGGAGACCACATTTCAGCTCCGTGCTGCTTCGAGGTAAACTTCAAAACGCGACACTGGCGCCTTTCTGAAACCATCTTCTGGGACTTCTCACGTTGACGATGTTGAACACAACATCTGGCTTTGCTGCGGCTCTGAAGGATCTCGTCGTGTATGAGCGCATTCACAGTTTTGTCCAACACCGCAGCAGCAATTCAGGTTTGGTGACTCATCCACGGGCCATTGTGGATAAGAGAAGAGAGGAGGAGCTGCTGCTGTGATTGGTCTGGCCCGAGTTATCAGCTCTTGTCCAACGCGACCTTTGACCCGGAGATTCATGCCGCTCCACAAACAGTCGGCGCTGGTCTTAAAAGGTGAACTGAGGTCAGCGAAGCGACTCGGCGATTACAGCCATAAAACAGCGTTTGCGGCCCTGCTGTAACAAACACGGGTGCTGTATTTGTGACCCTTCAGCCGTGAGTTTCACTCGCCCCCATCGAGCCTCAGAAACAGACGGTGCCACATTAACTTTTCATAGGGTGACCACATAAAGGAGTCTGAAGTTGGTCTGCACCGTGTGCCGTCGCGCTGAATCCCCCGCTGTAAAAACATGGCCGTCGCCACTTTAATGACATTGAAACGTGATAATCCTGTTAAGCACACAGAATTTCACAAGCACCCATAAAACTGCGCTTTAGCAGTAATCCATATAACGACCGCGGCGGCGCCGTGTGCATGGCGATGACGAAGTATTTCATACCTGCGATTGGAATAAACGGCAGAACATGGAGTGATCACACGTATAATATCATAATCTGGATACCTGCAGATTGGAGTGTGTCTGACAAAAGAGGATCACTGCCTCAGTCTGTCTCCTCTTCCCTTGCTCCTCCCAACCATCTGTCATCCTCACCCATTGACATTCAGGTGAGAACAGCCTTGTCTGCAGTATATGGCCGTGTGAGATCAGAAGTTTGGCACTTCAAGTGGAAGCGATCCCCCCCGACCCCCTCCCCCCCCCGACCTGAAGTTGATAGGAGGGAGGTGTGGGACCAGGCTGCCATTCGGAGCGTGCATGTATGTCATCACACGCGGGTCAGCAGACAGACAAGTGAGTCCCTGCCCAGGCATCAAGCTACCAGGACAATTATTGGGGCAGTGAGACCAGAGGTAAGTGGATGCAAAGTGACCTGCACAGTACACAAGTCCCCCCCCCCCTCCCTACTCTCACTCTCTCTCTCTCCCTCTCTCTCCAGCTGTGCTCTGAATAGGCCTTAAATCACTCAGCTCAGGCTCTTTGATTGGTTGACCTCTCTGCATGATTAAACAGCCATTTTCATCACGTCCTCCATAGGAGAGTGACAAGAGAGCGAGCGAGTGGAAGGGGGGAGGGTGGGAGGCAGACACGCAGATAAGGGAGGTGAGCGAGCCCGACCAAATGGGACCTCTTCACGCTGATGATGACAGACATTTGGATCAGAGGAGGGAGCCAGTGAAGCTCCACGGGGCTCGCAGAGTGCAAGCTGGTGTGAAAAAGTACCTGAGAGTGCAGCTCCAGTGAACATAGCTGGCATACCTAAACGCTGACAGCGGCTGGAGAGCGGAGCACAAAGCTCAGCGTTCGAGCAGGCGCGATGAGCTCACGCACAGCGAACATATCAATCGGTTCCTGCTTTTATCTTGAAAATCCAAATCTTTCTGGTCGCCTGCGTGAAACCAGCTCGACCTGCTCATCGAATTTTTTGGCCCGGCTGTGACCTGAATAATCGTCAAACTTTCAGCTTGCTGTCACTCGTCGTCGCGGCTAAACTGGGTTTTAATTACAGCGGATTGTGACATTGTCATGGTGGGGGGGGACTTCATTGAGAAGACTAAGTGCTCTGCAGTGTTCAGGAAACGTGGTTTATTGTCCGGCCCCGTGGTGAGCAGCATTATTCAGCACTGAAATGCAAATGACAGTTTTGGGGTTTGAGTATAATGCTATTATGCAGAGTGGCTTTGAGTGAGCAAGCACAATGACACATCCAACCAGTATGTCAATTTTAAATCATACATGCAAACCTACTGGTTACTTGCTCCAAAGCACTTCAGCAAACAAAGAAACCCGAGAGCCTCTTCAGTGGCTTTTTTTTTTTCGGTGTTATGATGTGTTCGAGCCAACAGGATATTCCAGCATCAGCGCTGCTCCGGCCTGCAGGCATTAATACTGATTTCCTGCACGCAGCAGTGTGCGAGAGGGACAGTTTAATTTCCTCCTCTTCCCTGAAACCAAACCTCTCGTCCGATAAAGTCGCCACCCCCTCATAACATCTGTTTGGCCTCCAAATAAAATTAAAAAAAGGCTGGAAAGCCAGTGTGGCGGGGTGGCGCGGGCAACAGCAGCTGTTGCGCCGCTGCACTCAGACCTTAATTAAAGTTGGAGTCAGCTTCTCTTGGTTGTTTTTCATTTTTTTTGTCATGCGTCTCTTTTCTTCTGCGACCCTGCTTCTCCTACCAGAGCTCCGCTCTGCAACAACTTTATTTATTGTTCTTCGGTGCGAGCTGCCTTGTTTCCTATCCGAGCTGGCTCGTGCTGCCAAGTTCCCTCCCTCACTCGGCGGCTGTCTTATTCTGTTCCCCTCAGCTGTTTCTGGCCGAGGTGCAGGCTTTGGCACCGTTTTGTTCGGATTCCTCCTATCCCGCCCTTCACAAATCTAAACACTCCAGGCTTTTATGTTGATGCTGCTTCGGGCAGACGGGGGAGATGGGCTACTTTCGAAAATGTGTCTGTGCTGTGGCCAAATCTGACTGCCGCAGCGATTGCCGGGGGCAGCACGAGGTGTGCCACTCCAGCAAACTAAAAACAGCTTGTGCCGCCTTCTCCTCAAACGGTTCATGAGGCAATCACCCCAAAAATATGTCTCTATCCAAACGTGAAGTCACGCACAACTTTGCTTTGAAACGGAATTTCTCTTGTTGGAATTTTTTATCTTTTTACATCCTCGCCTGTCCTGAAATTAATCATTCCTTTCATTTCATTGTTTTCAGGCTCCACTCCACAGTCGTTGTTCCCTAAAGTGCCTCTTGGACTAATACTATATGTCATGTGTCAGAGGGCGGACAGAGGAAGCCTGCTGGTGCACCAGGGGCTGCGTCGCGCTGATCTCAAGAGCCAAATGAGGTCACACTCGACTAACGATGAAAAGCTGAGAGCCGATCAACCAGAACAGCCACATTCCTTCACACGCCGTAGAAACCAGGGAGCGCATGGATCCCGGTGAGGCAGAACACACTCGAGAGCCGAAGAAAAAAAAAAAGGACCTGGAGAGAAAGGAAGGAGCTCCTGTAGGCTCAACGTGCATCAGCACTCTGCGCCGGTCACAAGTTGCCCGCCCCGGCTCGAGCCCTGAATAGTGCTGCTGACGCATTCCTTCGAGTTTGCAGGCCGCTGCGTCACATGCGTTACATTATCCACCTCGGAAAAAAACCCTCCCAGCTGAAGAAACGGGCCGAGATGCTCCCACACCGCTGCTGCCTGCCTTCGCGTGGGAGCTGGCATGCTGCTGACCTAAAGTGACAGCTCCTGCATCCAGGAGAATGGGCAAGGGGGTCAGAGGTCACCGAGCACAACTGGGAGCCATCGTGGGACGCCAGTGTTCACGCTCACACCGGGCTAAACGCCCCTCCCCCCCGCCACGTGATCCAGCAACAGCTCAGGGGTTCACCTCAGGCTGGGCAAAAAAGCAACAAGAGAGCCCTGGCAATAAAACCTCCACGGCCCCACTCCACCTTTAAAGTAGGGATCAGTCTAACCCCTGACCCCCTCTGCCCTGCCCCTCCTTCCATTCCAGAGACCACCTCCTCCCCTTACTGCGCTTCTTCTATTCCGGGCGACAACCAACACCCCACCCCCTTTCCCGGCGGTCCACCATTGTCTGGCGGTGGAGCACTTATTCCCAGAGTCCCCCCCTCGCGCCGCTTGTCTTCTCTCAGCAGGGGGTCGGGGAGGCAGAGACGACTTAAAAGCACCCCGAGGATCTGGGCCGTTGCGGCGTGGAGGTAACTCAGGTCTGCTAGAAGAATTAGCTGGAGCAGCCACCAATGTTCTGCGCAACATGCCGTCGAGTGGTTTTCCTCTTAACAAGCTCTATATACGGGTGGAGGGGGACCGAAACGAGGGGGGGGGAGGGGGTTTATAGTCCTCAAGCACATGTTTCCACTGAGGGAGACGAAGAAAAACAACATCATTCAGGAGCATCCTGAAAGAATCCGTCTGAAGTTTGTAACGGTGAAGAAGTGGTTCAAGCTGCATCGAGCTCCAGAGAGCGTGGAGGTCAAGAGTGGAGCCGGCATCTGGCTTTTAAACCGGATTCGAAATCAGCTCCACTTCTTCTTCCACTGAGCTGCCTCTGATAATATCAGTGTTGGTGGGATTTGCATTGCTTTGCTAAGGCTGAGGGTAGTATTACCGGGTAACTGTAGTCCCTGTGAATACAGAAAAGTCCCTTGTACATGTGTCTCTGGTCGACATGCTATGCAGTGGCACAATGCCAACTTACAATGGAGGCCAGACTCAGAGGGCTACTCATCACTTCTCCCTCTTTAACCCTTTGAGAGAGAGCACAAAGAGAGCTGACAAAGAGACTGTGGAAAGAAAAAGGGGGCAGCGCTGGGGGGGGGGGGGAGTTGTCGGATATTCAATGCTGCTTCAGCACTGTTTTCAGGGGAATGTCAGCGCACATTTTTTATTTGACAACCTGATTTTGGATTCACTCAAAGTGCCGAGCTTTGGATCACCTCAATCTTAACCCTTTTTCTTGGACCTGAGCGTGACACCGTGATTAAAAAATAGCATTAGCGGCGCAGTTTGGAGCAGGAACAGACTCGCGCTATTATTTATGTGCCTGTTTTTTTTCCCCCCCGAGAATCAAATTGCTGCGGTTCTTTTTGGGCAAATTCCACGGGACCAAACAATTTCTCATCCGTGCTACAGTCGGAAAAGTAACTAATAGTGCCGTTAGCTTTGAAAACTTTTGAGCTGGCCTCAAAACCTGACAGGTCTCACTTGGCGCTGTTACAGAAAATTGGCAACCGAGACTTAATCGGAGGGAGGTGAGAAGCTGGGAAGAGCTCCAAAGTGATTTAGGACTAAAGCTACTCAAAATCTTCCCTTCTTTTTGCAGCTGAAGTGGGATTGCGTATCGGCTTTAGGGGAGCTAACTGCCCGTTCTGTTACTGTGAAAACCAAATGTGTTTTTTTTCTCCTTATTGACGGTTTTCTGTGAAGTGTCTGCTCACATAAGACCCCACCACACACACACTCTCACGCTCACACACACACACTAGCCAGGAGCACCAGCTGACATCTAATGAGAGCCAGGCACTCAGGGGAAAAAAAATGAGAGGTAAACAAAATGAATAAGTGAGCACTTATCTCCTGCTGGTAAACACACATGCTGGTGCTGACATCAGACTGTATGGTTTATGAACCATGATGCGTGTGTAACACACAAACACGAGCCAGAATGCAGCCGGGGACGCTGAGAAACAGGCTAATCTCACCTGTGTCCTACACAGATATGCACACACTTTCTCAATGCCCACCATCGCCTCAGGGAGGGGAGGAGGAGGGAGAAGGGTGGGGGGGTGGGGGGGGGACCTCCCTGGAATGAGGCGCCCTTCCTTCCGCTAACACGGAGGTTACTGCTCGCCGGTCCACAACACAGCCACATTAAAGGGTCCAGACAGGCACCTCGCTGATTTACAGGCTCGTCCCACAGCCTGGCTTTCCCTGGGCAAGTGGCTCCCTTCAAAAGGCCGCCTTCTATTAGTCTTATTTACAGGAGTGGGGAGCACAGACCACCTGAATTATTGAAGACTCCCCTCGGTAAACACAACAGAAATCAGAAGGGTGTGTGTGTGTGCCGCGAGGGGGAGGGCGAAAGACGTGAGACACAAATAAAGACGCAGAAGATAGTGGGAAGGATAAAAAAGGAAGTGAGCAATTACCGAGTGCTGCAACATTAACATTAATCACACCAATAAACGACGACGAGCCCATGAAGACTTCTCGGGCCCGTGCAGCGGTGTCACGCTTGCATTAAGCGCGAGGACTCCCCAACGCTGGCCCGCACGTACGCGCAGCATCCTGTGCACGGCGTGCACATCAGCACAACGCACACCGACGACGCGCTGCTTATCTCAATGCAAATACATGCACAGGCACACACCCACAGTGCGCTTGCCTCCGCTCTCACACAGTGGTTCTCATTAACAAGCCAAACATGCCTGAAGAGGCAGACAGACTCTAGTGAGCACAGTAAACAACCAGTAGGCTCCCTCATCTAAACTGAGACGATCTCAGCATCGGCTGCTCACTGTCTCTGCCAGCGCTGCTGACAGGCCCGTCCAGGAACACAGGCCGTTCACACCGGAGAATCTCTCCCACCTGGCAGACAGACACGAGCTGCCGAGAGAAAAACTTCCCAAACACAAATGAGAGCGTCCAATGAGAGCGTCTTTGTGCTGCATCATGTTTTCGTTGCTGTAGGTCCAAAAAGTCTGGCCCGCAGGCTGATCTCAGGTCTAGCGTTTGATTTCCTTTATTCCTTAATGAGTGCCTCATTAAGCGTGTGCAGGATGAATGCCTTTACTTCCACCTTTTACCAAAATGCACATATATTGTGCAGGAAGACACACTTACAGAGTGAACAGTAGTATCGTATCCAATGAGGACACGTCTTTAAAAAGACCAATCCCTGTTAGTGTCCAGACAATATTAAGGCTCATGATTGCCTGATGCACCTTTTCCAGTCTTTATAATGGTAAAAAATGAGTGTTCACAGAAAAAACAGGAATTTAATGATGTCCTCAAAGGACAGCCGTCGCTTGGACAGAGTGTACAGTCACACAAAAATGGAGACACATCGCAAATGAGTTGATAGTTCCACACCAAGGGAGGGAGAAAAAAAAACAGAGGCACCTAGTTTCTCTTTAAATTATTTTTTAAATTTTTTTAATAATGAAAAGAAGATAACAAACGGCGATATAGTGTCCTATTAAACAGCTGCTTATGGCTGTACGGTCAATTGAATGTGGAAGTGATGTGTGACTGTTTCACCTTCATTTGATGCCAGTAAGAAAGCTGCTGCACTGATTTGGGATCCACACGTAATGTGATTAAATCAAAGTGTGACGATTGAAGGTGCACTCGAGCGGAGCTAACCAAAAAATGAGAAGCCGACAGGCGACGCCACTATAAAAGGAACATATTGAGTGTCAGCTGCACACCTCAGCAATAAATCTAGACAACAACACGACAATAGAGATAAGTCCAGCCGTTGTCTTATGTTACAGGACGGAACTGTGACTTCCTGATCGATGAAAGGCCCCGGCTCGTCTTCACAGGGGGGAGCCGCAACAGGAGAAGGCGAGTTTTATGTCCGCTCCGATCGGAGCCCCGAGCTGCCAGTCTGAGTCAGAGTCTGGGCCGGGATGGACAGAATGCTGACGAGAGCATTAGCATGCCAGGGAGGAAACCTCATCTGCTGAGGTGGTGCCCACGAGCCGCGGGGGCGGCGGGGGCTTCAGCCCGAGGCCACCGGGTCAGATGTGGAACCGGGGTCAGTGCTCCGTCTCTCGGACAATCCGGCAGAACCTTCAGGACGGCTGTAACTCAATCCCAAGCAGCGGCACGCCGAGAGCTGTGGGTCGAAAACGGCCAACGACGGGGGGGGGGGGGCTTCTTTGGTTTGGACGGGAGCCCACTCCACAAATGAAATGAGAGGTTGTCAGTTTAACTTGATAAGAAAAGAAATCCGATGCAGCGATCTCGATGAACAGAAAAAGCTCGCAAAATGACGAACGAGAGACTTTCTCGGCGCCCTACTTAAGTCCGCCTTGTCACTCCATTTTACATTTCAACTAAACTAATCAACAACCCTCCGAACAAAAGAGGGGGGCATGTAAATTTTCTCCCCCAGCAGACAGAACACACGGCCCACTCCACACTGGCGGAGTTTATTTTCAATTTGCAGCCAGATTAGCAGGCATGTTTTTGATACTGTCAGAACGGCGAAGATTTTTCTATTCCAAGCCGTCTTGAGCGAGTGGCCTTTTTAGTGCCTGCTTCAAAAAGCAGCCCGCCGTACCCGAGCAGCTGTCACTTTCAGCAGGCACTGTGGAGGCCCGACGAGGGGGAGGGGTCCTTTGAAAAAAAAAAAAAAAGCAGTTAAAAGTAGGCGATAAAAATAAACTGGGAGAGAGGAGAAAATTAATTATACATAACAGACAGTTCACTTGGATGAGCACGACAGAGACGGAGAAACTAAGGCTGCTTTCCTCAAAGAGAGGAGAGAAGAAGATATTTCTCTGGCAGAGGACATTTCTGCTCCGCCACCACGGCGGGCACTTTTATTGGGCGACATCTGAAGCGAGGAATGCAACAAGGAATCTTTTTTTTTTTTTAAGAAAAGGTCAAAGCTTCAAACAATACAGACTACGCTTTCATTTCCAATTCTCTGCGCTGGCATTCACTTCATGCATCTTCTCTAATTCAGGCAGTTTCTAGGGACCAAAATAAAGCTGAGGGGCTCGCAGCGCGCGCGCCTTTCTTGAGAGAAAAAGCGATGAAGCTCGCAGATAGCTCGGTCTACCTTTAAATTTGCTTCTGATTGGCACTGATGAGAGTTTATGCTGCAGGCTCACCTGCAAACTCACCTTTTGATATGATTCGTAATGCACCGGCACTTTGCCGCTCAGCGCCGCCCACCGACTCTCAATCCCGGCTTCTTATTTGGGCCAAATGGAGGTCATTCCTATTTGAGCAGTCAGTCAAGACAAGCCCGCCAGGTATTGGCGCGCCAGTTTATTTCATATTAAGGCTTGTCGGCTGGATAGGTGTTAGAGCCGTGAGAGGTGTGGGTATGTGCGAGCGTGTGGATATATGTGTACACAACAGGGCCTTGAGATAGAGCCCTGCTGC
This sequence comes from Malacoctenus triangulatus, assembly GCA_032274725.1. NCBI lineage: Eukaryota > Metazoa > Chordata > Actinopteri > Blenniiformes > Labrisomidae > Malacoctenus > Malacoctenus triangulatus. The sequence goes on from JAUESE010000080.1 coordinate 6,021,628, forward strand.
CGGTCTCTCTTTAGTGCGTTTTAATATCGCTGCCGCTGTGTGGCTCCTCGCCTCCGGGCGCCGCGCAGACCCCAGAGAGGCTGAGCAAAATACTCCGAGAGAGACAGGACGGGGCGAGGCCCAGAGAGAGATGGAGAGCCGACACCCAGGGAGAGGCAGGAGGGGCTGAGAGAGTCGCAACCAGAGAAGGAAACAGGGAGAAGTTTAAACTCAGGCTTTTTAAATAGAGAAAAAAGAAAAGAAACAAGGAGGCCAAAACCAGCACGAAGCGAAAAATGCGTGTTTAAAAAACAGATCGCCTGCAACATGCCACACGGGATAACCTCTTTAGCGAGACTGACACAAATGAAAACTTATGTAATAAAAACACGCTTCTCCACCGGCTATGATATGAAAACAGATATTACATTACAGCCGCGCCAGGCAGCCAAGAGAGCCCTCAATCACACATGAGGGGGAAGGTTTAGACTATGCATCCCCAACACTTGCTGACATAACCGCTGCATCGGGTTGGGGAGCAGTGGGAGGAAAACTTCTCCACTGAGCTCTGAGAAGGAAACGAGCAGCCACTGGCTGTAAATACAGTCAACTCTTCTTCCAAGTCATTTTTCTCTGTACGAAGTGCTCCTGAACAACTTCTTTGGTCGCCTTGGCCCGGAGATGAAGGAGTTCTACTCTCTCTTCAAACTGTCCATATCACAGATGTTTTATCTTGTGTTCTTAACCTCCTCTCATCAACAAATAAACATGGGATTAAATGCAGAAGATAGTTTACTGACGTCTGCACTGGATTCTGACATTATTTCTGTCATATAAAGGCCAGTATGAGTATAAGGATAATGTCCAGGACACCTTTGGTTTCAGGATCCACTGCACTGGTGGATCATGCTGTTACCATCCTGCTCCAGGACCCCCCCCCCCCCCCGATTCTTCTAGTTTTCGGTTAGCTCCAGTAAAATGCATTTCTGAATTAAACGTATTCTGATTTGGGATGATTTCCCCAATTTGTAGCTCTGTGTGAGTGTTTCTGGCCACCTGGTCGAGCCCACATGTTTGATTGTGCCTGTAAAACTGGTAAACAATGAAGATCAGCGGTCCCAGCAGCAATGTGCCAGAGAACTGGCTGTACAGCGGGAATGAGAGGATTTGAGAGCTGCCAGGGAGTCTGAACAGCAGAGGAGAGGCGGATGATGAAAACGAAGGGGGAAGGTAGGCCTCACATCACACCATCATGGACTCGTCTCCAGAAGGAGACAGGTTGAAGGAGGAGAGAAGCAGCACCGTCGAAGGAGGCGAGGCGGGGGAGCGTAGGAGAGCGGAAAGAGGATAATCAGGGACAGACGAGAGAAATGAAAGAGAGGGAAGGCGGCGTGGACGGAGGGGAGGAGGCTGGAACAGACAACAGCCGGCTTTCAATGGGAGGGGGGGGGGGGGGAGGTAGGAGGAGAGAAAGAAGGGTGAGGCTGAGACCGGGGAGAGGAAGGACGGAAAAGCCTGAGTGGCAGCGCGAGTCTGGAGGCAGGAAGGAGGCGCGGAGGCAGAGCGGCAAGGCGAGCAGAGGAAGCGCCCGAAGACGAGGCTGTCACGCTGGTTTAAAGCGTCAGACGTTGGAGGGACAGCGGGAGAGGGAGGTGGATCTCTGCACTGTGGCTTCACACACAGACACTCAGCAGCCGGCTCCGAGCGTGAACACCCTCTGCGTATCGGCCCGCTGCACCAACGCCATGAATCACTGCAGAGCACACCCCGAAGAATACAGCTATGCACTGAAAGTCCATTCACATACATAAACAGTCTCCTTGACCCAGGGAAGCAGTCCTTCACTCCAACAGAGAAACTCCTGAGCCAGACAGCAGGACTTTAATTCAAGCGTTTTGCTCTGATTCCTCCCTTCTTTTTCTTTTTTTTTTGGAAATCTTTCATCCGTATATTCACTGAACCTCTAAATGTTTCCGGCCAGTTCAACAGAGTGCCAAGACGTGATTCAGTTCTCACTTCAGCGCCGGCCCCTTCTGCTTTGTCATCCATCTACAATCTAATTAGGCCCTAAATATGCCGCTCGCTGAAAGGGCCGGAGGAATGCGACGTGGGGAGAGCCACACAAAGGCAGGACCAGAGGGGTGCAAAGAGCACATGTCAGCTCGGATTCCAAAGTTTGGACATCACCGCTTTCACCCTTCACAGCGGCGAGCGCACCGGACAGGGCCCGCTCTGAAAATTCATGACACCGCCGCTCTATTGTGGGGCAGATCTGTATCATAATTAGGGAAGATTGAGGCAAATTGCTTGTAATTTTCTGGCTGGGTTGTCAGCTTTCATGTAAAATGCCATACAAGGTCACATTTTGTGCAAAACAAAAAGTGATTTCACCCCCCCTCCCCTCCCCTCCCAAGGACCTCGGCTGGACGCAGGAACTTTTTGCGGCGCTGACGGTGGGGGAGAGATGGGTGGCTCGCACGGATCGGGCCGGCTGGCTGCAGGTCCGAGTAGTGCGGTTTGTTTGGGCTTGTCAAAACACACACTCGCACCTCATTATGATCCTTTTATAATGCTAATGATCACTTGGGGTTGACATATCAAACATTATGTCATATCCGGACCTGTGCCAGAGACAGGAAACAAGAATGCGAGTACACAAGCCCGTGCACAGAGACCCTCGCTGTTCTGTCTGCTTACATTGCGGCCACTCCCTGCTGTCAGTTACACGCTCGTGTAAATAACACTTGTTTTGACTAAACGGGCAAGGTACGCTCGCTTTGCGTGTGGTTTGTGGGGAGGTGTTGGTGTGCCTGGAGACAAGTGATGTTAGGCGTGTGTGTGTGTGTGTGTGTGTGCTGGCACCACCTCTTAAACAAACGCTCGTGTCGCGGTTCAGACCCGGCGTCATTTCCATGTGAATGCTGGTCATCTCATTCAGCTGTCAATAAGGGGCTGCTGCTCGGCTGAACTGGTGCAGAACTGGGTCACGTCAGGGGTGATAAAGAGTGATCACAGTCAGTCCCACCGAAGCTGCATGACGGGTAAAACACCGTGTCACCGCCGTCACGTTGGTATGAACCGTCTTGATTGCACGGCGTTGGGCTCCTGCATCAATATTCAAGCAACGTTGCAGTGAATTTGGTCCAGAGGCTGTAGTCTGCCCCCCCCCCTCCTTTACCCCACCCCACCTTTTTTTTTTCTCTCCTCTCTCCCAAAAAAAAAAGGTTCAAATTGGTATGTGAGCTTCTGCTCCTCTGATATTAGTGGTGAATGCGTGTTTAAACTGGGCTGCAAATGAATTCACGCAGCGTGGAGGGGTCGGGGAGGAGGGGGGGCTAATTTGGTTAACCAGGATTTGATTTCCAAAAAAAAAAAGAGAAAAAATTAGAAGTGAGGAGAATCCGATAGAAGCAATGAGAGCATATTCAATAGCTGGCAACCGCTGCGCACTCTACACACCCACAGACAGTCCTCTCAGCACTCCGTCCCCGCTCCAAAGAGGGGATTCAATTGCTGTCGAATAATAACAAAGCTTCACAAATTGCCTCTCTTTCGTTAGCAGATTAACACTCCTTTCAACACAATTTCTAATTATTTTAAAGCTAATAGAGGGGTGGGAGGGTGGAGGGGGGGATCGATATTTAAGGCGCGCGTCTGGAGAGACGTGAACTCCTCCCTGAGGTCCGTTTTGAGACAGGCGGAGCAGGACGGGGATGCGCTCCGATGGGGAAACGCGACGGAAACGTCCAACGCTGTTCAACGTGGAGCTCCGCCGCCGGAGACGGCGAGCGAGCGTCCATCCCGGTGGATACCTGCCGTCGTGCGCAGTGGCATTCCTCCTCCGAGGCAACGCAACCTGACATGAACGCGCCCGGAGCCGCATGCGGTTCGCATCCAGTCACCGGCACCGAAGAGCCGCCCCGCTTCTCGCGCGCATAGTGGCACGAAATGCCAGAAGAAGTCTGTCCCAGCTCCAGAAACTCACCTCACACACTGCGCCAAACCAAGACACACGTCAAGATAGTGTGTGTGTGTGTGTGGTTTTTTTTTAGTGTTCAGGCTCCAGGTGCAGGCAATAAGTAATCAGAGGAAGAAGTGAGGACGCTGACGGACTGTATCCGCGCAAAAAGCGTCGCCCTGCGTCCCGAGACGTCCGCAGTTTAACAGTTCGGTGTGGATCCATCCGACTGGTGGTCACACCGGGGCGCACATTCAACACTGCGCTCTCAGGAACACTCTCCAGCCTACACAAACACACACACACACACACACACACCTAAAGAAGTGGATAATACAGCTCCTCCGCACGTCTTTTTTTTCCCACTGATTGTACCGGATCCCAGAGCGGAGGGAACTCGTGGTGAGGGAACGAGGTGCCGAAAGCGGCCGAGACATTCGGCAGAAGCGGCAACACAGAGCGAGAGAGAAAACACAACGAGAGAAACTCGCCACACGGAGAGAGACGAGACGAGGGGAGAGAGGGAATGGAGCTCAGCACGCTCAATATTTCCAACCCCAAAGCAGCTCGGAGCGCGCGGGAGGAGGCTCGCGCCGGAGTTGTCCCGGTACTTACAGATTCATGTGGTCCTCCGGTTCGATATCCTCGCCATGGTTTTAAATTCCAAAACTTGGGGACATTTCCACGCTGGTCACGGAGTGGCGGTGCTCTCTCTCCGGCGGCTCCCTGCGTGTGAATGGAGAGGACAGGAGAGGAATGCAGCTCCGGCTGTAGGAGGAGGAGGAGGAGGAGGAGG
>JAUESE010000080.1:6145916-6157734 GCA_032274725.1 Malacoctenus triangulatus
TGTTGACGCATTCCCAAAGTATTTTGATATTCATGACATATTTGTTAACATATAAGAACTTGGTAGTTACAGTACATTAAAAAGTTTTCAATAACTAATGTGGTACCAGCCTCTTGTTGAGATTGTATTGAGAATGATGAAAAACACGTCTGTTATTTGTAATGATATTAAGAATATCAAAATTTCAACAACTCATTAATTTTTTTTTGCTGTTTTGGGTGACACGGGTCAACATTATGTGGTCAGTCCAGTGATTTACCCTCGATGAATCACTTGTTTTCAGCAGACCTGCTTCCTAAAAAAAAAATACACAAAATATCCCAAAACTTCTTTTAACCGAGTCCATAACACCCGTCTTTGAACGCATTTCTTTCCCCCATTAGGTTATTTGGATAATTCCAGAATAACTACAATGGAAACAAAAAATGTGACATGTTTCTAAGAAAAGTTGTGTGTTGTGTTAAGGGTACAGCTGAATAGGTTGGTAAGCTAACCAACAAGCCTCCGTCCATTTAGTTTTATGATGTGTGAAAGAAAAGCAGCAACAGAGAGATAACGAAATCATTAACGAAAAAGCAAAATGTCCAAACCAGAGTGAGTCAACTCCATATGCACAGAGTTAGCGATCTTTATCAGTCCACTGAGTATGAAATGTATCAGTGGAACAGACATTTGAACACTCCTTCACATGTCACATTCAGAGGACTCTCGGTGCACTCACTCACACCTTCAGTCATACTCGCTGAACTTTGATTTCAAGGGGCTGACTGACAATCGCAGTTTATTTACAAGAGCAGATATGCACAAAAATGACTGAAAGAAAACGTGCGTCACGTCAGGATTAGGGTTGTACAATCCCCACTGTCATCAAGATCTGACTCAGACAAAAACACATGGAAAAAAAACTATCCGTTAGGAAGTATGGAGCGTATTTCATGGGATAAGTGTAATCACAAACGTAAAAAACGCCGAATAATAACTGTTTATCAATGTAACATTTCTCTTCAAAATCACAGAAACGGTATTTTTGAGGCGGCTCACTGAGTGTCCATTTTGAGGGCTGATGTACCCCAAACTCAACAACTTCCGCAACGGATGTTCTGTTGTGCCACGAAGTCCGTCCACAAACCACGAGAGAAGGAAACGCGTTTAAACACCGTTCAAAGGCGCCCGAGCGACACTAAACGTCGTTTTATCAACTGAAGTTCATCAAAATTCAGGAATTTATTGTTTTTTCAACAGCAAATTTGCTTATGAATCATCTCTACGACTTGACTTCGACTTGCCCCGTCAAACGATGGAAGTTGCGAAAGCCCCGAGAAGCTCGAAAAACTGATACGTATCTCTTTTTTCATTTGCTGAACATCAACTTGACCTGCCGACTGACATTTCTGGCGGTTTAATCAGTTTGTTGAACAAAAACAGAGCCCAGACTGAGAGCTGCTTACCTGACGGCTCGCTTCCCAGACTCATCAAATAGCCATTTTCCCAGTGTCCTGCGCATGCTCACGCAGATGTCAATCATCCCGCGCGCCAATGAAAAACCTGGAAAATATGGAAAAGCCCTCCTCTGATTCTTATCAGTAAACAAAGCAATTCAACGATGCCTCGGGGGGGCTTCATGTGTCAGAGCAGCCAGACGGTAATAGGTGTTGTTTACCAGATACACAGGAGGACGTCGTATGATTAAGTGAGGTCCTGCGGGTCACGCCTTATTTGATGAAACACACAGTTTATTCGGGAAGCTGTGTCCACATTGCATGTCTTTTTTTTTTTAAAGACATCAATTTATAATTGTCGAGTATCTAGTGCCGGATTTTCATCAATAGACTTCTCACATGCCACCAAGACAGCTTTGTTTGAGCTGACATCGTGGAGAAAAATAATAACTGTGGATAAAATGAACAAAAGTAGAGTCACATTAAGGATCTAAGAAGTCTTGAAAAGTCAACTGTGGTGGTTTGTAAAACGACTCTGGTTGGACAACCGTATTTGGTTGCACAAACCTAGATCCTCTTATTTAGGATTGCAACAATTGTGACATCTGAAATACTATTGCACAAAATGTAGGCATATGAATGGATGTTGTGGCTTACTTTTTTATTTCCTGTTATTGTGTCTCAAAACTTTAAAGAAAAAAACAGGCTCCCAGGTCTCCAGTCCCACGCTGCTCCTGTTTGGGAGTTTTATTCATCAGGTAGTTTTTCATTTTTTCTCATGATGAGGTCCCATTTATTCCCAGCAGAGGGCGCCCCTGCTCACAGCATTCAAACAGGGACAGCTGAGGGGGTTTTGTTGTTTGCCTCACAAACTTCATCTAACGATGCTCTGAACTGATCATTCAGGAATTTCCACTAATTTAAAGTATTATTCAAGAAGTGGAAAAAGGTCAAGCAAAAACAGTTGATTTTCTTTAACACTGTGTCTTTGAAGGGATTGTGTGTTGTCGATGGCAAAGAGCATTCCTGCTATTTATTTGTGTCTTATAAAAATGCAGCAAAAAGCACACTGTCCTCAATAAGCACAAATCAAATACTCAAGATACAGATTGATGGATATCTGTGGCAAATTTGGTAACATATTTATATCAACAATTACAGAGACAGAAAGTTAATAAAAAAGCTTTTAACATGATAAAAAATTCTCAGTTCAATAAAACAACTTGTTTTTTAAAGATATTTCAATACTGCAGGATGTTTCCTTGTAAATAAAAACCCCGAACATGTTGCACTTGAATTTGTGTTGTATTGCCCACATTACCTCACAGCACTTTATCATATTAATTGTAAATAAATAGGAGCGCTGTGTCAGAGTGAATAACTGCCACCAGAGCAAACTTTCCCAGACTGAATTTCTCTCTAATAGGATTTCCTCGTCTGTTATTTTAGTAAGCCACAAAGCGGGGGGAGTGCTTGCTGCCACTAAACCGACGCTTCATTGATGGCAACACAAATTATAATATGTTTTTTGTTTTGTTTTGTTTTGTTTTTTTACATCCAGGCCTCAGTAATGTTTGAACACACTGCCTATTTAAGGAAAGCCCACAGTCTTTTAAGTGCAGGTCTGCCTGTCCAAACCGCTCTGCATCTGCTCACAAATCTCTCCCTCATGTTCCTCCACTGTACAGAGCCTCCGAATGTTTAGGCCCTTTTCTCTAAATAAGGCAGCCTTATCGTAGTTCCTGTCATTTCTGCCTTTTCCCCAAACATCCCAAGTAGCGTCTGTGGCAGTAGCAAGCTGGAGCCTGTGCATTCTTTTGCCTTGTATGGAGAAATGGTCTGGCCTGGGATGTCTTTGTATGGGACAGGCTGGTCTCTTTATTGGCCGCAGCAGAAAAGGGGAGGGACCCACCGGGAGTCTGATTCTTCAAGCAAACTTTTCTGTGGGACTGCCTGCTTCCCGTCCCTCTCTGTGTCTGAACCAGACAAAAGGAGCTTGAAGGACTCCCTGACTTTTCTACCTGAAGCCGAGGTAAGAGAACGACGCAGCTTTTACATGGAGACTTCACCCGTGGACGGTGCAGGGATGTGAGAAGGAGTTTCAAGTGGGTGGATGTGTGAATTCTTTGGCTTGAGCAGTTTATCCGTCAGTGCTGAGGGAGATGAAGGAGGAAAGAGTCGCAGAGATCCTCTGAAGTGGATCTTCCAGCCAGTGACTGACATTTTTCACCTGTCGACTGAGGTGATTAGACGCCTGATGAGGGTGTTCACCTCGCACCTGAGTGACTGTGTTGGTGCATATGAGGTTGAACTATATAGACATACTGCATGGTTGTGTGTTTACTTGCTTCTCAACACTGCGGCACATTAAGCCACATTTCCTGCAGGCAGCTGATCAATACAGATCTGCACTCCCTGAATCACACAAACACGCACTCATTGGATGTCCTCCGATTGATTGGTGATGAGAGCTTACATTCCTCTTCACTCTGTTTGCTTTGGGAATTCCTGACCGTTGGCCTTTTCAGTCTTCACTTCAGTAGTAGTGACCTACATGACGTGAAGAAAGTGTGAGGGGGGTGACAGCCCGAGTGTTTGGTGATACCAGTGTGTGTGTGTGCGCGTGTGTGCGTGTACTTGGATAGGAAGACAGAGGAGCTTTGTCATACCCCAGTGGATAAAAGGGTCCATAGAGGAGCTCTGGTGGCTGCAGAACAAATACAATTGTCAGCTGAAGCCAAGCAGAGATGCGTCAGCCAAGCTGCTTACATCGCTCGGGTCAAAAATAGTTGTTCTTGAATACTTGTTCTTCTTGTGAATCATTGTGATTCACCCAGCACAGCACACAGAAGAATTTCAGCTGTTGCTACAGCATCAGATGACGAAATCTGATTTTCTACTAACCTTGAAAGTATAAACTGTGAAATGCTCACCTCAACGACTGCTCTGAATGACTGGATAATTGCGACGAAAACACGAGGCTTGGATTCCAACCTCTACCATAGCTCAGGAACCTAAACAGAAAGCACAACACCAAGAAATGGTCTTGCAGCCCCAAAAAGCGCCAGCACGACTGGCTGTCAAAGTGTGGTGTGTTGAAGGCCTAATCAGATTGAGGAATTCCGCAGAAAAAAACCCCTTCAAACTGAGCGAGACACTGTTTTGTTCCCAGCTTCCTCAGTGACTGAGGTGAAGAATGGACGGGCTTTGGTCCAACAACACGCACACACCTTCCAATTTTTCCCCTTCTCCTTTTCCTGGCACATTCAGGCGACAGAAGCAGCCAAACAGTAGCTGAATTAAAAGGACAAAATGATCCAAAAGGAAAACTTCAAGTTCTGTGTTTGATCTGGAGCCAGTTTGATCACACAGAAACATTTGTGGATTTAAAGTTTACATCCTGCAACTTGTCTGACTGAGAAGAGTGTCTGTTAGATTTCTAAAGCAATGGAAATAAACTGAATTGGATGAGATTTTCAAGTCTTTATTATTACGACGAATCATCATGTGAATCTCCTGATAGTGAGGATCAAATGTTTACGGCCTTCATGAGGATTTGCTAGGAAACATACCAGTACATGCTATTGGTAAAGTTTACTCCTATGAGGCCGCAACAGTGTGCTATAAAGCAAGGAATTACAGGAATATACTTCAAGAACATACAAATATGTCAAATAAACTATTTTTACAAACACTACATTTTGAGGTAATCTGATATATACTGAAGCACAAATAACAATCCTATATTGTGGGAATTTTATTCATGATTGAAATACGGACAGAAAGTAATGTCTGGACAAATAATGAACATTAGTATACTGGTGGACTTGGAATTAGACTTTAAGTTGATTCAGTGGCAGCATTTTTAAAGTGATGCATTTGTAGCCTGTTATCACATTTCAAAAATATTTGCCCAAACATAATTTCTGGTACACTTGGAACATTAAGCATTTATTTTTAAGGACTACACATGCATTTATGATAATTGGATAAATAACATGTTCTTTTGAAACGGTTCACTTTGCATGCAAAGCTGAAACAAAAGACTTAAGAAAAAAAAAAGCTTGTCGTACAAGCGAGTCGAGTCATGTTGAGCGTCTGAATTGTGAGATGGTGAGGTGCAGGATTTCCCATCACCGATGCAGCTCTCAGGACATGATGTCACTTTGCTGTGACTCATCAGCCACATCTACCTGCTCGTTCGTGTATGAACCTGCCTCCCCCTCCCTCCCTCCCTCCCTCCCTCCGTCTGTCGTTGAGCACTGGGTACATCACCAGTCCCTGAGCACGCTCCCTCCTAAATGCACGCACACCAGCGAGCACGCGCCACACACACACGCGCGCTGAAAAATGACAAATCCTTGCAGAGCTGAGTATGAGTGACGGGTCTAAATTTGGAAAGAGGTGAAGTCAGCTGCCGTGTGCGCTGTGGCGGCTTGTCATTTTCGAACCCATCACAGCGGTGACATTTAGCGTGAATGCAATTCATTTCCCTGGAGGAAATATAAATATTCACCTGCAGCACAGCAGCAAACACTAATGAGCACCACGGATGGGGCCAATACGAACTCTGCTGTCCAAAATTTTGAACCACTGACAAACTATGAACTTGTAACTTTGCAGGTCCACGTCCAGCCGCCGCCATGTCGAGCAAACGTGCCAAGGGGAAGACCACCAAGAAGCGCCCGCAGAGGGCCACCTCCAACGTCTTCGCCATGTTCGATCAGTCCCAGATCCAGGAGTTCAAGGAGGCGTTCAACATGATCGACCAGAACAGAGACGGCTTCATTGACAAGGAGGATCTGCACGACATGCTGGCCTCTCTGGGTAAACAGCTCCATAAACAGCCCAGTGTAACTGTGAGGCTCCTAAACAGGCGTGTTGCTTGCACTGAAGAGGCCCGATTTGTACTCTACAGCTTGATGCAGGTGGATTGAGGAATGGATGGATGAACACTTCACTCAAATGCACTCATGGCAGAAAATGTACTGGTGCTTGTTGTGAACTGTGTCACGATGCTCACATGATAAAACTACCAGTTCAACTCGCTGACACTCTGGAATGAGATTTAATTAAGCCGAGAGACTCAGAAAGAGGATAAAAGAATCCAAAATCACCAACTAGCAAAAAACTTTTCTAAGAGTGTTATCTATCAGGAATACAAATGCAATGTGAGCAATGTTTGACAGATTTTTAATCTCAGAAAAAGATCCTAAATTTGTTCGAACATAATCAAAGTAGAACATTTGTAGCTCTGCTTTGAATTGTGCAGTTTTTGAATGCAGACGCGCATATGACAAAGGTGTTTGTGTGTTTTCCTCTCAGGTAAGAACCCTTCTGATGAATACCTGGAGGGGATGATGAGCGAAGCGCCGGGGCCCATCAACTTCACCATGTTTCTCACCATGTTCGGAGAAAGGCTTAATGGCACGGACCCGGAGGACGTCATCCGCAACGCCTTCGCCTGCTTCGACGAGGAGGGCTCAGGTGAGTTTCCATGGATACAGCATCGCTGCGCTTGCTGTCTGGAAACAACTCTGACGGATGTCGTACCTGCTGCGCCGTAGGTGTGATCCACGAAGACCACCTGAGAGAGCTGCTGACCACCATGGGCGACCGCTTCACGGATGAAGAAGTGGACGAGTTGTTCCGCGAGGCGCCCATCGACAAGAAGGGCAACTTCAACTACGCAGAGTTCACCCGCATCCTCAAACACGGTGCCAAAGACAAGGATGACGAGTAGAGCAAGAGAACAGCTGCCTCTGGGCTCCCTGCACACACACGCTGCACCATAAATCTGCCCCGTGATGTCAGCCCTGTAGATGAGGAAATGAAGTTTAAGAAAAAAAAGTACTGTATATGAAAAGGTTAATTTTTTCTACATAAATAAAAGGTCTGAAATAAACTGTGTTATGTTTACTGAAAATGGATTTAAAGGCCAAATCTCATGATGCAATGATGCTCCATGGAAGTTTATTATAAGGCACTTAAAAAAAAAAACAGTCATAGTCCAAGATTTCTATGCAGAGAGGTGCAGCTCTGCAATTCTAGCTTCATCAGATCTGCCACAGCTTTCATGTTGTTGTTGGTTTGTGCTAACCTGCTTAAACTTGTATGAAGCATCTGTGTCTGGTCTCTGTGAGGGAGGGGGGTGGATTTCTGCATACAGTACCAGCCATGTATACCTCTTTTGTGCTTTGTATGTTTGAAATTGTGCAAAGTGATCGCTAAGTCTGTAAGAATTTCTGACAATCATAGCAGGGCTGCCGACATGGTAACAGGTGTCGGTGGTTTAAATGTACCTGTCTGCTCTCCGCTGGCGACGCGCTGATTAAAGGACCGGGTGTTTCTGTGTTGTTGAAGGTTCTCAAGCTCGAAACTGCTCAGGCGAATAAAGTGTCAACGTGTGATCGGTGTCTTCAAGTCTGTAAATATCCTGCCTGCGTCACACATTTGTATTTCCAGCCTGAGGATTGATTTATCACTCAGAAGGAGTGGATGTTATTTACCAGACTAAGATTTGTCAATTTTTACAATAAAGAAACACAGAGTGAAATGCATCAGATGAGGATCACAGACCTGCATGGTGCCGTCATGTCTGGTTCAACACAGCTGATGGTAATCTCGTGTCAGGCTGAACCTCATTAGTTTCAGGAGTGTCGGAGCACCTTACGAGCAGGTGGGACATAAGACCCTGGACAGCAGCAGAAAATGTCCAGCAAAATTACAGGACAGTGAACTGACCATGAAAGTCATCTAAGTCAAAGGATGCAAACGCCACACAAACTCAGGACCCTGCTGATGTGAGGGCAACACCAGCTGGGGACTCCTGGTTGGTACAAGAATACATTTTATCCTAAGTAAACAGAGTAACCAGGTTCAGAAAGCTTTGGTCATTAGTATTGGAATCGTTTCCGATCAAGTGAATCAACTTGGATTAAAAAGGTAAATACTGAATGACTTGGGTTGTGTTGATGATTCCAAGTGAAAAACTTAGAGTAAAAGTTTGGAAAGGAGTTGAATCAGGTTTAAGCCCACACACAGACATGAGTGAACAGTGATACCTTCCATTGATAAAATCGAGTTAAAAAAAAGAACCACACAAGAAAGTGGCATTCATGAAAATCTTTATTTCTTTGAAATGTTCTTACAAAACATACAGCTTAAGGCATATATTGCACAGACTATTGATTTTTTGGAGGGACAGAAGCCCTCAGTCGTAGTTTTAAGGCACAGCAGCAACAGCCGTCATGCTGCCAATGGTCACTTGGGATTCACAACATGAACTCAAAAACTTTAAGGTACTTTTACAAAATGACAGTTTCAGATAACAATCATGCCAATACATAAAAATATACAGAAAATATATTTGAAAAAATATTTACATCTGTCGTCACATTCTCGTCACTGGTGGGTCAAATCGTACTGAACGAAAAAAAAACAACAACCCGACAACATGAATGAAAAGCTTTCATTCAATACGTTCGAAACCAGTGAAAGTAGCACGATGAGGTGTGACGCATAAAAAAAAAAAAAACAAACAAAACAAAAAACATGTAATACTTTCTTCTCTACACATGACTCAAGCCTGGCATGATCTGTGTACATTGAGGTAAAGAGTCTGAGTACCCGGGACAAAAAAAAACAAAAAACAAAAAACAACCCCTGACTGGCAGTGAAGGGAGCGAGGAACAAAAAGTGAGGTTGGCAGCAATTGGAAATTTTCACATGTATGATCGGACCAATGATGTAGGAATGATAGGTGGTGGTCAGCACGCAGCATTATTACTTCAACTGGCCCAAGCTCAGAAGTAACCGTTAGAACTCAACGCGGCTCAGTGATACCGATAAAACAGCAAAAGATTTGTCCAACAACTCCATCACAGCATTACTTTCTACAGGAATTCATTCTCGCCCCACACACACACTAATACACTGCTACTGTAAAAGTCTCGGCTACAAAGATTGAGGTTCATCCTGACAGTTTCATGGAAACTAGAGATTCAAAATTCAGAAACTTCATAAAAGCACGTTTTAAAACGTCACCCGGAATGCACAGACAGGAAAAGGGAAATAGTTTTTTTTGCGCTCCTTTATTTTAAACAAAACTGATCACAGTCGCTAAGGGAGGGTGCTACATTATCAGGGAATTTTTTTCCCTCCCGTCAGCTAAAACATTCAGGTTTGAGAAACACTGACCAGACCACACGACAAAAGGAAATAGAGAAAAAACGGTTCATCTCTCATCCAAATCTATAAAGGTTTAGCACCATCTAGAGCAGGGGTGTCCAATCCTGGTCCTGGAGGGCCGCAGCCCTGCACGCTTTCAATGCGTTCCTGCTCCAACACACCTGAATCTCGTTGGATGACGAGCAGCTTATCGCCATCAGGTGTGTTGAAGCTGGGACACAGTGAAAACATGCAGGGCTGCGGCCCTCCAGGACCACGATTGGACACCCCTGCTCTAGACTGTTGTGTAGGACCATGGTCGCCCCTTTGGAAGCAGGTGACATCAGAGCTGAATTTTAAATTTAATTTTAAATTTTTTTTTTTGTGGACAGACGATTTGATAAATACATAGATTAAAAAAAAAAGTCACTCCCATAGAAAGAACTGCCGAGATGCCCACTGACGATGGAGAATGAATGAAAAACAAGAGAAAAAAAGGCGGCAGCTTAAGACAAACAACCAAGTGAGTCATTCATACAGGTGTGCTGCATGACTCCGTCACATCTTACTCAGCTCCTCACACATCAACAACAATTGTGGAACATTTGAGTAAACTGTCTGATTGAGTTAAAAAAGGTAGAAATTGCACATCTACAAAAAAAAAAAAAATTCTTAAAAAACTCTCCTTTTCTTTCTTTTTTTTTTAAACCTGGGAGGAGAATAAGAATTTATCTTTTATACATTCAATAAAATCCAGTACGGCGACTGCAGTCGTTTCTGCAGGTGCAGACTGACGCCGATCGGAGATTTGTACAATTATGGGATACGTTTCCGTTTCGCTCAGACATGTGGAAGAAGATTTTGAACTAAAGTTTGTTTTTTACAAAAACAGAAATGTACGTTGCACTGAGGAATGTTTACCTTTCGGATTGGTACCAAAGTATTTTCAAAGCTACAACATCCATCACAATCTTCATAAAAAAGGAACCATTAAAACTGCTCCCACGTCCGGCGCTGCGTCCCAGCTGGCACATGAGATGCTCGGCTGTCCAGTCCGTCCGAGGTCCACAATGTTTCTCCAACAAACCGTTTCGTCAAGCATAAAATCGAGGCCTCGTGCTTCCTCAGAAACACATTAAAAACTTCCAGTTTCTAGTTCACAGGTTCACTCATTGAGTGGAGGCTGCGATTGGGGGCCCACACTGCCGCGATGGGGGGCTTCACTTGATGAGGGCCGGGCTGCCTGCTGTCAGGGTGGACCATGCTCCAGACGATGGCGGCGTTCCTCGGCGAGCCGCCACTCATGCTGCTGCTGTTTGTGGACGAGGACGTGGCGAGGGAGGAGGTGGTGGGGGTGGGGGTGGAGGAGAGCTGCGGAGGAGGCGTGGCGCCCGGGAGCGGCGCGACTGCCACTGTGGAGGGCGGGGTCGCCAGGACAGTGGCGGCGGCCGGGACGTTGGCGGACACCGGGGACGAGACTGGCGTGGCGGCCGTGACCGAGTTTGAAGCGGGCAGCGCGCAGGGGACCGTGACGGGGATCAGGGTGGGCTTGTAGAAAGGCAGGTGGAGCAGGACTCCCCGGGGCACCGGCTGAGAGGGGCCCGCTGGGAGGAGCGCCAGGGCCTGAGGCGTGGCCTGGCCTGCAGCCGACACGGAGGCGGGGGGAGCAGGTGGGAGGAGGACCGGCGAGGGCAGCGTCACCGGCACCAAAGCGCTGACCGGCGACGTCGGGGGGGGTGGGGTGGGGGTTGGAGGCCGGCTGGCGAGCGCAGAAGCAGCAACGGGGTTCTGACAGTTTGGCTGTCCGAGGACTAAGGCAGACATTGGCACTAAGGCTGTGATGAGATTGGTGGTGGTCAGGCCACACGCCTGAGCAGCGTCCTTCTCCAAAGGGGCCACGATGTTCACTGGGGGGGCTGGGCTCTTCCCCGCAAGCAAGGCCGGAGGGAAGGCGGTGAAAGACTCGGCTATCGACGCCTGGAATGATGCTAAAGTGGATGCTGGGACGGCCATTGCCTTCTCCATGAGACTCTGCGCCCTGCTGGGTTCCATGACCTGCTGGCCGTCCTCTGGCGGTGGGGTCAGGTTCGTGGTCAGTTTCACGGTGCTGGTGTAAGGGCCACTCCTCTCCTCCGGTTTGGCCTCTTCAGCCGGTGCGCTCTTGGCGTCGCTCTTGGCGTCGCTCTTGGCGTCGCTCTTGGCGTCGCTCT
>JAUESE010000080.1:6201238-6212007 GCA_032274725.1 Malacoctenus triangulatus
CCGCGGACAGGGCGCTCTCTGGACAGCAAGTGGGTCAGACCTGCACTCACGTCTCACAATCCCCATGTGATGTCACAATAATACCCTAATGGCCGTCTGTCAACTTCACGACCCATCAAAAGCAGGGGGGGGGGATGAGCCATCGTCATGACAACAGTTGTAAAGATAGCAGGCCAGAAAGAGATTGTACACACATACTGTTTTATATCATGCAGAGAGCTCTGACATTTATGAGGCAGGAGCTACAGGCCTGACACCACGTCGCCACCGTCTCATGACGGTGTCGGAGAGAATGGGTTTTTTTTTCGTGAGGTGCGTGATTGCTTAAAACTGTGTGTGCGTGAGGGACGGGGAAAAGAGAATATACTTCAATACCATCATCAATATGCATTTCAGTGAACGCTGTCCTGCCCTTCATGGACTGACAGAGGCTCAGGGTATCACTGCCAGGGAGCGTCGGCGCTCTGCTGCTGACACGTGGTCGCCCCTTCATGCGGGCTTTTCCTCTAATTTGTCACTCATCTGTCATCTCCGATTATTTCCACAGAACGGATTTACACATCATGGAGGAAATTATATTTAGGCTACATTAAACAAGTATTTCTGATAACGCTCAATCCCGTCTTTTGGCCCCGACTTTATCACCGCCTCCCACTCACTTATAATTTGACATTTCAGACAGTGCGCATCAGCATTTTGTAGCGTCACTGACAGCTGAAAAAAAACGCACGGGAATAACTTTTCAAATTCATCAAGCACGCCGCAATGCATGATGGGATTTTTGAGGGCATCACATTGTGCAAACATCAACGTGCCAAGAAAGCCGACACTGCAAAGGCTGTCGGCACTGAAGGGATCCTATATATATTAGATAAGGACTGAGTCTTGGTGTGCTTCGAGTGCCACGTGAGACGGAAGAAAGAAGCCGAGAGGAGTGAAAGATATGAAGGGGGACGGAGGTGGTGGGCAACAAGAACCCTGCATGTCAGTGAGAATAGCCACTACAGAGAAGACAATGTTCGTCCCAGTACAAGCAAGCAGTGTCGCCAGCCCACACTCCACCAGATGGCAGGTTTCAGTCCCAAGACTACTAAGTCTAAGTTCGACCAGTTAACAAACTCACTGGCAAGGACTGCGGTGAATCTCGACCACTTATGCTGGAGGAAGATTATTGATTCACAAAGTTGCTCTGGCTCGTTTCATGAAATGACAGGAGGAAGAGAGCTTTCCAACAAAATCCACACACAACTGTTTTTGTTTCAAAACTAAAAAAAAAATGAAATGATTTTGTTTTTCAGTGTAATTTTTGGTCTGAGTCATCTCCCAAAATCAGATTTTTTATTACAATGCGAATAATTGGGAATGATTCACTATTAAAACACCCACCTCTTCTTTTACTGATCATCTTTTTTAATCAAGTTTCATCTACGGTGCTGCGTCACGTCCTCGATTTTTAAATAAAACACCTGTGTTCGCAGAGCTGAATGTGAAGCAGGTGGTTTCTGAGCAGGGTCGCACTCGGAGAGCACCGGGGCAAAGCAACGCTCCTCTCAGCTCACGTACGGCGGGCCTCGTTCCTGAGAGGCTTCCTTGAGAAGTAGTTTCACTCCCTGGTGGCAAACAAGACCAAAAGAGTGCCGGGCGACACTCGGGCCTCAGAGAGGAGGCCGTCTGACACGGCGCAGCTTGGAGCTAAATGTCAGGATGCTAACAGGCTCACGATGAACACGCTGCCACGCCGACGCTTTGAAGATATGATGTGGGCCCGACTCCTGCGTCTCTGTTTCGTGTGCTGAAAGATTAACATCCGCTAATCAGATGAAAGAGGCTGCTGGGAAATTAGTTCGCATCAGCTCATAAACTAAAATATCACTAAATTTATTTTGATACTTGATGATGGCACCAAATCGAATGTTAACTGATCACCACAGGGACGAAAAGTCACTTAGAGAGGAACATGAATATTCTCCCCAGATTGTCTGATTAGTTATCCAGGACCCACTGGGTTCATGATGGGTTTCATTGTTTCATATAAAGGGCCGTTGCTGGCTGTTATGCTGCACATATGTATGAGGAAGTGGGGACCATCTGCAGCCCCTGGCTCGGAAACCCTTTTCAATGACACAAACAAATGAGAAGCTCAGACACTGGAGAGACAGAATGAGCTCTCATCGTCTTCAGTTTAATGATGCAACTTTGTGAGTAGGCACTAAAATGACTTGCTCATGTCCTGGAAAACACAACGGATGATATTAGTCACCTACTGCAGTAAATAAAGAAAATTACACACTAGCTGTTTGCTTAAGTTTTGGCACAAAATGACCTGTTTAGTTCCCAAAAACGTACCTTCTCCTTTAATTTGTATGACAATCACAGATACTGAGTTTGTTCAAACTTGTAGGACAACAAGCTCCCAGCATGCCTCTAGATGCAGACTTTCACGTCTCCTCCGTTCCTCACATTGGATCTGTCAGAATTACTACATCAAATAAAAGTCATCACAAATAATTCAGCATCGGCAGTTTAGCCACACATAGAAAACAACAGCGTCTGTTCATCAGACCGAACAAGCTCTCCATCCACAACCCAGAGGAGCCTTCGCTGTGTCTAAGGTCTGGTTTCGTCCAACAATGACACAATTGTGTTTCTTTCAACAAATCAGACACCTTGCCAATTCTCTGCCGTCATAAAAAAAACAAAACATTGAAAATGCCGCGAAACAGAAGAGGAAGCGTCTGTCCTCAGTAAGTCAAGACCACAAGTCCTAAGGACTTTTTCAATAACTGTTTATTGGTTTTGAAGTTTAAAACTGCCTCTTTAAATTTTAATTTGTTCTCTTTCTCTCTTTTTTTTGACTCTCACAAGCTTCACGCTCTGAGTGGAACCAAGTACATCGTCCCAGTTAAAGAAAAAAAAAAGTGACACGGGTGCTGCAGTTGGTTCGTTTTGGCGAGGTGAAACGGCTCCATTCATGTGTCGGGAGCCGTGGAATCGTGGATTCGACACAGTCGCTCCGGGAACAGATGTTACCAACTCAACACGCAGAAGAAAGGAAGAAAATAGGCCAACAACCTTCACCAAGAGACAAGTGCAAAAATGTACTGTTTGGTGTTTCCGTAGCATCACGACGTGTTGTTTCTGCTCTTTTTTAGCACTGACAGTAAAGTTAATCTCATCTAAAGTTTGATGCTGGTTTGTGTTTGTTTTTTTGCAACATGGCTGCTGTTCTGGTGAGCTGTTTCAGGTGTGATGTAAAACAGAGGATTTCACTACTTTGTGAGTCTGCCTAATGAACCGCCTCCCCTGAGGTTTTCCTCCCTTGTGCGGTTTGAATATCACCAGCGAGACTCATTATCTTGTTAAACGGCGCTAACGCGGGCGATGTGGATCTCTGCCGATAGGATTTCTGAGTCAGAGAGGCTGTTGACCTTGACATAGTAACACAGAGTGACATTAATTAATTTTTTTACATTCTCTATTCACAGTGTGAGTGGGCCGCGTGTTTGCGAACAAGCTCCTCCTGAAATGTTAGAACGTATCCACCGAGCAAATGTTTTCTCTGGAGTGACTCATCTAAAAATCCGGGGATCTCAGAGGCAGCGAGCGCGCGCTCGTCTCATGTCTGAAACCAACTTCTCCTCTTTGCTTTTGAAGCATCACAAACAAGAGGAGATGGGGAAGTTGATGGATTTTTATCATGCTTCAAATCTGGTACGGCAAAGCAGTGAAAAGCACTTTATAACATGAAAAAAGTGCTGCCGCACTTATCTTTTACGATCCCCACGAATCGGAGGCCTTTTCATTCTGCGGGATGACCGCTTTATGCTTCAGGCGTACGAGGAGGCGAGAAGCAGGAGCGGAGAGACTCCTTTTCCTTGCGTTCAGACGGTCAGGAGAAAGTAATCCATCAATCACAGCCGTCTGCTGCCGCCCTCGGTCTCCTCCGTACAGGCTCCGTTCTGATCACAGCATTTCAGCAGCATTCAGGAGTACACGTCTTCTCCGCTCCGCCCCCGCAAAGATATCATTGATCTGATTAGCCCAGGGGTCTGCAACCTGCCGCTCCACAGCCAAATGAGGCTTCTCAGCCTCTCTCAGTGGTTGTGAGGTGTTTTCCATCTATGTTGCATCGGAGACAATCTGTCAAACTGACTCTTATCGTCCAGTTCCAGAAGATTAATTTGAGACTCAGTTCCTGCTTTCTTCCCCACATTTTCTAAACAGAGATGCGTCTACTACACCACTGTTTTGTTTTCTTTTCACACAAATCCCTGATCACTTTATGTTTAAAGCTGTATTGTCATTGTGAAACTCAATGGGATTGTGTTTGTACATTTCCAGTGAGATTCGATAGCTGGTGGGACGCACCAAAAAGGGCTCTTTTGGTCGTAAAGGTAGCAGGGGCCCCGGATTAGCTGGTGGCAGTGGCGGCTTGTCTGACTCTGACCTGGAAAGGGAAGTCTGAAACAATGCTTCACAGTAAACGCTGCGTGATTGATCTGTCACGAAGCGGCACCTATTATGCACAGTGGCTGTACGGGAGCTGGTGTCAAGTGCAACCCCCAGATACGTTTTCAAACACCCCTCGCGCAGCCCACTGTGAGTGCAGTGTCTGCCTCGACCCTCTCATCCTCCAGCCCTCGGGAGACTCCCATCAGCAGTGTTATGGGATGGATTGAGAGGAGACGTGTGATTGGAGCTCCCTGTTATCTCCTAACCACAGCAACGCAGCTGGCAGCACCCATGGCGCTGCAGAAAGGCAGCTATATGTGCACGTGTGTGTGTGTGTGTGGGGGGGGGGGGTCTGAGGCGGTATCTCTTCACGTGCCTGCATGTATGAATGTCAAGAGCTATATTTGTATGCTAATGCTGGTGTGCTCTGTGTGTATGCGCTGCATAGGAAGTATAGGTGTAAATATTAGAGAGAAACGAGAACGACGGTGCTCATGTTGATGCATGTGCATGGTAATGAAAGACATTGGCTTGACATTGGACATGTAGGATGTGAGGAGTGAACATGCGGGTGGAAATAATCCTCAGATCCAGTCTGGTGAGTCACACAGATGCGGCGGATAGCTTCCCATTAGCTTCCCATTGACAGAAAAAATGGAAATAAGATCACAAAAAAAGTGTCAGATCCAAAGATATTTGGAACAGATGTGACCCACTTCAGGCTTTTTCAATAAGTAAAAACAAGACTGAAAAATAACCCCAACAACATGAGTTTGAGCTCTGGAAAGTCGACAAAGTTTGCATCTGAAGAGGCAGCAGGCGCAGACCTAGAAGATGCTGACGCGGCTCTTTGGATGTGGGCTCCCACTATGTTTACCATGCCATGGGGATAATAGGTCTAAATGTGTTTACAGCTTATTGAGCCGCCCACAGCTCCAGTCAAACACCGTCCAGTAATGCAGGTTTAGGTCCTGTGTGTCACAGAGTGCTTTTCTGTGCTTTTTTCCTGGATAAACAATTTTTGGAGAATGAAACCAATAAAAAAATGCTGCTTGTTTGGTGCACATGAACATAAAGCTGCTAAATACAAAAGCACAACGTCTGCTTCCAAAGAAACACTCTCTTCCTCTTCTGTCTTTATGGTCAGTCATGGTGATCCTGCTGTTCAGGGATTTTCAACTGACAGTGTTTGACTTCACCAACTGGATGATGCACTTATTCTTAAGGCAGCCTGCACACTGTAAGCTCTTCAATCCCAATACGTCAACAAACTTAGCACCCTGAAAACATGCCGTGGGACCCTTAAGACTTGCAAAGAAAAACCTGATAAAGGTTTATCTGTGCTGGTGTACAAAACAATGCAGTCACTTAAACAAAGACTGTGCCACTCGTGCTATCTTTCTGCCACGGCCCTCTGATCTCGGCAGCTTCGGGCTCTTGGCTGTGAGCAGCACTGAGAGAAAAACACCAGCGTGAAGAGACAATTCAAAGCTACGAGTCCAGATTCCATGTATGTGTGGGGCCACTCCTGCAAGGCTTTAAATGTAAGCTCGTAAGCTTCCAGAGAATCCACTGCATCCACATCCAATTATCGATCGCACCTTGAGCCTTTCCTTGTACTTGGGATGACAAACTGAAAAACAGGAGTGCCAAGTCCACAGCATCCAAAGGTAAAAAGGCTGCGTTTGAAATTTGAATTTCACTCCTGCAGTGACTCATCCTTTGAAGTCCCTTCAGCATGTTTGCAGGGAATCGTAATTAGCTCCAAATAAATGATGTCAGTGGTGAATCTCGCCCCTGATGGTTGGAGAGGTGAGCGGAGTTAAAGGCCGGAGGTTCAAGGCTACGGCGCGGCGCGGGCTACAGTGTTTGTGTGCTCAGTTATAACTTTCGGTCGGTTAAATTAATTCAAAAAGCAACTTTACCAGCTGAGGTCAGCCAGGGGACTTACATTGGCAGCTCATATCTCAGAAGCCTCGATCTGAGGAGGACAAAGAAGAAGAAGATACTGTCAGTGTTTGTATAATATGAAGCTGAACAGTCGAGTCATGCTTTACTTGCAGAACCGTGTGATTGACAAGCACACGCCCACACTGACACACACACCCACACACACTCCCCCCCCCCCCCACACACACACACACACATACACACAGAGCTGCGGCTTTGGCCATGCAGCATTACAAATCGGGATAAAATAATCAGATTGAGAACAGAGCGCCACAGGGTAACTTTGTTGGCAGGCTTGGGCCAACAAAGTAGGAAACAGCTCCACCTCATTGTCTTCTCGACTCTTTCGTGCCCTACTTTCGTCTGCCTCGTTCCTCTCCCACACCTCGGAGGGAGGCACAAGGCCGCTGACTCGCTTTAGCACATTTCAATCACGGCAGTCTCCGGCTCGTCTGCATCCCGCTTGCTTTTACCAACACCTGAAGCAGCAAGGAAACTCTGACAATGTTGGTGCAAGGACCCTTTTTCACCCTGCGCCCCCTGAGGCAGTTGTCCACTTACGAGCTTGTCCTTTGTGATGCAGAGTCTCCACTGAGGAGTGTGATCGGTGCTTGGACACGAGGCTGCCTGTGCTTATTGTAGTTCCTTTTGTCTTTCAAGCTCGTTACCAAGAACGATGAGAAGACGACTCTGACAAGTAGCGTCCCACACCTGAGAGAGAAGGACTCCCCAGGTCACATATCAAACTGCTTGGAAGAAGTCTGATTCTGCATTATAGATGCTTATTGTTCCTCTAAAATTCAGTAAGAAAGTGTCTTCAATCGATCCCACATGTATTAAAATATACATCCCATGAAAAGGCACCTTGATGTTAACATTCAAATGCTGCTGTGTTCAGGGTTTTAAGATTTTCATCCCCTTTTGTGCTTGTGACTCAAAGCAGAGCTGTTGGATATTCTCTTTGACATTTTAAATCATTGATGAGCTGCAAGTGTTTGATGGTAACGAGCACACAATTAGAGTGGATGGTGCATAGAGGACTCAAGTATTCAATGCAAATGAACAAACAGGAGCCTGTTGTTTCATGTCGAGGTAACAACAAGAGCATTCACGAGTCCCTTTCACACAGAAAGTTCTGTCTCGGGAATACTGCCACCGTCTGTGTGAAAGGTACCGACGCAGGATGGAGGGACGGCTTTGTGCTCCCTCTTGTACGTCTCTGGAGGTAAGTTTAAAGTCATGATGAGGCGAGGCGACATCCTGTGTGAAGGGGGAAGCCACACCGACACAGACGATGAGGACTGTGTTGACTAACTGACGTGTTGCGAAGGTTGAAGAGACTAGATGATAATTTCCTCACAGCTGAGAGAACCACGTTTAAGAGAGACCGATAACTGGGGTAATCGCAAAGTGCCCGAGCTGCTAGCCTCTATTAGCAGAGGAAGAAATCAACAAAAGCGTCACCGCAACGTGAAAAGTAGCAGTGAAATCGACTGTACTTTCAATCTCTCTTATGAGTCTTTTTTTTGGACGTTGCCCTGAGCCAATAAAAACTTGTTAGTGATGCAGTTGCAGGATCAGAGAGCAGCCATTACTCATGGTCAGAATCAAAGCTGATTGTCTGAAAGTCTTTCAGCACAGGTGCGAAGAAAATCAATGTCACTTATGATAAAGCCTTTCTCAAACTCAGGAAGACAAAGTGGTTTACAAGTGTCTGTATTTTCAGAGGACTGTGAAATCGAACCACTCACTCTTTGAAACAATGAATGACTTTCACACGTCTTGTGCTCAATTTCGAGGCGATGATTAAGAGACTCACACTTCTGAAACATGTCGGCTCTTAGGTTGGAAAGTTTATGCACCTGATTGAAAAAAAATACCCCAAACTTTCAAGTGAATCAATCTACAACAAATGAAGCCTGTTTCTGTCTGTGTCTGTGACTCACCCACAGCTGAAGCAAAATATTGTTGAAATTATTCCTTTAATGATGCTAAATTTTCACAGGTTTCGGCTAAGGAACCTTTCAGGCTTTTCATAAAGATCTTTGACGGCCAGACGGGTCAGAACAATTCACCTTTTATGCCTTCACCCACCAAAACATCTAAATCAGGCAGACAACACAGTTTGTTTACAGAAGCCGAAACACTTTTAGCGTTTTGAAACAGAAAAGTAATATTTGAAAAACAAAGTGTTTCTAAATGTCAATCGTCTTATTAGCATTTTGTGGTCTTTTCTTAATAGGTATGACTGACAATTAAGGCACAGAGAGGAAATGAAAAATAAAGCTTATGTCTGACCGGACCGGCTGAGAAAAAGGCAAATATAAATGCAAGATTAGTGAAATAAAAAAGGTTAAATAATTTGCTACGTCAGGTTGAACTGGCCACCATCCGGCTGCTTTCAGAGGTGGGGGCAATTGAAAATGTCATGTTTTCCTCCATCACACAATTAAGAATGGGCTTAAAGACGCGGCGCTCTGCCCCGAACATCTGCAGCCATTGTAGAACAGTTGCGACACTGTGGTTAGCTTTGATTTTTTGGGACAGAGTCAAACAAACACGGAACTCAAAAGTGCTGTGACCTTTTGCAATAAAATGTCAAGAAGAATTGCAGACACACACACACACACACACACACACACACACACACACACACACACACACACACACACACACACACACACACAGCTCTTAACAGAGTGAAAGGTCATCTAATATTGGCTTCAAACTGTTATTCAAAGGAACCTAAATGACAAGAACAAAAACATAATCCACTGTGGCCTGTAACAACACCAATTATCAATATGGATCACATCAATTTCACACAGATGAAAAATACTGAATGTTAATTGGTAAACTCGACCTTCTTTATCTTTCTGAGTTCAACTGCATCAGGAAACGATCGAAAAGCACAAATGGACTGAAATAGAAGACTTGTGAAGGACTCTTCATGGAGGTTTTGGAGGATGGAGTTGTGAATGAAATTCATGCCCACACCACTCCTGTCTTGCTTCACTGCTCGCGGCAAATTTGAAGGATTAATGTCCGACCGCACTTCACAGCACCAGGTTTGTTGGGGCCAGAGTGAAATAAATTAGAAACGAGATTAGGGGAACCGGCGGCGGCATCGGGCAGGAGGTATCTGCTGATTGGGCTCTTGGTTTAGAGAATGCATTATAAATAACTGTCTGCGCTGAGGCTGAGGAGACTCGCTCTCACTGGTGGAATTCATCACACTGCATGTGTGCATGTACAGCAAGTCCTGATGGAAATCAGCTGAAAATGACTCTTTGATTTGAGTGATTTTTCTGCTTGATTGACTGAGGGTTTAGCAGATGTCTTACAGCAGAGTGATTTTTTTATTCTCCCTGGTAGGTTTATTTGTAAAATATGGTGTCGCTCTCTTGTGCACATCTTAATCTTGTTTGGCTCGTCCCTCACACACAAACAAGTGGATGGAAAAATAACCTCAGCCTGGGAGGAAGCATCAAAGCTCTTGAGGGTCAGAGTGGTGAGTTCAGGCACGGTCTGGTGTTAGTTTTCAAATAAGTCTTACAAACCGCAAAATAAGCTAAATATGTTGCTTTAGCGAGTATAAATGACATCAAGGCACATTAATTTTATGCTTTTTTTGTTGGAAATCACAGAGCAGAAGCAAGTTGTACAATGAAACCACAGTCCATGAATACAGGCGAGAAAATTCAAACTGTTAATGCCTCCATCTGACACATCAACGATATGACTGAGCAAATTGAAGTAGTAAATTCTGACAAAGATAAACACATGAAGGATAAACTGGCTGTTTTTTTAATAATCTATTGATGGAACAACAAAGGCCAGCTGGATTCATTACTAAGGCAGGAAGGGCCCAGTTGGAGGAGCAGGTGGACTTTCAACTCCAAGGTTGGCTGTTGTCAGTTTGATCCTTTAAACATTTCTTTTGCATGGATTTAAATGTACAATATGAAACCAGTTGTGCACGACATGCATGTATTGCACTGCTTTTCTTCAGATGCAGCGAGCACAAACACATGATTCCTGCTGTTCTGTGATGCTACATGTGCCGAAATAAATGCAGGTGGGGGGCGGGGGGGTGGGGCATGTTTCAGGTCATAGGATGTGACACAGTCACCAAATAAAACATTTTTCCTGATACTCTTTGGACATTCAGGTCAAATAAACACAACATGTACAAGAGATTACTGAGGAATCTTCCTCAGTCCGTGTTCATCAACCTGCAGGATATAAAAAAGGAAGAAAACAGAAGAAAGACACACACACTTAACAAGGATGGACGTGTGTGTGTGTGTGTGTGTGTGTGTGTGTGTGTGTGTGTGTGTGTGTGTGTGTGTGTGTGTGTGTGTGTG
>JAUESE010000080.1:6221700-6233529 GCA_032274725.1 Malacoctenus triangulatus
TATCTATCTATCTATCTATCTATCTATCTATCTATCTATCTATCTATCTATCTATCTATCTATCTATCTATCTAAATCCATTAATCACTATTTTAATCCACAGTAGAAAACAGGCTCAGGTAACACATGGAAAATGGATTCAAACATAAAGATTATCTTCACTAAAAATTATGATCTTCCCAATGGCTTCATCCATTCTCTGTGTTTGTTCCTTAAAGTGAGCCTCCTGAGTGGACAGAAATACAAAGTGTGCCAACATCCCCTTCAAGTGAAAAACAAGTGAGGGGTCCTATTTCACCTAAATGTTGGCTCTGCATCAGCATGGATTTGTAGAAGTTCAGTCAATCTGTTGCGACTTGTTGAGGCTGAACACTGTAGCTTTAATGATTTCAGGTGAAATCTCAGCCATCACGATGCTAATTTGCCTCTCAGTGCCTCTCGTCATGTTTAATACAAAACCACGAGCTGGGAGAGAGTCCCAGCTCAACACAAGGTTTTGTCCACTTTTCACCACAACTGTTCAGAATTTGAATGACAAGCTTATTGTGATGCAAAAAATGTGCTGCATGCTGCCTCTCCTGGGTTTACCAGGTATCAAGGGCTCAGTGTCTCCTGATCCCATAGAAAAACAGTGTTCTTCAGAACATTTTAGAGCCAAGGTAAAGAGAACTGTTCTGTTCTGCCTTTAAATGTGCCCCCCCCTCGCCCCCTGACGCATAAACCAATGTGAAAAAAGTGGCAATAAAGCAGAACAGCTGGTGCGTCAGCTGGCACTGGATCTTACTTTGGATTCGCGGAGCTTTAGGTAAAATCATCACAGACGCCTGACTCACACCTTGCACACAACCTGCTTGAACTCCCCTCCTCTGGCAGACGTCTCAAATGTGTCAGATCCAAAACCACACAGCACTGGAACAGCTTCTTCCCATGAAAAGCAGCACAGTTACAAAAGACAGAGGAACTTGTGGTTGTAAACTGCTCCCTCAGATGTAGACTGAAATACATTATATGTATAGAGTGTGAGTAGTTGTACACAGAATATTTTTGCTCTGGTTTTTGATACATATCGTCCAGTTATTTGGGTTGTGATCTGGGAATCTGACCCCAGAAAAACCTTTCTGCAGGGAGGCAACAGCGCAAACTCCTGCAGCCTCCAACAGAAAGTGTAACATCTAATTAAAACAGCAACTTCTCTCTGAAACTTGTATGACTCATTTTACATCACAGCAGAAGTTTTTTCCACACACGCTCCCAGAAATACACAACAGCTCAGCTTTGTTTCCAACGTTTGGAAGGTGTCCTCGTTGTGCCAAAGGCTTCCGTTGTTTCTCACTTCTCGCTGCGCTGAATAACACATGGCGCTCCCACTTTTAGACGAAAAGACTTACATTTACGTGTGATTCGCCCCAGAGAAGGTGTGGCAACGGCGCTCACACTTCACACAGACAACCTCCAGAGTCAAACAATATCATCGCACATAATCAGCCGAGCATATGCAGACTTTTATTCACTGAATCACAAAGTGGCCCAGATGTCTATTTTCACATCAGTGACACTGTCCCGGGGGAACCCTGAAATTGGCAATGACGTACTGCAGTGACGCCAGTCGCATGAGCCTTTGTTGTTGTCATGACTGACACAGGGTCTTCTGTCTCCTGCTCCAGCATTGAGGGGGAGTCCCACACAAACACATAAAGCAAGTCACAACTTTGTCACACTCTAAATGCTGTAAACAAGGAAGTCTATGTTCCCTCAAAGCTCAACAGTGCACCTGTTCTGATACAGTCAGTTAAAGGGATCTTGTTCAGTATCTACGGAAAAAGGTGAACTTGCCATTCAGAGGAACCTTTCAGTTTCTGAAGTTCTGCTTATCAGTGTGTGATAACAAGGAACAATCAGTGCCTCTTTTGCACATTCCCACCAAAAAGAGCACCAGACAACAGCTGTTCATCACACCACCTTTCGTTAGCTTCCATGTTCATCAACTGGTTGCTAAGTACAATATGCTGCCAGTAGTCATGTGTAGTTGTAGCCATCCAAACAGTAAAGTACCTAATGAGCTTGTTAATTACTATATTAATCGACATTGCACAGCCAGAACCAAAAGGCCTCGTCTTCTCATCAGTACTGATACAGGACTGTGAAATATCAAAAGAGTTGTTTCGGATTTGCAGTCTGTAAAGTGTTCAGAAAAATCTGCAGAACCTTTTGGACACTTCGTCCAAGAATATAACAATTAATGGACATTTGTTGTGAAAAAATCTATTCAAATCATGTTTGAAAATCTTGCAATCTTAAATTTAACTTGAGGCAGAGCATATCCATTAAAAGGCAATGTGGGGCGGAGCCTATGCATGCCAGGGTGGAGCAAATGCATCTATACATCATGTGGGGCAGAGCTAAGCCTTACGCGTCACAAAGGGGCAGAGGCAATACATTAAAATGTAGTGTGGGGCAGAGCGTGATGAGGTGGAGCCAAATGAT
This sequence comes from Malacoctenus triangulatus, assembly GCA_032274725.1. Lineage (NCBI taxonomy): Eukaryota > Metazoa > Chordata > Actinopteri > Blenniiformes > Labrisomidae > Malacoctenus > Malacoctenus triangulatus. Next base: position 6,224,185 of record JAUESE010000080.1, read on the forward strand.
TTTAATGTAACATTGGGCGGAGCCAAAGCATTTAAATGTAACATAGGGCAGAGCCAATAAAGTTGTGGGGCAGAGACAAACCGTTTGAGAGAAATATGGAATTTTTTTTTCTTCTTCAGGAAAATTGAGTTTAAAAAGCATCCAGATACAATGAAAGAAATGTAATTTTTTGCTATCTTAATTGTCAGATGAGTGAGGCAGCACAAGGAACAACTTGGCTATCTGACCATCACAACCTAATAATTCTGCAACAGACTGAGCACTTGTAGCTAAATCTGCAAAGGAGGAGAGAAAACTGACTGGTCACTAAATGAAATGAGTAAACCTGTGTTGATGTTTTGGGTTTAAAAGAAGAAGATGTAATCAGGAAACAGCAATGAACAAATTAAACTCTGAATCCTAAAGCAAACGATGCCACCGTGACAAACGCCCACACTCGGCCGTCACAGCAAAGCTGCAGTGTGACCAATGGAGACAAATGACAAGGAAACCTTTTACTTGTTTCACACGCGCAGATGCTCTGTGTTGCTGATGAGAGAACTGGCGCGTCTTCGTTTTACCGAAGCCACTCTGAGAGTCACTGCAGTCATCTGCAGGATGTCAGGAAGTGATTCACAGTCAGACGTGTCAGCGGATGTGTTTTCCTGCTGAAGTTATGAATGATTTAACCCATTCACGGAGAGGAACGAGGACCCCCATTAATTGGAGCATTTTTCCCACCTTGCTGGCTGATAAATGAGGTGCTGTGAACAGCTCATGGTGAATCAATAGAAGCTACAGACTCTCAGGTGAGAGAGGAGTAATTAATGTGGATGGGAGTCATAGGGTGTCAAACAGCTCATAACACAAAGCCAAAGACGTTCATGTTGGAGTTATTAGTGACTCATGGCTGCGATATAAATACACGTGCATATGTATGTGCATGGACTGTGTGTCTCTAATGAATCTGAGTAGAGGTTCCTTACTTTGCCATCATGGAAAATATGTCAGCCTATCGCTACTGTCCTTTCCTGCCTCACAGCTTTCACACAGGATGCTGTAAAAACACGCAAAAAAAAGTGATAGATGGATGAAGAGATGGATTGAACAGAGATATGATCAGTGCAGAAAAGTAACCCCCCCCCCCCCTCCATCAGATGCAGCTTCTTCCACAGCTTTCACCGGACAAAGGCTGTCGCTGTGCCATCCCAGGAGGGCTCGCGGTGGTCCACGCTTTCTGTCAGCATGAGAGGATCTGGAAGTGTACTCCTCCACTAAACAGGCGGCCCTTCAGACTCGACAGGACGGCTTCCTTTCTCACCGCCCACCGAGGCTTAACGCGCCGCATTAAAAATGCTAAGTAGAATTGAATATGTCACCCATAACTACACAGACTGTGTTCGTCCTCCTTAATGTAAATCACAGAGGTGGTGGGAGATTCCTTTGAAGAGTGGGAACATGACTGTGTCATCGCCAGAGGTCCTCAGGCGCTGGCAAATCCAGCGAAATAAAGCTTAGTCATCTCTGACTCGGAGCTGTGTGTGTTTGCTGGTGAGAGATGGCCGACTTCCCCCCCTCTGCCTCTCATCACTGTCCTCATTATCTGTCGATTGAACTGCTGCTGTATGTCAATTCAACAGATCCAGACATCTTTCCCTTCAGCCCTCTCATCTTCAGTCCCACTGAAGAAGACGTCTTCACTCTCCGAGCCATTATTCGACTCTCTCCCTCCGTTCCTCCCACTCCCCCGTCCTTCTCCCTGTGTGGCCGCTGAAAGCTCCTTAAAAATGCCCGGGGGGCTTAACCACTGACATTATTACATGAGCCTGTCTCACTCAAACCAATCCCGAGCTAATTGAGAAGCTTACGTCTTCGCCACAGCAGCTTTAGGAGGGAAGAGGGAAGCTCCAAGTCCCTCTGACATAAGCAAACGCCGACTGCAGATTCGACTGCGCTCGTCCCGGCTGCATGCTTTACTGGAGAGGGAGCCGATTTAAAAATAAATGAGATGTATTTTAAATTACTTTACATTACACATTCATTGCCTGTGAAGAGCAAATATATCTCGGAGGTGTTCTTATATAATCCTGGGGCTGCATATTTTATTTGTGAAGTACATCACACATGCTGTTGAGAGTCACAGCGGTGTAACAAGAATCCTAATCAGCTCGCGAAGAAGTTAAATGCTTTGTAGTCGAACAGCAGGCTGCATCTGTTGCAGTCTTCAGAATGCGGATCTTTGCTGTGCACATATTTCTTTCGGTGTTGCGAGGAAGACCTCTGCTATTGCCGGCGACCCCGTGTGCATTCATTTGCATCGTATCCCGTGCACATTGTGATTACCACCAACACGTCGCCACGGTGGCGTTTTTGCTGATGACAACAGGAGTTTCTTTTTTTTTTTTCTGAAGTCGTTTGAAAACTTTCTCGACAAGTTTAACCGCTTGAGTCATGCATATACCCCCCGCTTGCAGGCAATCATCGTTTAAAGGCAACAGGAGACAGTCGGCAATCACCGCGTGGCAATGAGTCAGATTCTATATCCAGAACTACGTGTATAAATTCAAGAGTGGCAGCTTTTATGTTTTGACATATTCTCCACTGATGGCGAGGAAAATACACCGTGATTGCAAATGCATCTGCCCAGGCGCGGTGAACATTCAATTGTACTCAGTCCAAGTTCATGGCTTGTTTTGGTTTTGTCATTTGTCACAACTGTAGAAACTGAGGCAACTGTGCTAAGCTAAAAGGTGAGAACTATATTGATCTATAGTGACCTTCAGGGCCCAAAGTATCATGAAAGAATTCTCCTAAATCTATGAACTCGACTTGAGGGAAGTAAAAGAAGATGTTCCTCATCGTTTTCAATGTTATCTTCTTGGAACATTATCACCATACTATGTTTGTTGGTTTAAGTGTGAACATTTGCTCACTGATGATCCTTTATTTTCTCAATGAAAGTGAGCATCTTGGACCTTATTGAAAACATTCTTGATTCACATGTCAACATGATGTTGACATGTGAATCAACAGCTGCCAATCACCACGCCGGACGCCCACTCGACTGACTGATTTGTTAAAATGTTCCCGTGAAGTTGGAGATCAAAAACATCCACTTGTACGGCATGTCAGCTCATGTCTGCTTCACTGCACTGCTCCCAAATCTGCATTACTCGATATATTACACAATCGCCTCTGTTTTTTCGTGGGCTTGGACATTAACTGAATCAACTGAGCTATCAGTCAAAACGAGCACGGTGGCCATTACTCTCTGCAAAAGTTTTGGGACTGTAAACTTCAGGGAGGAAAAGGCCTTTGGATGTGTCCATATTTGTCAAAGGACGCTGGGTTCAGTTGACCTGTCAGCTCCATTCGACTGCACGCTCATACCAGACAACCAAATGCTTTTGCTAAGCAAAGGAAAATACAGGAACGAATGGAAAGAATGGAGGAAGATCACAGAAAACAAGAGCACATAATCACGAATGAAAACATGTCAATTATTAAGAAAAAATTTAAAGAACAGTGATTTTCTTGTGGGAGTGGAGAGCAATTAAGTAAGCTGAGCAGTCGATGCAAACAGTTCACCTCTTCATCCTTACTATTTTCATCTTCAAGGGAAAAAAAAAGAGAAACGCAGCCACCAAAGCACCAGATCAACCTTCATGTGATGACTTTTTGCAGAAAAAAAAAAACCAACCCAAGCCTGACTCATATTTCCCAGACTGCTGGTCCTCCTCTCACATTTAATACGACTGCGTGGCTGTGACACCGAATGTGATAGCACCACTTCCTGTGCCAAGTACACAGTGTGTCTCTGGGAAGGAGGGGTGGGAAGTGGGGTGGTATGAAGAGGGGTGTGTATGTGTGTGTGTAGGATGCAGGATCTCTTGCTGAGGCGTTCAGGCTGATAAGGCCCATCACCGTCCTTAATGGCTGTCCAGGACGGAGCCCAACGATTAGCAGCAACTCCAAACAAAGTCGGAGAGAGCTCTCATCCCTAAATATCTTTGACAGTGGACTGAAAATAGCTCAGAGTCTAAGTGAACCTGTCAGCTCGTTCCTCTGTCAGCATTATATTTGGACTTCACTGTAGATCAGTGACTGAAGCGATGCTTGATGTTTGTGTACAAGTCCACATCAAATTAGACTGTTTTCAAGCCTCCGTTCCGCATCTGCCGTTGCTCCAGTGTCACTTGTATTGAAAAGAATGAGACCGGTGCCTCATCTAAACGGGCCTGTGACTCACTTATTTCATGTCACTTTTTTTTTTTTGCACCAAAAAGATGATTATGTAATTAAAAGGAAGCGTGTTTTTTTTTTCCTGACATCGAGATTTGAAAGGAATCGGAAGGACCGCTTTGTCACCCGCCCTCGTACATGTGCGCTCATTCAGCTTGTTTTTATATTCAAGAGCCAAAAACAAGTCAAGCTGTGAAGACAGCGGCGCATTCAGCCACTCAATCCTATCAGTTTTATTTACAAACAACTAAAAGCCCTCTTTCACCAAGCAATCCACTGACAATTCACAAAGGAGGGCGATCATCATCGAGATGCTATTATGGAGATCTCATTTAGGACTGATTTCTGAAAAGATGCAGGAAAATGTGACGTTTTTCGGAGCCACGTTCCTCTCTTGATTCGTTATTCGCCATGTGAGGCTGCACTGCAGTGCGGCCTGACTCACCCCCGGCTGTGAAACTGAAAACAAACGCGAAACCTGTGGGAAGGACAACCTGCGACACCGTTGTTTCATTGGCTCTGCCACCAGGAAATAGACGAGGCGACGGCGAACGCTCCCGCATCGCATCAATCGGTGGTGAGGACTCGCTTGAGCCTCTCGGCCAAAAGAAGAGACAATGGTGAGAAGATTGTGGAATCGAACGAAAGCCATCTTACGAACTATCTGCTGTCGGTACAGTCCGTCTTACACTGCAGCGAGCACCGCTTCGCATGATGCATCACTCGCAACGCCACCACAGCGAAAAGCTATTTCCACTGCCTGAAAAACTACCGAAAGACCAAACAAGTCTGCAGAAGTCGATGAGCGAAAGAGATCACAGAGAGTAAAGTTGTTTTTTTTTATAGCCGAATTGTTTTCAGCAAACTCAGAATCTTCATCATGTGTTTTTTTTTCTTTTTAATCTTCCTTCCATTTCACGGGTATTTCAGAACGTGAGCTCAGTATCGTATTTCGCATCGTTGCGTGAGTTAACTATTTTGTTACACTCCTCCTGTCTAGACTTACAATAATACTGATGCATTTCTATAACAAGTAACTTTCATCGTATGGACCTTTATATCCTGCATGAACTTAACTCGTCAATGACATCATACTGTATAGGAAGAAAGCACATGACTGCATACATACATCCTAATACTACTGTAATGGTGACTGCATTGCATATTCATACACATCAACAAAAGGCCACATCACTCCAGGCAATCTATACAGTACACTGACATTTTATGATAACACAGTGCCTCTAATGTAATTGTTTAATGCGCTCCAAGTGATTCTTTCAACCATGGCTTCGCTGAAATACAATGAGGAAAAAAAAACACCTTAAAACACAGAAACCGAGAGCGAGCATTGATTTGAGAGAGGCTGAGCCTCTCAGCCACGACCACAGATTCAGCCTGAATTCAAGTGAGTGTGTTTGTGTGTGAATGCTATTTTTGCTCTTTCTTTTCCTCGGGGTTGGACACCTGCCTCAGGCTTGTATGGTGCATTCAGCGGTGTAAAATGTGTACGTCATCGGCTGTGGCTCTTGTGTGAAAGCACGCTGACCCAGAGTACATCGATTTGCTGTCAAAAATGGGCTTTAGGTTACTTTTAGTATCGGTAAACCAGTTTCATTTTGCCATTTGCATTTGTGTTGTTATTTACTTTTTCCAGATATGTGCTGAAGATGGCCAGATGTGGAAGTTTTTTCACGGACGTGAGCGACAGCCTCCCTCTGACTGCCTGCTGCAGGCTTCAGTCCTGTTTTCCGACTGGACAGATGGGATGCTCAACTCACACACAATCCACAAACACACGCATGAAGCAGACGCACACACACGCGAGACCACAAACACACATCCAAACACCAGATGTGCTCTTCAACTCCCTTGCAACAGGCCACTCGGGGTCACGGTCAATAGTGGCAAATTAAAAAACCACAAAAAACCAAAATAACATTATTTTCTTAAATAATGCTATTTCCATGTGAACCCAGATTTGGATCAGACAGCAGGTGGTTTAAAACCCTAAACCAGACATGGTCACGCGCCACAGTTCAGGAAAGGCCCCCGTGTGTTGTTTTAATGGCCCCACAAAGACTAAACTGGCTTACTGAACGGGTCGGACGTAATGCCACAACAGAGGTTCAACTCAGAGTTTAACCAGAGAGAGAAAAAAAGGTGAGGAGAAAGCAGAGAGAAGCAAAGCGCGGGAGATGCATCGTTACAGCGGGCAGGACGGTGACGAGACAGGTGAGCAACGGAGACAGCAAGTTCACAAAGTCACTCACTGACCTGAGGTCAGAGAGGTTGTGTTCATGTGACACAGACTGATAGAAAGGAGCCCCGAGTTGGTGGTGGTGGTGGTGGTGTGTGTGTGTGTGTGTGTGTGTGTGTGTGTGTGTGTGTGTGCGGGGTTGACTAAAGCTTTGCACATGGTTTGACATGTTGACATCCAGAAGTGACGTGTTGATGATGCCAAAGCTCTGGCTGTTGACGTGGCCTCAATCCCGTCTCCTCCCGGCCCCCCCGGGTCTATTTAAGTGCATTAGCCTTTTTGCACAAAAAAAAAAAAAAAACGCCTGCGAGCGTGAAACGGACCACGCTGTCACACAGCCTTCTTGACAAAATGTGCTCGTTGAACATGTCAGTGAAAGAGCGTCAGTGTATTTGCGGCTGATGCACCTCAATCTGGCGCAAGCCAGCGTGGTGTTTGATGGGTCCGGTCTCCAAGCCAGTCCATCTTCATTAGAAAAAGCTCTGCAGGAGTGAAATGTTGATAATGCTTTGTTAGCTAAGTTAGCTTTGCATGGCAGCTGTGGAGGCTTAGTCTAAATCCTCTATTCCCTCTGCAGGATTAATGGTGCACGGCATCTTAAGAAAGCTTTGAGCAGTTAGTCATATTCTCAGACCAGAGGCCTGTTACATGTTCATCGCCAGGAAGAATGAAAGAGGAAAGTCTTGTCGGAGCCGCGCGCCATCTGATAGAAGCGGGAACACACGAGGCATGAGGAGAATATCAACATGCTTCTGTGGGAGAAGTCGGAGCGCCACACTGCAGCTGGCAGGGCTCATCTCAGGGGGATCCTCTTAATCACTCATTTTTCTAAGGAGGGGGAAGTTAATAAAAGCTGCACCGGTTCAACAGGCGTAAATAACATAGGTGGTCTGACACTTTCTTTGGGAATGATGGATGGAAACCGATCAAGGTGGGCAGGCAGCAATGGGTGAAATATGTCAGCTGTAACAGGAAAACATCGTCACTGATGGCTGCAAATGTTACTCACTGTGTTCCTCCAATAGCTTTGGATGTTAAACACATGAGGCACAAAACAGGATGGAAAAAAAGCAAAAAAAAAGCCCACCGACTTCGGATGAATACGCTTTCATCGAATCGACAAATCATTTCTCCAAAAGTGAAAAAAGGTTATTATGCGTTTTGAATTTGCCTACTTTTACCTTCACATCTTGTAACTTCAACCGTGACATTATAAGCTTGAAATCAACCAGTGTTGCACAAGTGTGAAATTTTAGCACCAAAAAAAAAAGAGGAAGAGAAAAAAACACTTTCTAAACCTCTTGAAATAATCTCCACACTTCAGTCTTCAAATGTTTAAAGTGGTTCTGGTTGGAGAAGCAAAGGTACAATTTAAGGGGGGAAAAAAGTTTGCAGTGACTGTGACAGATATAAAGCAGCAAAAGACCGTAGAAAACTTTTAATAGCTTTGTGGGGGGGGAAAAAAGTTGTTGAAAATAGCTTTTTAGCAAAGACATCAGTGAGAATAGTTATATCTGAGTTTCAGTAACACTGTCCTCTTTTGGTAACAAGTCTCTGGCATCGCCTCGCTTTTCTTTGTGGAGGACAATAGATTGAGTTCCCTCCCTCTGTTGTCAGAAATAACAGACCACAGGAGTGTTGTCAATCAAGGGGGGGGGGACAATAAAAGACACAAAATGAAAATGAAATGCTGCTGTGGTCGAGACGCGTGACGCCTCATCCCTGCAGAGCAGCACGGCAGCATCAGACACGCTGCGCTGCAAAGTCACGAGCTGTCTCATCCCAAATTCCTGCCAGAGTGCGGCCCGACAGGACCACTTCCTCTGCCGGCCACAAATAGCTGCGCCGAGGCATTTACAACTGCATCTATTTGAATTTCTTCAATGCTGTTTAGCGAGGACGGAGCGGGAATACAAATCGTCAACCTTTCAGGAAGGCCTCCCCCTGCGCTGCCGAACCTCGGGGCTACAGGCTCCACATCGGACTTCTAACAGCCGCGTCTTTATCTCGCGTTCACCTGGGAGCGCTAATGAACATCACACCTGCTAACATCTGGAGTACGCCACTCCACGGGGCCAATAGTTGCTAAGTACCGATACTCCGTGATTCAGGACCCCGGCGGCGATATATACCGTACTCCAGTTACTCACACAGCACAAAGCCCATTATTCACACAGTCCCTGTCTCTTCATTAGGGAAGAAAGGACCATGAAAAGCTGCCTCAGTGAAGAGATGTGGAGGCGAACTGCACGTTGTTATAGGCTGCTCACATCCGCAGCTCCTGCTTTTCATGCTGCTTCCTTGAAAGCTGTTGTCATCCCGAGCAGCTAAGCCCTGTCATTGTATGGACTGTGTCGGCTTCCCAGTGAAATCACACCCGAGCACAAAACAATGTGAAACCACGTTTGCCGATCCACACATCATTGTGTTTTTCAGGTCATTTGTCCTCTGTCACCCAGCTCCTCCAGGAAGGTCGCACTTGGAGGCACAGCTGCAAAACAGGGCAACCCTGCGATCCTGTGTGCCGCATCAAGGCAAGTGGAACCACAGGGAATTAGCATGTGAATGGAGTGGAAATACCAAAGAAAAGCCTGCACGGCCTCGAGGCCACAGCAGCATTGTTGCTCTCTGCCAGCAAAAATCTGGCGATAGCGTTCATATTCATGAAGTTGTGAAATTTCAAGTGCATGTTTACGATGAAATGCAGCCTTTCCTCACTGTCGACAAAACAGTGGAGGGAGTGAAGACAACAACAAAGAAAACCTTAAGAAAAGTGTTTCTCATGAGTTCTGTGCACACACACACACACACACACACACACACACACACACACACACACACACACACACACACACACACACACA
>JAUESE010000080.1:6299951-6311752 GCA_032274725.1 Malacoctenus triangulatus
TCAGTGTGCGCAAATGTCCAATGTCAGTTTCTTCTTTGAGACACCACAGAACTGAACCTTTCTTACATTAATTCACACGACTTCATTTAATCGATTTCACTGACGTTAATTTGGATTTTGGACAACTTCAATATTTATTAGAGAGACAGCAAGAGTCTCAGATGATTACATACCATCCTCGAATGACAACTGCACTTTCTCAGCTCAGGCGGATTAGTCACAGGACCATTTGTGAATGTACAGACTATAAGCTGTTAACTGTGTGAAACACTCTAGATATGCTGCATGGGAGACTCCAGATTTTGATTGGCTTACAGTGTACATACTGAGCGGTCTTCACAGGGTCACAGCTGCGCCTCTCTCACCCTCACTCTCTCACTGTCATCCCTGGTTTTCCTCCCTTCCTCTAACAAGCCATCACATCTCCAGTGATAATAATACGTCCAACTGTTCCACTATGACTTTTTCTCCTGAGACACGAACAATTATAATAAGAAACTTCCATGATTTATGAAAATAATTATAGATATCTGTCTTTATTTTTGCTTTAGTCAGCATGTCAGTTTTGTCACAGAGCTGCGAGCTGTATTCAATGTGTTTATTATCTCCATATCACAAAAGTGGGTCAAACTCACCAGAGGCTCTGCAGAGTATTTTCAAAACAGAGGCGCAGCCAAGTTTTCAGGGGAAACCGTCTGCAGGTCACTCGCCAGCCTGCATTGTCTCCAGAAACCCGAGAGTGACGGCAACAGTGTCGTTTCCTCACCAGACTGGGTGTCTTTCCAGCCTCGTGGTTCAAACCTCTGTTTGGACAGAATGCCAGAGCGACTCTCAGTGTATCGTTTGTGCGAACCTGCACCGCTGTCTCTCTGTTTGCTGTTTACTTGGACTGAACCGAAAACTGTGCATTCCTCAGGAATGAAGAGCAGCAGCTGTCAGTACTTAGTTGACTCCCTATAAACACTCGCACATGCTGACAAATGTAACTTAGAAATCCGTCGTGGCTTCGCGGCCTCGTCGCCTCGCAGACCTTATTTACCCGCAGCACTTGTTTCCAGGTGATTGTTTATTCAAACAGAAGTAAATCAGTGGATTCTCTCGAGATGTTATGAAAGTGGGAAAGTGATAAACAGTTTGGCTGATTTGACTGAGATTTTGCTAGAATACAAATGAGGCCAGCTTGATAGGCGTTGTCTCGTCATGTTGAATGGGAGGGGTTCATGCACTGATCAGCTGTTGAGAAAAGAGAAAATCCAGTGTGAAATTCTTCAGTCATTACAAGCCCCTTTTATAGTGTTCAGCAGGACTTTGATCGTTAACTCAGGTGTTTTGACAGCGTGGCTGCACCAAACAACAGCATATGTTGTTGCCAGTCGGCTTTGAAGAGCCTCTTCAACGATCCACCTGTCTGATCGTGTGGCGGCAGGAAAAAAAAGGCATCCGACCAGCAGAGTCCTTAGATCTGATTAGGATGCGGGCGAAGCCTCAGAGCAGGTTTTTCAGTTTCACCGCTGCCAATAATGGCAGACGTGCGTCAGCGTTTGTGATGACAGCAGAGATTTAGGCGAGCTCCTCACACAGTTGACTTATTGTCCTGAGAGTTGCTAAACAGTAAATTTCAACATGAACAGCAGTATTGTTTTCACGTCTTTTCAGGTGTTAGCTTCTTTTCGCACTTCCTTTTTCATAGCTTAAAGATCAACTCATAAATAGTTTATGAAATCACATTCAAGGTCACCCACAAACTGAAAAAACTGGTTTCTAATTCATGACTTTCATCCAACACAACGTGAGAAGAAGCCTGCGCAGAAATCTGACAAACTCTTGCTGTTTCCTTTTCACTCTGTAAGATAGATCATATTTCGATTGAATAAATAAACAAACAGATTTTATGTGTAGTCCTGGGAGAAATGTGTAGCTAATAATCCTGACTGCACTCTGTTTGTTTGTTGGGTCTTTTCACCAAAACATTGGTCGCTGAAGTAAACAGAGTAAAAGATGGAGACACTGATTGTATGTTTGTGATTATGTTATGACTGCGACTCTGACTAATACAACCAGTTTGATTAAAATCAGGCCAAGACACAACATCTGTCCAAGTAATGGTTTCTATGAGGAACCAGCCAAATGATTCACTTTGGATCTCTGCTCTTTGTTCTCTCCACGATTTTTATTTCTTCTGGTTTGGTCTCAGAAACTTCCAAGTCCCCCGAGTGCTGCAAACGCTGCAGTGAAAAGCTGGAGGTGGCTCTTGAATGCTGCTACAAGTCTGAACATGCAAAAACCAGGAAAGCTTCGGGATTTGGCTGGCAGGTCTTAAGTCAACTGTCAGTCTGCTTCATTTTTGGGGGGATTTAGCCCGGAGGTGAACCGAAGGTCCATTTGTAACAAGTATTTTAAGAAAAAGCAATGACCAGTCAGGCCACCGACAACAAAAGCCTTCCAGCATGTCACCACAAGAGTTGCGTCCATCTAAACATTCGTCTTCTTCACACATAAATCATGCTGCCATTTGAGCCTCACACTGATGCTTTCATTTTGTTGTGGCTGTTGACACAAACACACGTTGTGCGATTCACACTCTCTGACAGATTGTTTAGGCTGCGGCTCAAATCTGGACTTTCTTTGGCCACAGCTCGGGGCAAAATGGTGAAACCTGCAATTATCTGCCTAATGCTCAAACTCCCGGGGGGGCTTCAATGGTGGACAGAACAAAGACAGAGTGGACCCTTACAACAAATGCCTCTTGTCCATGTTAGCATACCAATTCGGGCCAAACAAAGATCACTGGTGGAGACTGCAGCTCCTTCTGGAGTTAAATCACAGGCTGCTGTGGACAATAGTGGGAGGAGAGGGGAATCCCCTTGTCTTCGATGTGCAGAGGAGGCAGTGGTGGAATGTGGTCAGCTGGACATCGATCAAAAGCAACAGTCACAGCAGGGCGAGATAAAAGTTCAGGATTTAAGCTCGACTGAATGTGCCGCTCCGGCTGATTGTGGGAGTTTAATATGCTGCGAAAACGGCAGTAACTTCTCCTGACAGTGGGAGCTACATTAGTGAGCACAGCGAAGAGAGATCATCGCAGGAACAGGGGGAGTGACTGTGTGGTTTTATGAGACTGAACAAATCGTAAGAAGTTTATATTGGGGCCCACAGAGAAGGAACCTGTCATGCTGCATAGCAGACAAACTTCATTAAGTGAAAAAGAAGAATACAGAAAAAGTAAGCAAGCTTTCTTACAGACCTTAAAAAACATATGTATGTACTTTCAGAATTACATGGTAAAGAAACGAAAGAATAGAAAACCATTCATCCTAAATGCTTGATGTGATGACTGTATGTTAACTGTTTAATGCACATTTAATGCTGTTAGCTTTTTACCCTAGGGCCGCCCATCACACGCTGTGAATCACGATCAGTGCGTGAAATTGTGAACAGAAACAGGAAGCATTTAAACACATTTTCAGGGTGTTTACTGAATCAAAGAGAATGGGTGTCACCATGAATGTTTGGCTTCACGGCAATCTTTTGAAAAAACAAAGATCACAGAGCAGGTCAATGGTTTATCTTGTAGTGAGGATAAGCAATCAAAATAAACCAACAATCATTTACCCTCAGAACTTCTTTCTGATGTGCCTGAATGGTGACAGTTCTTTCCACAGCTGCACTCTGCATCATTCCAGGCTAAACTTCCTACTAATGACACGCCAACTACAATTACTGCATGAAATACACTCAGTAAGGGCAGCAACTCTGCTTTTAATGTTTCTAAACTTTGCTTTAAGTCACTTTTCTTCCCAGTCACCAAATAAACAAAAGACAAAGTGTAAGAACATTAGAGCTGTGAGAACTGTTAAATAGTTACGTTGATTAAAATGATGGTTACAAATATCCATTTTTAATAGCTTTTTTTACAACCTGAACTAGACCCATTTTAATTAGTTTCAGAACAATTCATTTTCAGCCTCCCACGGTTGTGACCCGTTTCCTATAGTGTTTAGCAGGGTCCGATTTCACGAGGGGTAAAATGACTCACAACACAAGCAGCTGGCCTCCCCGGGTTCATTTGGCTGTTTGAACAAGGTACAGCCGAGCTCAGCTAAGTAAATCACAGGAGAGCATCACTCATAGAAGTAGCTCGGAGCAAACCACCCACGGAGGCGACTCCTCGTTCGGCAGAATTACTGCCGTTTGAGGCTGGACTGACCGAAGCAGACTTTAAAACAAGAAATGGCACAACAGCCACCAGAAATCTTAATTGGTTTCGACTTGAAGAAGTGATTCAGCGTTGAAAGAGGTGCACAAGTGCTGGTATTTCATCACTATCAGTGCTCTCACAAAGAGAACTACACTCAGGGTGTTTGTACTAATTCCCATAAAGTTTGAACAATGAAACATGTCAGCTCTGCACAGTCACTTCACAGAGCTGTGTGTCAGCAGACATGACCTCAGGTCTACTGTTGGCTTGGAGAGTCTACAGTAGACCCAGAGTTAAACGGCTGCAGTCGCTCTCAAACAGCTGTGATGCATTACCATTGGAGAGCGAGCCTCAGAGGTCTCCCGCTCTCCATTTCATGATCTATTGTGACAGATGTGCACGATCAGAAAGAGGAAGCATTCTTTTCTACTGAGGACATGAAACAACTACAAAGGGATACACAGACCCAGATCACTGAAAGTGGTCAAATATTGTCATTGATTTACAGCCAACAAAGTATAAACGCTCACTTAATCCCATTCATCAACATTAGCTCATTTTAAAGAAATTTAATGTATACCTAAGACATCCTGGATCTGACTCGGCGCTGCAGTGAAGCCAACTATGAAAGGAAAAAAATCCAAACACGTTTGAGGGATTTACTGAGAAATTAAGCGATATATAAACAACTGCGGGAATCGAATAACATTTTTTCTCTGTGTTTTATGTCGGAGGTGCTCACAAGCATTCCCATCTGCCAAACGGCCCCAGCATGGGGTCTTTGAAGCTGCAGCCCTTGTGTTTATCCAGGGCTGGTCTGGTCTCAGTGAGGCCATCAAGTTAAATGGCAAGAAGGCTAAAAACTAAAGGCCTTTGTAGGACTGAGAGATTAACACAGCAGGATGCTGAGAACTGATTGTATGAATAGCAGGCCTGCTGTGCTCAGCAAATGGGAGCAGAAGATGTGTCAAATCCTCAATGTCTTCGATTACCTGATCGCTGAAAAGACTCTCTCCATTACTGGAAAACTGGATTCTGGTTCGATTATCGTGTGTGTCAAGAAAAAACAAGTTGAGCATTTGAAGCATCTTTGTGGGGCTGAATGAGAAAAACTAAATGAATCAAAAGGAAGACCCAATAGTGAGCACAACTACCTTGTAATGTACAAGTAAATCAATTACTATGCTGCCAAAGCATTGATCGAAGTCAACACAGTCGATTCACGCTGCGGGAGAAAAAAAATCTTCCTCCTCACTTTGAGAGAGCAAACAAAACTCTTGACTGAGAAGTTGACTGGCAGGTTAATATCTGACCTGACTTTGACGTTTTTGGTTTTTTTCAACTCACACTCCAAAACATCCACGGTTGTTATTTATAAGATTTCACTTTGTGGTCTCACCTCTGTATTTTCTTGATATCACTGAATCAATCCTGTGTCAGTGAAGACTGATAAAGTACATTAAGCTTAATGAGAATGTTTAGCTGCTCCTCTAATCCACCCTGACAGGTCTGGCATCTGAAAACTTTGCTTGTTGTCGGGCTGATTCACCAAAAGCGCTTCAGAGATGTTCTCATATTCATCTGAATAGTTTCCAGGTGTTTAGCTGGACTTCATCAGTGAGACTGCTGCAGTTTGTGGCTCATGCATGCAGGGATTCAAACGACAAAGGCAGACTGGTGTGTACAGTAAATACCAACATCAAGTAGGCCTTGCAATATAGACGAGCACCATACATGGTCACATCTTCATGGCCACTTGAGATGAAACCATATGCCTCATTGTCACTTTGAATTAGATCAGAGGCTCCCTCAGCTCTGCTGCAAATACAGCAGCTCAAGTCGAGTGTGTTCTGGCTGGAGATGAAACAAAGTGCACATACTGATGCAGGACAGATTAAAACAACCCCATAAAACAGTTGAAGCTTCAGCAAACCGCTGCTCGGACCTTCTTTGTCTTTGCTTTTGTAAAAGTTTGTGCAACAGTATTCTACTAATTCAATGAGTGCACTCAAGAAGAAAATTCAATGGGGCCAGATTTTTTGAGTTTACATTTGAACTCAAAATGCAGAGTGTACAGGAATACACATTTTGTACAGAAGAACAAAATCTGCCTAAAAAACACATTTCTCACTAAAATTCAACCAGGTAATTTATAGCTTCCTTTAAAGATAGATACAACCTCCACGCATGCAGCGGTCCCATCATGAGCTCCAAAGACACTTTCAGCAATCTGAAGTACATCAAAATGATCTATATCTTTTGCTTTGACCACCAATTGCACAGAATATGTATTCAAGGTGAGACAGAAAGAGGAAGCAAAGCATGAATGAAGCCTTCTGAGGGCAGGACTCGTGCTGTTCACCTTCCCTGACGCATATAAATATTTCCAGTCAAAACAAAATGAAGCGGTGGAGAATGATAATAGCAGATGTCCAATGAGGCAAGCTGGACATCTGCCTTCAACACTATAAAACAACTGCAACACCAGGATTTCAGTTTAGTGGGCATCTGGTATATTTATATGAGAGAGGAAAGACTGTAGTGGAAGAGTCATTTCACATTACTTTTCATGTTGTGTGGTTTAAAAGCATTTTTGTCTCTTAAAGTATGAATACTTGACTGCTTCTTGTTTACGCAAGTTGCTAAAAAAATCATAATTAGTCAGCGCTAACTTCAGTAACTTTTAGTGTCATTATTGTGTGATCTCACAAAGTTCTTCATAATAATTTTACAAAAGTGATTGATGATGAGGTTCCTCTGTCGGTGTTTTTTTTCCCTTTGTGTTGCTACAAAGCTGCAGTCACTGACCTCCGTCTCTTCTTGTCTCCTCCAGAATCCAGAATCTCTGGACTTGTCCATCCAGAGCGCCTTGTCGGCCCTCTTCCCACCCTTCGAGGCCACCGCGCCCATCGTCCTCAGCCAGCTGTTTCGCACCATCGACGAGCGTTACCACGGCGATGCTCTGCAGTGCCTGCTGGACTTCCTCATCCCGTCCAAACACCTGCTGGAGAGTGTCCAACAGGCAGCATGTGTGAGTAAAATTTCATCATACATTCGTGCGCTAAGCTAACAAACTTAGCTCGCAATGCATAAACTGGCCAATGATACACGCATACATGACAAACAAAATGTCAAAGGACTCAGAGTCGCGAAACAGAAGGTCTTCACAAGTTGGCCAGGGTAGCTGTATATTAACAGCCCCTGCTGCTCTAATGAAGTTACGCTGCTTCATCAGCTTGGCAGCAAGCCTGAACCTGCTTGCTGCAATTTCTATCTAAAATTAAATTAAGATGTGATCCTTTAGGAAGTGATCCAGCTCTACGTTGATTGGTCCACTTCCTGACTATGAGGTCACAAAAAAAAAACTGTCAATTGCACCATGTAGGAAGCCTTGACGTGAATGCAGGCTCACCCCAGGGGTGTGTCTGATCACCTTGACTTTTTGTGCTGCACACAACAACTGTCAGAGCACAGACGATTCAAGGTTCATTTATCATCAGCCTCATGAAGGACCAGGAAGAAGGGCCCGGCCCTGTGATGGATCCAATTCAGTTGAGTGGTGCAATAATTCTTGCTCTCAAATAAACCTCAGAAAGACTGAAGACATGCAGATGATTTTTTTTCTTTTTAAGGAAGCTGCAGGATTTCAATTTTGACAGATCACTTTCAGAAAATGTTCAGTTCCTCCTTTTGGAATCAGTTCAGATTTGCTGGAACAGGAACCCAAACATCACCAATAAACTTTCAGCTGAGGAACATTGTCAAAGTTTGCCAGAAGAAATCAGTGGCATTAACCCGCAGCAGCTTGGTAATGTTTATCAAGCAAGAGCCATCCAGAGGGCAAAGGTCATCCTGGTTTGCCCACGTCTCCGTCAGTGCGTTCAGTTTGTACTTTTGTCACGTGGAGAGACACACACCTTCTCTAAGAGAACCAAATCAAACACACATCTGCGCTTCAAGGCTTCTAAATAAGCTTTAGGCTCGTGTCAAACAATAGGATACATATATGGTCCTGACAACACACCTCATGACATTCATTATTTATAGGCTATGTGTGTTTCTGTGTATTGTATTTTGTTGTATATTATTAGTTTATAGTTTGAATCTGGTGTTCGACTGCTGTTGCAAATCAAATTACCCAGTTTGAGACAATAAAGACATTCTCATGTAATCTAATTGTTCTTCCATAAATCAGTTGAGTCTGAACATGCACTGTAACCTCCACTCATAATAAATACAGACATGAAAACAGAGACGGTGTATTGTAAATTTGCTATGAGGTAGTGAGGTTGGATTGTGAGTGAGTAATTCTGATTTATTTGAGGAACACACAAGAAGATGAAGTGTCGGGCCAACAAATGACTTTTGCCTTGTAGTCTTTAGCAAAAGAAAGGTGGAACTTCAGTAATTCATTTCTGGGTGTTTTCAAGATCAGACTTGCACCTACTTTTGGGGATATATTAGAGATTATAGAAGACTTGGCTCTGAATACAGTCAGTTCTGATTAAATAAAGGCCTGTAGATTAAAAACAGGAAACGTGTATCGAAAGGAACAACAAAAGTGACTGAATATTCATTTTGTTTTCTCCTCCCAGGCTGGATACTCTGATGTGGTTTTCCGCTGTGAAGGCTGGCCTCTGTGTCTTCATGACAAAACCGTGATCCAGTTGGCGCCTGTCAACCCTTTGCTGTTGCGTCCTGGTGACTTCTACCTGCAGGTGGAACCTTTCGGGGACCAAGCGGCACGCATCGTCCTGAAAAGTCTCCTGGAGGAGGGCTGCCGGGAGGTGGAGGAGACCCCCATCCCTGAAACCTGCTATCCCTGCATGTTCACCGAAGACTGGCTGCAAGACGTCAACGAGGGTCGCCATGGTACCCCCCTGTCACGCTGTTTGCTCTGCACGGATCAAGGGGTGATCAAGTTGCCTTGGGCTAAAATTGCTATACCAGAGTTTTTAAACAAGCCGAAGATCATGCCAACCTGTCGGGACCCTCCCCCCGAGCCGAGGAAGAGCTCCAGCATCCTGCATTTCAATGCCTCCACCCTCCCCGTGGAAGCAATGGTCTTTCCAGCCAAAGACAGAATGTCGAACTCTCTGAGACCAGCAGACTCAGCGTCCAAGCTTGTCAAAATACATCATGAAAAACGAGCCCCCAAGTCATGTCCAAAGCCACTTATCAAACCCGTTGGCTGGGTTTCTCCAAACAGTTGGGACAGTCACAACTACCAAGAGATCGAAGGGGATTATGTCGACCTGGTGGACGTTGGCAAAGGGAGTCAGGTTGTGGACAAACAAAAAGACGGCCTTCCAACTGCACGAGAATCACTTTTGTTCAAACCCGTCAGACCCCCCCCACCTGTACCGCCTGGGAATAATGCAACCTGTGCACACACACTTCAGTATAGAGACGAACCTTGCACACCATGCAGCCAAACCCTGCTGTCACAGGGGATCAGTGACGAAGACTTGAAGTGTCGGTACAGAGACTCGTACCTGGCAGCTCTGAGGAACCCCGTGCCGTTCGAGAGGGGGAGTGTGGACCTCCTGGCTGCCTTGGAGGAAGTGGGCCTGTGTGAAGAGGGGGAGTTAGGATCTAAAGGTCAAACTGAAGCTGAAAAAGACCAACAGCAAACCTCCTGTAACCACTGTAAAGGACTCGTGTCAAGTCATAAAACCCACCAATGCAAACATCGCGATGAACCACCTTCGAGTTGTGAATCAGGAACCCCGTCAAAGGAACCACCTGTCGTTTTGAAATCAGTTCCTGCTTTGAGCCTCAGTCACAGAATCCAGACAAAACTTAATCCCCAGCAACTACCACACACTGCTTGTGTGCATCCAGTAACAGATGTACCCTTTGCAGCCGGTGATGGTGGTTTGAACCCCCACCAGAAGGGGGACATTGTGAAACAATCAGGCAAACACAAAGTCAAAACAAGATCTCTGTCGACTGTGTCGGAGACATCCTTAGGAAGTCCACCTCTTTATAAACTCAACAACAGGAGCCACAGTGATATCTGCCCTGAAACTATCACCAGCATCATCAGCAGGCGAGAGGAACAGCTGGATGTGGGGACGCCAAAGCTGGACCGACAAAAGAGCCCCAAAAAAGGTGAGCAAACGAGGGCAACGCGTTCAGGATGCTCTCAACAGTCTTTCATTGTTTAAGATTTCCTGTCCAGACACGCAGTCTGTGCATCATTACGATTGTGCACGCACAGACATTTCCAATATGCTGCTCAGTGCTAAAAGGGGTCTCACAACGTTCAAGCCAAACAGACAGAGTGAAACTCGACCGTGACCTCGCGTGTTTGAGGGCGTGTGCTCCTCTGAGGGTCGCAGTTCATAAAGAGTCTTTATAAAGGAGAGTTCAGAGTTCAGAGATCAGGTTTAAGCACCATCTTCCTCCAGGGATTCTCCCACTGCTGTCTCAGTTCTGGGCCACGTTCACGTCATCCCTGTTATCAAGGGAGGGAGCGGAAATATCAAGCTACCCCCTCGTGGAAGAGTGGGCCCGAGCCCACTGGGTGAAAAACAACAAGCCGAGCATTTTTCTAATCTGGAGAGACAGCGCAACATACGAGAAGGAGGTTCCTGTCCTCTGCACCCTCTGGCATGCAACCACATGCCCTCAGAGGGGCAAGCTGAGATCTTGACTGGCGACATGCTTGTCATGGGCTATTAAAGGGGCAAAGAGAAAGAGAGAACAGATGAGGCCTTGTTGGCTCAGAGAAGGCTAATTAGGACCTCTCAAATCAAACCCAGGCTTTCGTAGCCCAGCCACTGCTGGGCTTTGTTGTAGGAACTGAGCTCAGTGTTTAGAGACAGCGTAACGCTGTGCAGCTGTGCCAAGAAGGTCCATGATGACAAAGAGCTGTTAAAGGCTGTGGTTAAACAAATTAATCCTCAAAACTGGCATGAAAAAGGGCAAAGGTCACCTCACGGGACATAAAACGAATTATCTGTGCATGCCTCAAAATATCGGCCCTCCCTGAAAGAGATCAAGAGAGCTGGAAGAACCAGCACTTTGTTCTGTTTTCAGGGTTTTTCCTGCATCCTGTTTGAAATGCTGCTTTTGTGTGCTTAGTCCTTTGTTGGGAAATGTTTTTATTTATTCACAGAATCGCTGTTTAGGATAGAGAAGTTATCCACCCCACAAGTTAGGATTCCTTCGACTCCTGAACCTGCGCAGCCTCCAGAAAACGAAGAACATAGTTTCAGGAGGATCAGCGGTCTGCTCGAGCTGGGAATTATTTGTTTACCAGGTAATTCACACAAACAAAACATGTATCTGGGTCTCAAAAACACAACTCAGGGCTGCTTTCCTGATGCAGCATTAAAACCCTATCGGATCCCTGGAGTGACGACGCTGCTTTCGTCGGTGTCAGAGATCACTGACTGAGACTTCTTGCAGGCAGCGTGCTAATTACTTTTTTTCTGTCCTCACATGCAGGCAGCAGAGACAAGACGGGGAGGGCAGTGGTGGAGGTCCATGGTGACAGAAAGGAGTGGATGTCGCCTTTTCTGTCAGCACAGACCATTTGTGAACTACTACTCTATTTACACTCAATACCCAGGTACTGAAAGTGATCAATGATAAA
>JAUESE010000080.1:6422504-6442849 GCA_032274725.1 Malacoctenus triangulatus
CACAGGAAACCACTGCAGCAACTTCAGCCCCTCATTCATTTTCATACCCACCGCGTGCAATCAGTGGCTTCCATTACCACTTACTAAACTGCTACATAAAACATTTTTGCTCTTAGATGCACTCTTGTAACTTTGCTTTCAGAACGTGCTTGATTATTTTCAAACCACTTAAGCTCAAAACCCCCAGTGGACTGTCAGCATATGTGCCTTTATTTTTTTCCCCCTGGTCCTGGTTTGCATGTCTCTGAAAGCGACCCAGCAGGTAGTTTATCAATCTTTGAGCAATTCACAACACAGCAGCAAGTGCACTGAGGACACTTGATGAAGCAAAGCAGCATTTTGGCAAGCTGCTGCCCTGATCACTCAGCGGACTAAAGTTATTCCGTGCACTCTCCTCCCTCCGTCTCTGTCTGCAGGTGAAGTGCTACCACCGGCGGAGCCGGGCGACGGAGAGGGAGGTGGTCTTCGGGGTCCAGTTTCACACATGCACCGTTCATGGAGCCCAGCTGTGGTTTGGCAAGACTGAACTTGACCTGGCTCGTACAGGTATAAAAACACCGCCCAAGTCGTGGGGGTGGAAGAACACGGTACACCACAGAGACTAACTTCCAGTTTTCATAACAGATGCGCAATATAACAATCAAGGAACACTGCATCAAACTGCCCGGTTGCGTAAGGGCACTTATATGAAACATAATGGAAGAATAGTTAAATTATACATATCCATTGCTTCTATTTAACTGTTAATGTTGGAATAATGAAAATAACACCTATTCTTCAGACCATCTTGGTGCTCGTGTGTATTTGGAGACAAATAGCAGAGGACAATGTCAGGTTAGATGAAACAGAAACGTTCGCACATTACTCTCTAAGCAGCAGTCTCATGACAGTTGCTCTAAGTGCTCCATGCTGACGCATGCATGCAATGCATAAATAATTTTACACACTTTTGCATGAAAGTAAGAAGAAAGCTCATTTCAAATGGCATATTTCTTTGTGTTGTAAGCTGTTTACTTAAGGCTCTCTCAGTGTTGTTGGCCTATTTATTTCCACTATGGAAAATATAAAAGCAAGATATTTTTTTTTTTTAACTTTGGTGTTCACAGATCAAATCAGCGTCTGTAGTTTCTGTCTGGATATTTTGGTCACTGCCTTTGTGCTTGTCTATGTGAAGATGACAGGTTCCCTCCAGATGCTACAGTAGAGTTTATCTTCTCAAGTGGGCCAGAAAAGATGAAAGGTGATTATTACCGTTATTATCCTCTGTCTGTCACTGAGTCGTCTGATGACGTTTTAGTACGTCGGCTCATTCCCAGGCTTTTTACATTTAAACGTCTCCCTACCAAGGACGGGAATATCGCAAGAACGACACATCCATCAAAGTGGACTACAACACTTCGGACCCTGTCGTCAGATGGGATTCCTATGAGAACTTCAACGTGCACCACCAAGACAGCATGGAAAGTAAGTAGCACCAGTAAATATACATCAGGGGGGGTTAAAGGACACGTCACATCCGTCGTCTCTCTCTTTCCACTAGATATCTCTCACACAAGGGGCCCTCTGGATGGCAGCTTGTACGCCCAAGTGAGAAAGCGGCGTGGACCAGGCGCCACCGCCTCAGCAGCGTCAGCAAACGGCTGCCTCACCAGCAGCCCAACGGTGAAGACCCAAGCTCCCAGCCAAGCCACGCCCCTGTCCCACAACTCCAGATGCTCCTCTGTCACTTCTGATCACCCGAGTGACGGCCCGTCGTCCATCAACTCCCCTGAAAGGGAAAACGTGGAGCCTCAGCTAAGAAGAAAGGAAGGGGATGACAAATCAGTAGAGAAGACGAGAGGAAAAGAGAGGGACCGAGAGACTGCTATTTTAGATGACGGTGACCCGTCCAGTCCGGGACATTTGCGGCGTGAGCGCTCGTGTTGCGGTAGAACAAGTGCGAAGTGTGGCGATGTGGGACGGGAGAGAGAGCCCTGCCTGCCCAACGGTCACTGTTTCGGACGTTGCAACAGTGTTAAAAGGCACCCCAAAAGCCAAACTCTTCCAGCTTTGCCCTCCAAGTCTGCGTCCCCTCCTCCTCATTCAGCCCACATTGAACTCTGCCATCGCCACAGCGCCCATCCTTTGCCAGAGCTACCTTGGGAACGTTCGCCCCCACCCCTGCCCCCGCCCTGCCTCCACCGACCGTGCTACCCTTATTCCACCCCAGAGCACGCACGCCCTCACAGCCACACCCTGCCGGCTGCGAACAGGCTCTGCACTGGGGAAGAGTGTCACCTTTTCCATTATTCCAGCCACGGCCCAGGCTCTCACCTCCCCCACCCACCGCAGCCCTCCAGCCCATACAGAGAAATGTTCTTCGGCTCTCCGGCACCGTCCTCTGGTTGCGCCTGTCAGGACTGCGCCAGCAGGCGAGAGCACCAGGCCGCCTCGGTGAGGGCATTCCTCCCGCTGCACGCGGACCAGTCGGATCCACGCTGGTCCCAAGGAGCAGGGACGCATCGAGCGAGAGAGGCGCCTCCGCTGTGGGAGGCCGAGAGTCCCTGGGAGCTGGCGAGAGAGGCCGAGTTCTGGCAGTGCAAATCAGCCGTGCCAGGGTTTCGCCTCTGCCACGCGACACCGGACCAGGCTCCGCTCCCAGAGCAACCCAGGTTTGCCGTCGCGCCTCACCACAGCTACCCCATCCCACAGTCGCTGGTGGATGTGCGGGACGGCGCCAGCAGCGGATACCACACCCCTCCACAGCTGCACCACTCCTGCTCCTGCTCTCCCTATCAGTCGTCCCCGGCAGAGAGCCACGAGAGCCGGGGCTACGCCTCTGGGTATCACTCTGGATCGGCCTCACCCCTGCCGACAAGTAGCCCATCTCCTGGGAGAGGAAGGCTGCCGGAGACCCCTCAAGAATCCAGAGAGCAGCCAAAAACTGAGCATCAAAATGGTAAATGACAAAAGCACCAGAACTTGTTGTGTAAGGGATTGATTCTTGATGCTTAGTCGCCTTATTGCTCAAGTGATCGCTTTTGTCTTGTTGCATCAACGTATAATACTGTTCAACCTCTCCTTTTTAAAGCAGAAAAGGCAAAGACAGATGGAGAGGACAACGTGTCCCAAGGTTCAGAGAATAAATCTGACTCTAACGGTCAGTCGAGCACCCCTGGGCTGGACTCCGACCACGACTACACACTTATTGGTAGCAGCAGCCCCACACACACAGAAGACAGGTAATGAAAACCTTCCCGTTCAACACTGAGAGACCCTGAAATCAAAACACTGTTTCTGTACAATGTCTAACTTTTCCATTGCTTTATTATTTTCCTAGTGTAACTGCTGACAGTCCTCTACAAAGCCAAGAAGCGTCCACACATCAAGATTCCAATACAAGTAGCAACAAAACTGCCACACCAACACAAACAGAAACCCTCAGTTTAACCATATCAGCATTGTCAGGCCAGTCTTCTCAGAGTTTGACTCCTGACGAGAAGTCTGAGGGAGTCAAGGTTACAGCCAGCACAGATGACGCTAGCAAAACACACACGTCAAGGTATGCCACAGTCATCATCACCCCAGTCCAAGTGCAGCTCAATGGGACGGCCCTACCCAGCGACAGTCCATCTGGGAGTGCCATGAATCAGCCTGCCAGTCCAGTTTCTACGCCTTCCACCGCTTCCCTGAATTCCCCCGTCGGCTCGCCGGAGCTGCAGTCTTCCCCTCAGCGCTCCACATCTACCACAGACATACCAGGTCAAAAACTGACCCCAGACAGAGACAGCTCAGCTGATCCCAAACCCCCCTCACCCGTGCCTGACGGGTACCACACACCGACCTTCCCCTTAGCGTCCTATTACTACTCACTCCTCAACGTGCCCCATGTCCCGTACACCGGCTACACAGCGGTCACCATCCCTGCCA
Organism: Malacoctenus triangulatus; assembly: GCA_032274725.1. NCBI lineage: Eukaryota > Metazoa > Chordata > Actinopteri > Blenniiformes > Labrisomidae > Malacoctenus > Malacoctenus triangulatus. The sequence continues at coordinate 6,426,414 of JAUESE010000080.1, forward strand.
TGCAGCCGCCCCTCCCGGAGAAGAAGCGCTTTTCCTCCACCGCGGGGTCCCTGAACGGACACAACCATCTACTCCGGGTGTCCTCGGCTCCTTCCCCTACGCACCATGTTACCTTTTCCCCAGCTGTGGGGGACCAGAGGAGGGGGTCCGCACAGCACAGCTGCAAGGACGAGACAGACATCAGGGTGAATGCGAAGTTCGTCCAGGACAGCTCCAAGTATTGGTACAGACCGGGCATCTCCAGGGATCAAGGTAAGGGTTGTAGAAAGGACTCAATGTTGTTATCACGAAATAATCCATCATCCATCAGAGCTTATTTATTATCTATCTATGTAATGACTGCCCTTCTTTGTGTGCTCTCTATAATAGCTATTGCTGTGCTGAAGGACAAAGAACCAGGAACTTTCCTTATTAGAGACAGTAATTCCTTCCAAGGCGCATATGGCCTGGCACTCAAGGTGGCTACTCCTCCCCCGAATGCCAACATCACTGCAAACAACGGTATGCCATCAACTCCTCTCAAGCTTAGCTTTCATTCAACACGCAAGTCATGACTGGGTGTAAAACAACTCAGTGTTTCCCTGAGACCAGGACAGAGAATTCAAGTCCAGGTTCAATAAGATCTATTTGCATCTGATCAAAACAAGACAGTTTTAACCAACAGATGATGAATAAAGAAGCAGTGTGCTACTATATATTAGATTTTGTTGTTGCATTTTAATAAGAATGTGTTTGGCAGCATGTCTGCCTCACTTTGGATCCTCTCACCCTCCTCTCTCACTCTCCGCCTCCTTCTCCAGGGGATCCTCTGGAGCAGCTGGTGAGACACTTCCTCATTGAGACCGGGCCACGAGGAGTGAAGATCAAAGGCTGCCAGAACGAGTCCTACTTCGGTCAGTTACCTGGTAGACGCACATGCAGCAATATGCATCACAAATCTGTCAAAGCAACAAAGTAGTCCTGACTTTTATGTATTTTGCCACTATTTGTGCACAATACATTTCACTACAAATTGTACTGTGTATATTGTGCATGTGACAAATAAAGAACTGAACTGAATTGAACTGAACTGAACTGAACTGAACTGAATTGAATTGAATTGAATTGAGTTGAAATGAATTATTCCTTTTACCACTTATGTCACAGGAAGTCTGTCTGCTCTGGTGTACCAACATTCAATCACTCCCATCTCTCTGCCATGTGCTCTGCACATCCCAGATAAAGGTAACATCACCATCATTTAGACTGACATTTAATTGTCAGTTCAAATAAACAACTATTTCAGATTTGAAACTTACTGTAAGGAAATAATCACAGAGGTGACTGAAATTTGTGGGTTTTTTTCAGATCTGGTTGGGGAGCTTCAGGAGATGCAGAGTGCAACAAACACCAGCACAGCCGCTGATCTGCTGAAACAAGGAGCAGGTAGCAAACATACGGATGCTTCAGCTCAGCAGCTGCAGTTCTGAGCTGAGACTGCTGAAGCCTCACATTTCACCACATGAGCCAGTAATAATATTAATCTGCTTTTTCTTTCTTTTTTTTTTTTACACCTCCAATGAACTAGCTTGCAACGTGCTCTACCTGAACTCAGTCGAAACTGAGTCCTTAACGGGGCCGGAGGCGGTTTCCAAGGCAACCAAGTGCACTTTGGCTCTGAATCCACGCCCTGTGGCAACGGTAGTCCACTTCAAAGTGTCCTCTCAGGGCATCACACTGACAGACAGTAAAAGAAGGTACTCCTCAGACACTGAAGTCTCACTTCCCACATCATGTTTGATTGCAGCAGGTTTGGTAAAAGCGTTGCGCGGTATCATGATATATTACTAGATACACGATCTGTGCATTGAGTGATTTGATGGACAATCTCAAACAAGAATGTTTATGTTTCAACAGGCTATTTTTTAGGAGACATTACCCCATTAACAGCGTCACTTTTAGCAGTCTAGACCCTCAAGACCAGAGGTGAGTCACTCAATAAGAAAAGATAATCAGTGTGATTTTACATGCTAGTAAAATTAAACATCTGTGCTTTGACAAGCAGCAGCCAGCATCTTGGATAGAATATGATGAATACGTGCTTGCAGCTTCTGTACGAGTTCTTGCAACAGCGACTTATATTTTCACAATATAAGTTCTGCTTGTGAGGTGTCTGTTTGCTTCTTCACTTCAAGAAGTCGATGTAGATTGGACTCAGTTTCTTGTTTTTGGAAGCAGGCTCCACGTCCCTGTAATTCATGCGTCCCTACGTTTTGTCTCTGTCTCTATCTGTGTGTGCCCGTGCTTCAGGTGGACTAATTCTGATAGCACGTCAAGCAAGTAAGTGCTTGTGTCTCTGTGTGTTTCTCGTTGTGAGTCACAGTTGCCATCCGGCGCAGTGTTTTCTTTAGCATGGCACTTGATCTGAATGAGTTTTTTGGTCTCCATCAGTGTTCAGCACTGTTTCCTCTCCACTCCTTTGACCTTTGGTGTTTTGGTTTTTTTTTTGGCTGGTGCAGGATGTTTGGCTTTGTGGCGAGACGGACGGGCACCGCCACAGAGAATGTGTGTCACCTGTTTGCTGAGATAGACCCCGAGCAACCCGCTGTGGCAATCGTCAACTTTATCAACAAAGTCATGCTGGGGCCACAGCTCCGAAGATGAAACTGGAGGACTCTGGACAATAAGGGCTCATGAAGGGGGTGTTTATATGATTTTTACATTGTGTGTTTTATACTGATTCTACATTTTTGTCTGTGCAAGTGGCACTGCCGTGTTTCTGGGATTTTTTTTTTTTTAATATATATGAGATTCTTGCTATAGCAAATCACTCCTTTGTAGGTGAAAGTGTTGTTGAGATGTTGGTTACTGAATTGTATACAAAGAGTTTGAAAAAGCCAAAGAGTGGTTTCACTTTGAATGATTTAATTTGCCAAAAGAGATTAAAAAATCACACTCCTTGTTTTTTGCAGCTGATAAAACCAGTGTCTTTTGTTACATTTGTTTGAATGTTATGGCTGCTAACGACGAATCAACTGGCAGTTTCGTTACTTTTACCAAAGTATTTCTAAGTCAGTTTTTGAACTGGAGGAACACGGGACTGGAAAAGGTTTCAAGGATGTGGCAGAAAGTAAGAGGCAAGTTTTCAAGTGAGAACAGTGGTGGAAGAAGTAGTCAGACACTTTGATAGAGCAATACTATCCTGAAAGTCTTCGCTTCAAGACGTTACTTACTATCGTAAGTTTGACCAGGTGGTCTCAATGAAAGCTGAACATCATACTATATCAAAACCACAGAGGTGTCGTGTCCTTTCCCTGTGAAAAACTATAATCTGATTTTCAAATTGAATCCAGTACTTGAGTAGATGTAACGAGTTACATTCCACCACTGAGGAGGAACACACATGAATGCATCTCTATTTCTAGTGTGGCAGGAGAAGAGTAGAGTAAGTGATTTATCTTCGGGACTCTGTGTTTTATATCACGTAAGAAGAAAGTATTCAACTAAGTCATTACACACATTCTCTTTAAGACCTTTTACACAATAAAAGCATACTTTTGATAGAAACATAAGGGAAAATGGAATCAAATGTTAAGTACAATTTCAGACATTAAAAAAAAAATCAATAAATTATACACCTGTCCTTCACACAATTAAAAAAAAGACCTGCTTTGTCAAGCTACAAGATTTAATGAAATCTGTCCTCTTCAGTGTTGATGATGATCCTTCAAAAAGAAAACAAATGTTTTTCGGTTTGGTTTCCCATATGGCCGACTTCAACCAACATCCATGAAAATGAGTGATTTCTTTGAAATATAAGCTTCACTTCAAGCCAAAGTATAAGTGTGCAAAGATGTGCCAAAATATGTGTCAGTTTTTGTTTGTTTAGTCATGTATCTTTATTATTTTGTTTGGTATTTGCGTGTTTTTCTATAAACTGAGACAGCATTTTGATGACTTCAGCACAAGCATTATTTTTCATATTGGATTCTTAAGTGAAAGAAGTAATATATTTTAGGCCTCTGAGGTGGTGAGAAGAATGTTGTATGTCACATTTGACAAGAAAATTAAACCGAGACTTCAAACCAAATGCAAGAAAACGTGTCATTTTTTCATCACATTTTTCTCTGTAGAGTTTTGTCATTTCGCTGAGGAAAAACTGAAGCTTACTGGATTAAGTGCGACATATACTGGGTGAATGACACTGTATTCGTGTTAACATGTTTATTCATAACCTGAAAATGCACAAGTAGAGCCCAACAAGGTCAGAGTGACCGTGCAGTGTTTCATTGAGTCACAATTGTACTGCTACTTGGCTCTGTGAAACAAGTGCTTTCATATATATTGCATGATAAAAATAATGACAATTAACATTTTACATATTTGGCCTAAGTGGAACAAAAGGATGAGGTCCCACCGAGATTTGAACTCGGATCGCTGGATTCAAAGTCCAGAGTGCTAACCATTACACCATGGGACCAGGTACGCTGCCGCCACGCATATTTCTTGATCATATATGGATCAATATACGGAATTATGACTAGCTTTTTCGGAGGCGTTGTGTCGTTGTACACAGCACTCTTCCTATTTTTTGTAAAATGATACATGAAACCAATTAAAAACTGGCATCCTGTAAACCTTCACTGGTTTCCGTGCAAAAGCCAATATAGCTTAATCCGGTCGCTGTTTCATAGCAGCGCAAAAAGAATAACGAGAGCCTGCTAGCATGTTGTAAGCACGCATGCGAAGGTGAAAGTCAAGACAAAATACCTCATCCGAGAAGATTTGTATCATCAGATTATGTTCATGATTGTTGCTTTCGACGACGTTTCTTCCCTCGCTATTAATCTAATAAATCTTTGAGAAAACAAAATCTTTACCTTACAAACGGGTTTTTTTAAGTTTCTTTTTCAAAATTATTTTTATTTAATGGAATTGCTTCATATTTAAGCTACCTAGGTTGTACCTACCCCACGGGGGCAATACTGGCAGGTTGTCTGTTATATTTGTCTCGAGCTCCGTGGCGCAGGTAAATAAATACTTTCGGTAAAAAATTCTTTCTTTTTTTTTTTTTTTTTACCATCGTTACTGTGACGCCACTTCCGGTTACAAACTACCGATGTCATTAATGCGTTAAAGCGAATATAAGAACAATTCTGTACATTGCAAACATTGCAAGTTAGAGATATGTAAACACAATAGAGATACAATGGATTGCTCAGTGAATATGCTGATAAAACATATTCAGACAACTGTGGACACAAAAAGAAAATTAATGAATAATTACTTTTTTCAGAAAAGCATATTTTGTCTTTTCCTTCTTTTCACTCTACACTTTTGTTTTGTATTGGATATTTTTCCTTGTGTCTTTGCCTTTGTATCTGATTGCGCTGGAGACATTTGACAGCAATTTGTAAAGTTACAGCATCTGAAAAGGACATTTGAGCTTTCATAAAACAATTCGCTTGTTTCGTATTTCCCCCTCCAAAGGAAAACAGCTCAGGGATGATCAAGTCATTTCATGAACTTTTCCATAGTATCTGATCAAAACTTTTTTACATTTTATAGGACTACTTTCAAATGACGCAAAATAAAATACAATAGAAAATAAGAGTTTTTTTATTTTCTTTTTTCCTGTACTTATACATGCAAAAAAATAATTGTGCTTCCTGAAACAAACAAAAGGGCAGTGATAAAAGAATAATTTAGTCACTAACTAAATAGAAAATGTCCTCGGATTGAGTTAAGTTGTTCTATCAGTTCTATGTGTCAGTTTAACACTTGCTCCAGATGGCAGAGCTGAGCTGCATAGCAGACAAATTAGTTGGTGTTGTTCCAGGAATTATAAAGGCTATTTTTGTACTATTATCCTTTGTTATTTTTACAAAATCATTTTGCTTGAGAATGCTGTTGAGGGGCCATGTCTTCCTTCTTACCTCCAGGAGAGGGAACCAGAGGAGCTTTTATGGGCTGTACTCCAGTTTACGTTCGTAACTTCTGGCAGGCCTCGGTTAGAAATCAGTAGTAAGCTAACAGTAGTGTCAGGTTCAAGCTGTCAGTGAAAAGAGTAACACAATCCTCCCTGTGCAACATTGAATTTTGAGAACTGAATTGTGCAACACTGAGATGCCAACTTTGTTTTTTAGTGCGCTTTATAAACAGTCCACTCACAGCACTCACCCATCGGCCAACTTTCCAAGAAACTCAGACAAGAAAATCCAACAAATGTTGAAGAAATAATCCAGTGTGACGACAGGAGCTTTTGTCCTTTTTTTTTTATATCTCACAATAAGATCTCAGCTGTGGCTGAGTGTTTCTATACCAATGGAAAAAAAAGATTCACTGTTCAAACAGAACAAAGCAAGCAATAGGGAATGGTTGCAAACAAATGATATTCATTTGAGAATCCTACAGTCTGACGGCAGCGAGGACATTGCTGTCGTGCACCAGTTGGCTCTGGAAATGATATCCTGTAATGTTTTCCAGGAGGTAAAAGGCTACAAAACTGTGGCCAGGGATGAGTTTGGTCCTGCATGAGTTCCTGGGCCTCTTTCAAGCATCTCCTGTGGTAAATACCCTGTAGGGCCGCTGGTTTATTGCCTGTGAGAAACTATGCTGTTTATATCACCTGCTGTATAGCTTTACAGTTCAGAGCGGCACAACTTGGACACCACACAGGGATGCAGCTTCTACAGTTACTCTCACTCCACATGTGAAAGGTTCTGCTGGAGCCATGTTGGACTCCCTTGTTTACTTCAGTCCTCAAAACTGATGTGAAGGGGCCCAAAAACTGCTGGCATAGAGATCAGGATGTCTTTGCATTGTCCTTGTGACTCGCTGTCTTAAGACTTAATATTCGCTCCAAGGATATTGAGGGATATCTGCCAAACAAGCTGAAGGTCAATTTCAAACGTCCAATCATCATTAAATCGTGTTTCCCAGTCACAGTGAGATCCCCATTTTTTGTGCTCCTAACAGAGAGGAGATTGCAGACTTCACCTCTGCTTTTTGGTTACATTTAAATGTTGGTTTCATAATCAGGTCACAGACATTAAAACATCACCAGTCGTCCGTGTTTACACTGTTGTCGTGAAAAATGAGTTCACATACTCCTCACAGATGGAAGGAGCTCCAAATATATTAAGAATATTAAATCACTTCAAGCATTTCAAAGTTTATACAATAAATAGTTTTGAAGCTAAACTACACAGTGCACTCGTGTCTGGGTTTTACGTCTTATTTTATAGAGACTGTGTTTTAGCAATCAGGCCACTACAGAAATGAAAAAACATTCAGACTTTTTGTTTCCATAAAGTCACAGAGCCGACAGCTTTGGACTTCTTCCCAAGCTGATGAAAGTGAGGGTGTGTTGTGCTGCAGCTATGTGTGATCAGTGTGAACAGTGTGGTGCTGGCTGTTTGCAGTACTGAGAAGAATGAGGGGGAGGAATCGCCCGTCCACACATGCTGAAAGCTTGCCTGTCAGCGACTCCAGGACTCAGTTGCACATAGTAGTGGGGTGGGCCGTGAGGACTGCACCGTTGTAACTGATAATGTTTTCTTTCACACTTCAGCCAATCGAAGGACGGTGGGACGGTGTGGAGTTAAAGCCATAGTATCCGAGGCTGATCCGAGGCTCCATGCAAAGCTCAGGCAGTCTGATTTGCCTTGGGGAAAAGCCTGCCTGTGTGGGTTTGGACCGCGAGCCTGAGGCGTTTCATGATGATAGATATAAGTTGAACAGGGTGGCAGCCCCTCAGGCAGGATATCCTGAGTTCCTTAGGCATGCCATGGATGCACGTTGCACTGAAACATTACCAAACATGGGGCAGAGCCAAAGGCTGAGTGTATCCTCTGATCGGTGCTAATTCTCAGGAGCCGGCAAGCGATGCTTTCAGGTAATTCACGCAGTGTGGTGCACCTGAGGGCTCTGCTCATGTTTGCTTCGGGTGAGTGTTCTTCAGAAAAAAAACTGGTTCTCACTGTAAATCGTGCTTGAAATAGAAGGAGATGAACATGACACACATTCGTGGTTCCCTTGGTGGCTCTGCTGTTGGTCCCAGACTGCCAGAGCTGCCCCGTTAGGGTGGCCGTCCCAATTTGTTACCTTCCTTTTATGTCTTACAATTCATCACAAATATATGGCAAAACATCCACATGTGTGGTTTGTCAGTCCACACAGCACTCGACTGCAACAACTTATTTCCCTTCTTGAAGATGTTGCAATGCTCTTAGATTTAGTGTCCGACTTCACGATGCACTCTTGAATCATGCAAACATCTTGAAGCTTGGAAACGTTTTGTAATTTGTATGTTTCACTCATCTTAAAGATTCTTTCAAGTGTTCGTTTGCACTGCTGAAGGGAATATTCCAAATTTTGGCCCCGTTACCATGCCGGTTATTTATGTCTCTGCACCAGCGCCGTGAATACTCAGTCTCACAGTTGTAATGGGTCAAGTGTTTCTGATTTATTATTTCCACTCTCCTGATTTCCAAACAGCAAGCCAGCTCACGGAGAACCACTGGAGCATCTGAGGACACAAAATGGCCGGGGCCAGGACACAAGTCTGACATGGGTGTTGTGGAGCCAAATAAATCCCCGCTAGCAGAACGGCCTGATCCAGTGCTGGTGCCAGACTTGGAACGCGCCCAAGCCACAGGACAAGGATCAACTCTCCACGAGCATAAACCTAACACCCACACATTTTTACTACCAGTTATTGCGAATGAATCAACAGTTAATAAGCTTACGACACGTGTCAAAGGTGCTGGAGGGCTCGGGGTAGGCACATACTGAGGTGCAGATGCAGAGCACGGAGTTGGCAGGAACAAGTCAGTGGCTGACAGTGAACTTTGCACACTGTGTGCTCGGGATTTACTGCGCGGGTCTAATTGCGGAGCGATTTGTTCCATTTAACCAAACAGTGGATACAAACACAGATAATTGTCCGCCATGTAACCCATTTGAACAATTTGAGATTTTTTTTTTTAATTGTAGTCCTTCATCCACCATTTGTTCAGTGCCATCAGCAAAAAAATAAAAATAAATACCAGGAACACATTAACAAAGATCAGCTGTGACTTGCTAAACTTTATATGTGTTAAAACACTATCACCAGCTTTGAAACGTGCCGTGTTCAGGCAGACACCTTTAGGCACACTGTGTGTCCATTATAAGCTAAAAATATTAAGTGGCAGAATACACAACGTTTTGCATTGCTGAAATCATGAACACAAATATGGATCTAAGGTGGAATGTGAGTCAAAAAGCAAATGATGTGTAAATGGTCAACTCCTATATGTTGGACACAGGGCAGCCCCTGTGTCCACATCACTGCTGTGAGATGTGTCCTCTTTACAATCAGCACGCATCGACTTCTTGTCTCGATGATTAGGTGAAAATGGATAAGAGACCGGATGGGGCCCTCCACTCTCACCCTTTCCTCATGTTATCTCGAGGCCTTTGCTGTGTTTATGTTATAGACACACCTCTGACCTTCACGAAAGGCCCCTTCCATCAGCACAAGCGCGCACACACACACACACACACACACACACACACACACACACACACACACACACACACACACACACACACACACTCTCACCACAACCTTTACTGATAACAGAGATCCAACTTGCACAAGGCTGAAAAAAGCAGCAAATGCTGACTCCTTGAATAAGCAGGTGAAAGATTGACGAGTCACATCAACCACAAGTGCACAGCACAACGATGGGATAGCATGAGCGATACAACGTGGCAGGATCGTTTAATCGTCTATTTTTAGCATGCTTGGCGTTTGTCATGCATTGCAAATGTATGGCAACATCGCCGTGCCGCGGCATCGCCTCTCAGCCTACCACTGTACTGCAGAGTGGACACACCCCTCCGATACGCACGCCTCGCTGCACACATTTGCGAAGTGTCAAAGAAATCTTGAAGCAAAACGGTCGAAATTAAGGAGACAGAGCCGCACACGACTTGTAACGCCGCTCCAGCAGCGTGATATCAATCTCGTCGGAGTACTGGCTCGTTTAGATTTGTAATTCAACACACAGCGCGCGAGGCTGCAAACAAAGACGGAGGATGTGAGGACGACAACGCGGCCTCGCGGGGACGGTGCCCACCCACAGAGAGCCCCTCGGTGTTGGCTATGAGACCCCCCCACACACACCGGGTCTCTATTGATTCGCGGATCAGAGGCGAAAGGGTGTCGCTTTAAACCTCACGCGGTCAAAGTTGTTTACCTCTTCGTTACCTCTGACGTCACGACACACCCCTGTTTGAGGGGGTGGGGTCCTGCTTTATGAACGTCGACATTGTCCAATCAACACCTGGCTGGACACAACTCTCACCAATTACAAACCAGATGAAACGACAAACCCCTCTGTGATTGGATATCGTAGGGGTTGGGGGGAAACCCCTCTTTCCCGTAGAGATCCGAGGGATGGGGCGGTGCATAACAAAAAAGTAATGGCCATCTATTTGGGTCCTGAATAAGGAGGAATAGCGTATTTCTCGTCGGACTATCGTCGGTGTGCTCCCGTTGCCTTCGTGTTTACGCGGTCGTTCGCCTGTCAGCGGTTCCCGGTGGCGCGTGGGCCGTTTTTCCGGTAGGTGTTGGTCGGCTGCGGTGGCAGAACGGTTAATGGGCTGTGTTGAACTTGGTGCCGCGGTTTAGGGTTAAAGCAGCCAGCTAGCCACGCTAACGTTAGCCACGAACACGACTGCTGTGCGAGCCAGCGTCTGGAAGGGCGGACGAGTTTGACGTTTTCTCCGCAAGTCTCCTCACATTTCTGAGTTCGGCGTTGCCGCCGACTCGCTCCCGCTTTACGCCAGACGCTGCCCTGCTCAACATGGAGGAGACACACTTTGCAAGTGCATGAAGACGACGACGGATGACGACTAAAGAGGATTAAAGCAACTCGGTCTTGATGGGGAAAAGTTGAGCTGAGGTATGAAACTCGCATGTACAGAAGGAATGCCAAAGTCGAGAGTTGAGCCATTTGGACCTGCAGCTAAAAACAAAGTGCCGGAGCACAGTTTTACTGACGTTTCATCGGGCGGGTTGCCCACGTACTTGCCCAACTGCTGCGTGGTTACCACAGCGAGTGTGTATGTTGCTGTTGAAAATAGTTCTGCGTTACATAAATGAGAGCAACCACAGGTCAGGTACTGGGGTAAAGGCCCAATCAGTGACTTGCGACATGCCATTTTGCTTTTGTATTGAACAGGATTAACAACTTGGGGAAAACGGAAGAAACATTTCAAGTCTCGTCTATTGTGCAAGGGCATGCAAAGACCTCAGGTGAGCCCTTTTTTTTATTTTCCACTTTGCTTGTTTTCTCGTACCTGGAAATTGCGCATCACGAGCAACATCATGCGACTGCGTGTGGACACGTGAATGAAGGTAAACTTTTGTTGCTCTGAAGTTGGAGGGTGTTACAGATGTTTTCATGGATTGGTTCAGCCGTGACTGATGTAATGCATCTCTTTGAGCTCACAAAAAAGTGATAATAAAGCTCAGAGGAGAAGCTGTTGCTTGGCTGTTTTGGAGTGACCTGTAAAGATGTGACCTAAATTGATGTCACTTAAACAACAAAGAAGGGAGGCCCATGGTCAGGGGCCCTGTCAAAAAATCTAGAGAGCTGACCTGATAATTCTCCAGCACAGTGTCCACTGATATTTCCATTGCAACACTACAACCTTCTTCTGGATGTTTTATGACATTGTAATAATAAGTTAAGTGTTCAGAGAGCGATCATGCTGATAAGCTGTCGTGCTGACTGTCGTGCAGTCTGTTGACTGTCATGAACTACATACTGCTTTTTTTCTGAGTATGCAAAGGGTTCTGGTGTGACTTTCAGAAACACAAAAAAAAGAAACTCCCTTAATATTTATTGTTCGAAAGCACCAATATTTGCACATGTTAGGAGAGAGCCCAGTGTGCCTCTGGGTCATTTTCACACTATTACATGTTTGTTGTTTCTTCTCAGATGCAAGGCTACCTTGTGGTTACATATTTCTGATGCTCTTCAGTTAACTGACTGCTTACAAACTTCTTCCAAAGAAGCCAAAGCCAGTTGACCATGCCTTGTGTTTTTGTGTTGTTTTTTGTTTTTTCCCCTATCCATCGATTTCTGCTCAAAAACAGTTGCAATCCATGATGCTTATACATCACCTACATATCACAAGAGCCCAACAAAAACGGTTCCTCTTACTTTTAAATCGGCTGACACGAGGTCAAAAGTCATATGTGTACTTATTTGAAAATGTTGCGGTGCCTCACTCAAGAAATGGTCATTTTTGAACTGGGACAGCGTGAGGACCTGGAGCGCTTCGAGTTTGTATGACTGCTCTCAGACGTGTAGTGGGAAGCTTCAAAATGATCTGCGTTTTTTCGCCTTTATTGACTGTAACTGTAGCAGGTTGTTTATGGAGCTGTGGTGATGGTACAGTCCATTAGGTCTCCTATACACTGAAGTCCACCCCACCCCCATACCCCCTTTCGTGACTACAGTAATTGGTTGCTTCCTCCTACATGTGACCCTATAGAAAGAAAGAGGCTGCTGTACCTAACTGTAAAGACCTACTTGTATGTACCTCCATGCATGCAAGCCTTTTTCCACATATATTTAGTTGCCTTTGAGAGTAATGAAGTGTTAAGTTCTCCCTAATGTCTTCAGGTCCTCAATTACCTCCTGTGGTTGATGGTTTTCAGGCCAAACACATCACACAGGTAATATTGGTTGTACATGGAGCACAAGTCATGCAGAAGAGACATCATGCAAACTGAATGGCAGATGCGCATGAAGAGAAGTTAATGCAAATGATGATTTTTTTTTGCAACTTTATGGACTGAATAGATTTTCTTGTGGCTTTTTATTGATATTGTCTTTATTTTTTTATTGTTTTTTTAGGTTTTGTTTTTATTTTTTTCCATCAAAATGCAGTAGTACTATACTTTTAAACCTTTGAGTTTTTAGTAGTGGTATTTCCTGAAAGAGAGACGGCGTTTTACGAAGACGACGGTTATGTAACTTGACTTGTGGGCTAAGTGCTTTCGCACCCACATATCTGTTGTCCGTCCGGTTCTGTCCAGTTGGCGTCGACGTGCGCGCCTGTGTGTGCTTGAGAATGTGCGTTCTCTGTCAAATTCGACATAGACATAAACAGGACTTTTGGTGTGTGTTTGAGTGGGCCTCTCCCTGCCTCGTCTCTTTCCCCTCTCCAGAGTCCAGCAAGGGGCCCAGCATAAGGGGGCAGTCTGCCGTCACTGCCTCTCTCACTCTCTCCCCTCGCTGGCCAGCAGTGGGGCCTAGGTGTTGGGGGAGGCGGGGTACCGAGACCGTGGGGTTGGACACGGGACATGGGACCCCACCCCCACCCCTTCCACCCAGTTTAGCCCATCCTGTGTGGGGCACAGGTCACCTTGTCATGTGCTATTACTGCTGCTGTAACATGCTCCCTGTGATCATAGGAAAAAAGCATGAGATAGACCCGTGAAGGCTGCGCGAGGGAGAGCAAGCAAGCAAGTGCGAGGGAAGCGAAGAGACAGGACTGGACTAGTCCGCTCTGCTTGTTGTTTCACACCAGTACAGACTAAGTTTGTGCAAGGTCCACATCGTCTCTTTGTGTCCATTGTAATCTTCACTGTTTTCCGCTGTTATTTTTCTTCAGAAAATTCTGAATAAATTGAATTATTCTTCTTACGTCATTGACCTAGGATCGTGTTTACTCTAAATTGTGTCTGTATTGTCATCCTCACCTTCCTCCTATTCTAAATCTCCTTTCGCATCCTGTTTTCTAATAGTATTGTGGGCTTTCATGTGCCTCTATATATGAATGCAAAGGCCATGTGTTTCTATCGCAGCCAAGTTCTCTGTGCAGGTCATTCCAGATCTGATTGTTTTATGTCTCTTCTGTACCCGTAGTGACCCAGCCTGAGGTATGCAGTCAAACACATCACCCTATGTTTTCTCCGTCCAACAACATTTCTCCCTCTCTCATTCCACCTCTCTTTCTTCCCTCCACTCTGTTCCTTCCTTTGAGTGAAACTTTTGGCAGCACGGAACAATTTCAGAACCTTTCGCTGGATTGCGTCATGTGATGTGGAGCGAGGACGCTCATTGGACTGTCATACGGGGCCTTGCGTCTCTCACTCCGGCATTCCACAGCAATTCTTCTCTTTCTCCCAGTGCTGTTATAGGTCTGGATGTGATTCTGACTCTTATGTGTTGGGATGTGGTCTGTAAGCTCATTGCTGACATTCTTGGGACGTGATGCCAGAGGTTTTTTATTTCCCGCTTTTCCCTCTTCTCTGCTGCACGTCTGTGTGCACTTAAAATGATCCCTTCTTGAAACGCTGTCGAGGATCCTCCCCTTTACTCACCCTTTTATACCTTACCCCATCCTCAATCACATTTCATTTCAACACCAGGCCCTAATGGCACCACTTAATTAGGTTTGTTAGATGGGTAGACGTAGGTTTTTATAATTGCTTGATATTGACTTTGATGAAAGTTAATCCAGCATCTGGGCTGCGCTCCAAATCTCCTTCGCAGCTGAGGTTTCAATTATGTTTCTTCTGTAAGTAACTGAGCACCTGACAATGAAAACCAATGACCACTTTCCTGTTTGATAATCACATCCTTGTGATGCAGTTGGGAATCTAACGGCAAACAGAACGGAGGGAAATCAGGTGGCCACCTTGCTGTTTATCCTTGTTTGCATGGCTCTAAGTCGAACGCAGCAGACCAAGTTACAGCAACTGTTCAAAAGTCATTTTATTCATGCAAAATTATACTTAGAAGCTGTCTGACTTCTCATCCCCGCCCTCAGCGAATCCCTTCTCCGATCCTCGGATTCGCACCATCTGCAGTTGAGACCTTATTTTGCATTGACACATCAAATATCAGTTAATTAGTAGATGCATGTAAGGGGGTGTCTGCTTGGGGTTTATTGGTGCAGATGGTGCGAAGAGTTTACACTGATCAACGTGATATTGGCCGTTTCATTTTCCATGGTTATTATGCAAACTTTGGCGTTAGATCTCTTTCGCCCTGCTGCATGAAAACCCTGCCAGGTGTCTTTATGATGAATATTTAATCACTGGACAGTTCATGCAGTGGAGGTTAGCCTCAGATTATAAGACTATTCTGTTACATGACAAGATAAGTGGCTTTTTGGACAGGTTGATCCTAATTCAGTCCAGGCCGCCAGCAGCACCAAATCGTTTATCTTTAGATTTGATGATGTCTGTGAGTGTTGAGTATTCAACTGACAGCATCATCTCTTTAAATCTAACCGGGGACCAGTTGGAGCACCAGTGCTCGGAGCATGAGAAACATGTGTGTCATTTCAGCCATAATGTGAATAAATCAAAGGGGGAAAGGATGAGTCACTGCTCCACAGCATGTTAAGTAGCACTTGTTCTCCCTCAGCGGGTCTTTGGGGTAAATAAGAAAGGGGGGAAACTCCCAAACCTCTCATCCGACTGCACTCCCTAAATTAGGGTAATGTCTTAATTTTGCAGCTTTCACCACCCACTTTAAACGACATGCTGCAGTCACTTTGTGGTTCTCTGCAATAATTACAACGAGGCTCATCTCTTGCTCATCGGCCACTGGCGCTGTGTCAGTCAGACCTTTGAACTGCAGTCTTACAGCACGCTTTGGTTTTTCCTCCGTTTTATAATTTAATTCCAAGAGACCATCAATTATTTCTAAATGGTGGGTTATTTAATATGGAAGAAAATCTCGGTGCTAAAGGTGCCTCCTTCATACGGAATAATCAGGTTTTTTTTCTCCGCTCTCATCCTAGAAAAAAAAAACATTTCGTTCAAGTAAAATCTTTCCATGAGTTAAAATTTTATTTCAGATTGTCAAACATTTGAAATGTAAAGTTTTTCCAAAATTCTTTGCATCTATATATATGTAGCATCCAATATTCAGATTATTCTCAAAGAAATCATGTCTCCAGCAAGTTTTTTTGGTCGTTTTGTTTTTTGGAAGCCGCACAAATATAATAATTGCCTTCAGCGTGAGCTGCAGTCTCTCTACTCCCTGAACAGCTACCCAAATGGTCCAGAAGTCAATGATTGACTGCGTGATGAGGCAGGAGCAGGAGATGTTGTTGTACTCAGCCTGTTAAGTTCACTTCTCAGCCTAATGATTGGTGGCAGGCATCCTCACAGAGCTTTTCCAAAAGGACCGACTTTTATTTGCTTTCCTGCCTCTATGCAAATGAGTACACACACGACAGTGATTACAGTCCAGTCGATGACTTTCACTGGGTAGTTGATGGCTGTCACAGTGGCTGCACCTTTAGCCCAGAATGCTTGAAACGAACCCTTTTTCTTCTTAAATATCGTACACACACACACACACACACACACACACACACACACACCAAAATTAGCTCCTTCACTCTAAAATAGGTTTGAGACAGAACCAGCA
>JAUESE010000080.1:6550819-6562272 GCA_032274725.1 Malacoctenus triangulatus
GCATTTTTCTTCCTGAGCATGCATTGTTTGTTTTTCACTCGGTGACACACAAGTCCGAGAACATGCGCGTGACGTCAAGCGGCGTGAACTCGCGTGTGTTTAGCTGTGTCTCTGCGCGTTTGCACTGATCCGGGACTGGCTGCACCTTCATTGACAAAAGCAGCGTAAAAGATGAAACGAGGGCACCAGTGGAACCACCTTCAATATGAGTTAGACAGAGTGACAGATCTGTGGCAAGCAGCTCTAACTTTGTCCGATAGACTTTTGCAAACAACTTGCTCCGAGGTGCATGTGGTGACATCATGTTTGGAGTCTCCAGAGAAACAAACATTGTGTGTCTGAGTACTGAGTAACTTCCATCCAGCGTGTGCAGCACTAATAATCTGTCCAGGATGACAGTAGAGGGGCCTTTAATTTACTCTCGCAAACATTTTCTAAGTAGAAGCCGGAAAAAATGATCAAAGTGACTTTAGATAAGTATGAAGGTTATTTAAAACGAACATCACCAGAGTATTCTGAAAAACAAAACGGGATCACAAAAGAAAAGTGAAAAAGAGAGAAAACTTAGAGATTCGGAGGGGCTGATAGGCTGGCTGGGTGAGAGGGTGGGACAGAGGGAGATCTCCCCCCAGTAGCAGTCCTGGCCTAGTGTGACTCAGAGGCTAAATGAGCCAGGCGTGTTGCCCCCTGATGCTCTGTGACCTAGATTGAGGGACGCAGGCAGGACTATAATCTCTGCTTTTTTTTCCCTCCCTCTCTCTGTCAGTGCTGAGCAGGCTGCCGGCATGTAAACCGGCCTTTCCTCTGGTTGCCTCAGACAGCAGGATGTGGATGCTGCCACTGGAAAAAAAAAAAAAGAAAAGAAAAAAATCCCCACATCCACTTATCAGCTGGGCAGATACAGCGAGGATCGAGACAGCGAACAAATTATAGAACAGAGAAAATAACTCGACGTGCTGAACTGCCCGCTTAATGGACGAGTGATGCATCTTTAGTCACACACACACTCGTGCGCAAAAGGACGGCACAGATGGCATGCATCGTTGGTCATGCATAGAGCTGAATATCATTTGAAATGTATCATTACGGCTGCTGAAATAGCTTCCCAGCTCCAACACTATTCCAGAGCAACTGGAGCCAGATAAAGTTCTGCCCCAGCAATCCAAAATCTGCCACTCATGACTTTTACCACACGACTAGGACTTGGTCTGCTTGCATTCAGCTGCACATACATGTACAAACAGTACAAACAGCAACCTCTTATCTGATTCACAAATGCTATAATAAAAATATATTTAAATCCAAAAAGGGACTCGGTAGAGGGCAAACCTCCGCCACACCACACAGTAGTAATGTACTTAGAGGAGCTAGCACGGCAAGCTAGTGCTGTGACCTCGGCCAGCAGCACATAGCAACAACAAGCCTTCTGATTGGCTGATGCTACAAAGCACTGGGTTAACCCTTCAGTTTAGCAGTGACAGTGATGATGTTGTTTATTGTTGTGCTTTACCTGAGGACCACATTAGCACCAGATTTTAATCAGACTGGCCCTTGGACCACCCCTCACCCATCCTGCAACTTATGGTGATAACAAGACAACCACCGACCAACCAACCAACCAACCAACCAACCAACCAACCAACCAACCAACCAACCAACTGACCGACCACCGAAGGTACAAACAAATATTCACTGAACAAATTTTTTTTCTGCAAATCTTAAGCTGACTCTCTCAATGTGTGCTACGGTGACCACTTTTTTCAGAAAATGTTTTTCAAAAATGATGTCAGATGCACCTCCTGTTTGGAGGTCTCTCCATTTAGCCTGAAAATAAATTATATAATGATCTACAAGTTGGAAAGTATGAGTTTGAGTAAAGCAAAGAGTCTGTGTTTACGGAGTGATGTAACGTCCCTGGCTGCCTCTTTCGTCTCATTTTGCCGCTAGTTAGAAGACGTGTTTTTCAGGGGACAAGAAAAAAGCCTTAAAAATCTAATGGAAACTCACTGCTGTATATAATTTGCTTCATTTGAAGAAATAATGAGAAACTCAGACTAAAACATCTTTTGGGAAATACAGTCGCAAATCCATATGATGAACGAGGTGTGTTGCAATCATTTCACGTCTACAGGGATTTTTTTTGTGAAGGCTCGACATTCTGTAATTCTTAACCAATCCTTTTTTTTTATTTCACATGTACATAGGTACTGAATGAAGGACGAAGCCTGTCGATTTTGTTTGAGTCCCAATCCAGCCAGGTGGGGTCAGAGCAGGTGGCGTGTCAGGTCGAGTTGTGTCATCGGTCCGCGTTTTCACCTGAGCTCCATGGCTGTGCAGCTGTGTGCTCTGTTCAGTTATTATAAAGTTAGACTTTCAAGTTATAGGTCCCAAGTTTGTTGCCTTTGTAATTATATCCAAGGACTTTGCATTCGCAGTACCAAACTTCATAGTTTGGGCACATTTCGTAGTTCCTTAATGGGGACTAATGGACCAAAAACCCTTTTGGAAAAGGTGAATATTGCGTGCAACATCACAAAGTCACAGTCTGACCTTTAGAGAAACAAAAGCCTTTTGTTGCTTGTTTTATTTGAACATTTTTATCAGAACGTCTGAGTCAGGAGTAACAAGAAGAACACAGTTTCAGATGGTCATTGTTGTGTGATCACATCAGTTCACTCCCCTGGTAGTCATTCCTCACTCTTTCTGTCACGTGGTCACAAGACCAACGTGAATGTGGGACCTGCAGACACTACCAAGCCCACCCAGACACACACACAGTCACTCTCACTGTAGTGGTCCACTGCTCGGAATTCCAGTCTGGCTCAATCACCGAGTCTTTGACCCCTTCAAAGCTTTTCTTTGTGTCCTTACAGTCTCAGAGGTTAATGTGGGCGGGGCTGCTCGCCTGTCTCTCCAGCACACACAAACACACGCCGCACACTAAAACAGACAAATACACAGTCGCACTGCGGCTTGCGACTATTTCTGTGAGGAGTTAAAACTGCTGATGCATATATTTTCTCTCTGTTTGTTGCTAGGGGGGGGGAGTCCCATCTTTGGGGACAACAATAGGGAAATTGTTTCCGTGTAAAAGATATCCATGAGAAAGCTTCGGACTCGCCGGGCGCCCAGCTGCCGTTCGCCCACAGCCGGGCAGACGGCAAATTAAACGCATCGCGCCGAAGCAGTGGATACAGACGCAGGGCATCTGGACACCTCGGAGCCTTCCAGGCAGCACAACATTTGTGTACAAGCTTAAGTTGCAAATGACAGTGAGGGGGGGGGGGGGCAGTCCTCGGAGGTTGTCCCCAGACGAGGGCGAGGACAGGGTGTCACCTTACCACTCGGTCACTCTTAAGTGACTGAAACCAGAACACAGGTAACTTTGGGAAGTCTAGAAAAAAGATGACTGAAACAAGGAGCTTGTTTTATGTGAGAAGGAGGGCTTTTATTTTGAAACAGGATCAAAGGAATCCTGTCAGCTTCTTCAGACAGTGTCGGGTCGTCTCTTTGCCCTCCATCTTTTCATTTGTGCTTCCACAAGTTGAAAATATAGTTGGAAATCTTTTTGTTGTAGTTGTAGTATGTGGTGGGATGATCATGGTGATAACGCTGAGACTTTGGATTTATCTACATATCAGCAAAGCACAGGAATGAGAGTCAACAGGACAGAAATCAAATGACCCTCCATCAGCCTGAGGCCATCAGGAGGACAAATGGATCTGAATCTTTTCCAGATACAGATGTTGAGCAAATTTGATCATTTTTTTGTGAAAAGATACTTTTCTTTACTCAATCATCTGCCCCAGATTTTTCTATTCCAGTTACTGTGACGACAACTTTTACTGGATACCAAAGTCCTACCTTCGTTAATCATTGGCTCGTTAATGTTTCCAAAACAAAAACAGGGAATAATCTACTTTTTATTGAGCCGATCTACTTGATTGAATCAACTGAAGGAGCACAAAGGTGATGAAAGTGTATGAAACAGACGGTCCCGTGTCACTGTTCACACTCTGCATCCTGCCATTTAAAGTCTCAGCCATGTAACGTTAGACCCCAGTGGGCTGCGTGTCCGTCAATGGGAGTGACAGAATGTGAAACGTAAACAAATAAACAGCCATTGTTTGGCGCACACAACCGGGTTTCAAACTCTGGAGGCTTGACACAAGAACTGCTGACTGAGGCCAGTTCAAAGTGTCACTGCTTGCATGACGCTGTCGTGTCACAGCGTCTGGGTCCAGTCGAGCTTCTTCGCCATCAGAACCGTCACATCATGCATCCTTTAATACACTCTTATTCCCGGTGTGTAACTGTGATGAGATGTGCTCCTCGGGTCCATCGGCCTCTCTCATCATCTCTAAGGCTGGTCTGAGTTCAGTCCCAGCTCCACCTGCGCTCCAGCTTGGGCAGATCCCAGTATCTGTGTGCAGCCCAAAGAAAAGGGGGGCGACCGATACCCCTCACCCCCCTCCCTACCCCACCAATAACCCCTCCTCCCAACTTGCCTGGGCTCTCTGCTGAAACAGAATATTACTCATCCACCCCCGGGCACCTGAGAAATGCACAGCACCAATCAAGTCGCTGCACAGTGATTCACAGCGTGAGGAGGAGACTTGCATAACACCCATCTCCACATCCCCCCCTACCCACCCACCCCCCCCTCTTTTTTATTTTCCCACAGCCGTTCGCATTAAAACAAATAACCCTCCCCCCTGTATGTCTGCAGCAGTTTGGTGCTCCGGCTGTGAGTGCTGGAGAGACCCCTGATGTCTGAGGCACCACTGACACATCCACAGTCCTCAGGCCTCCAGGATGTCAAAGTTGACCCATTTTCCTATCCTCGTGTAACTGTAATCAGCCTTCTATGTGGGCTGATAACATGGATGAGGAGGAAGTATGTAGAGGGAAACAGATAAGACGAACCGACCAGTTTAATGGACAACAGCCCACAATAAAAACTCTCTCAGTGCTTATTTTAAAAGCACAAAGGTTAGCTGATAGACGAATGGGAGCTTAAAAAAAAAGAGGTCAGTGTGTGTGTGTTTGGTGATTTGTTGTCCCGATGCAGTGCAGCAGCACTGACACTCAGCCAGCTCACACATGACGACTGTTTATCCACACAAGCACACGATCCCACACTTTCGCCCCGCGCCCGCATCGGAGCCCCCGGGGGCCGCGCGTCCCGCTGCTAAAGCCGCGGCGGAGGGAGCCTTACCTTCCGAGAGCTCCAGATCCAACTCCGCCAGCTGGTCCCTGACCTCTTTAGGCAGAGCCGACAGATCGACGCCGCGGTCGGCCATGGTTGCGAGCGCAGCAGCAGCAGCAGCAGCGGCGGCGGCAGCCTGCGGGATGTTTGCGAAATCTGTAAATGACGACAGGTACGGTCCAGCATGAAGCTATGGCAGGTGGAGAGGGGGGCAGCAGGAGGGGGGGCAAGGGGAGGGGGGGTGAATGGATCAGGATGCGCCAGCCGTGGTGTTTACTCTCTCCTCAGGACTCCCCGACATCGCCATGACTGAGGGAGATGTGAGCAACTAGCAGAGGAGTCAGTCGGTCACGTGATCGGGACTGATGGTGAGCGCTGTGACACGGAGGAGTACAGCGGGCTCCCTGCTCCCTCTGCTGTTGGCAGGTGACTCCGCATTCCTGCAGATCAGGACCACCTGCCAAACCGGAGGTCTTCCCCCTCACGCACGGGAACCCGACCACCCGGGTCAACCTACCGACAAGTTACGGAGTGTGAATCTCTGACTGTAAAATAATATCTCTGTAATAACCGTGAAGTCATTCTCACACGACTGAAACTTTCACACAGAATATATCCACGTTTATTGGCTCCAAAACGTATCAATTCAAACAACAGGAGGACTGTCGAAACATGTGAAATACATGTGTGTTTGTAAAAACAACAATCCAAAACACATTTCGTGTGTAATAACAGTCCAAATTCTAAATGAACTTTCTTACTTCAATGAGCCCGTTCGACTACTTGAAATTATTGGTTGGAAAATAGGAAAACTGTCAAGTTGTACCGACATGAAGCAATAAAATCTGTTAAATTATTTGCTGGGCATATCAAAAATTTCAAGTCAAGCACGATGTGCCAAATCAAAACATTTATTTCCAACTAGACTATTTATTATATGTTCCCACCTTCCAAATACCATTAAAAGAATGTGAAATTTTTAGATAAAAATGTTAAGCTCAGAGAAAAATACAAAACACGCGCCTGTCCGCATGCTGCCTGCCTTCATCCACTGCCTACGACCGCTTTGAAACGAGCTTGTAACGTGCAATTTGATGCTTTTTATTTGCGGGCCTCTAGAGGGCGCTGATGTGCAGCTTTCTTTGACGGAGCCAACAACGAAGTGGAAGAAGAAGGGGGGCAGGCAGCGCTTGACAGCCGAAGTGAACCGCTCCCCCTCAGCAGTCACTAAACTGGATCAAACGGATACATTACCCGGACAGCTCCAGCGCAACTCACCAATAACCGCTCCGGTCGATAGTAACGTCAGGCACGTTTTTACAACTCGGAGCGAACCTGTTCCTCCCGGATTTAATTGATGTAGTCCGGTTGCGTTGATGGCACACTGAGTTAACACTGTTGCTTCGACTTCTTAGCATAGGTAACGTTAGCAATAACGTTACACAGATCTTAGCGGAGGCTAACTAAGCTCAGTGTTTACGGTACCGTCGTGTTGACCGTTTCTGTTGCCTGACAGCTTATCGACAACACGTCAGGTGGTTGGGCACTCAGTGAAGATGGGTGACATAGACCCATCGACATCGCACGCATTTCAGTCGGAGGTAAGTGTTTTATGTAACTGTTTCACAAAAGAGTAGTTTGCAGTCAGGGCTAGCTACGCTAGCAAACGTCAACTCGCTTCAGGTTATCGTCGCACGGTTGTAGCAGCTGCTGATTAGGTAGCATTAGCCTAATGTTGACATAACGTTATCTGCGTGCGAGGCTTAAAAACACACAAGTTGCGCCTGCTAAACATCCAAACGAGCCGCCATCGAGTTGACAACTTTCACAATGAAAACTTGACACTGAGTGTGGGAAAGCGTCATTAGCGATACTCGGGATGGCACTTTGTCAAACGTTACAGCTAGCGGGCTAGCACCTCGTTTCATCGAAAAGAAAACATTCCATCATCATAGCGGAGCATGCTAACAGCAACTGGAGCTATACAACCAATGCTTT
Organism: Malacoctenus triangulatus; assembly: GCA_032274725.1. Lineage (NCBI taxonomy): Eukaryota > Metazoa > Chordata > Actinopteri > Blenniiformes > Labrisomidae > Malacoctenus > Malacoctenus triangulatus. The sequence goes on from JAUESE010000080.1 coordinate 6,558,027, forward strand.
AGTATTTTCCTCCTTCAGTGTCACCTAACAGCATGCCGACACTGAAGATTTCGTGGATGTCCGACCCTGTAATTGTCTGCACGGCGTGATTTTTTTGCTTCATTTCTTTATCGCTTAACTAAAGGTTCGAACCTCCCGTTAGCATTTAGCTTGTCACTTATTCCTGCCGCTAGCCGACTTTGCTAACATTAGCTGTGTTTTTTGTCGGCTTTACGAGTGGGGGTAGATTGAAAGCTTCACATTTTAGTCAAGCGTGAAGGGTGTCATGCAAATGAATTATTTGTTGACTGTATTCGTCAGCACGTTGTTCATTTTTTTTTTTTTTACTACTACTTTTGTGATTATGGCTCCGAGCCAACTGCGAGTGGCAGCTTGTAGTGTCTAGATTTGAGGCGATTGGCGTTGTTGAATGTCATCGCCATGTCGGGATGTGTGGGCTTTGATGCAGCTAACGTGCCGGCGATCCCGCTGTTGTTTCAGGGCTTCAGTCCGCCGTACAGGAGGAGGAGGACAGTGGAAGATTTTAACAAGTTTTGCACTTTTGTTTTGGCCTATGCCGGCTACATCCCATACCCCCAGGAGGTGAGTAAACCGAGGCGGTGCGTGCTTGTGCACTCATCTTCACATGATCAGCCTATACTGGGCCATGCAGCATTTGTAATGTGCTTGCCTAAAATATCTACATTAGCTCTGTTGGTTCTGCGGACAGCTTGTTGTCAGTAAGTTCAAGGAGTCCAAGTTACTCTCTTGGTTCTTTGTTATTGCATAGTAATGTCAGTGTTGTTCTCTTATGATTTTAAAAGGTGTATTACAACCATGCTGTTTGTTTTTTCTATTACTAAATCTCTTTTGTGAATTCATTCTGACTGTGGGCCCATTTATCTGCAAAAACAATCATGATTAGGAGTTATCTTAAATATGAAATGGCCTAATCTGATGTACTTTATCAGATAACAGCAGTACGAGAAAAGGACTGACATACTGAGGACTGTCCCCAGTGCATTGTCTCTGTGAAATGATTCATTTTGTGTAAACAGAAGTGATTCAGTCTTAATAGGTGTGGAAAGAGACAAGACACTATGTGTACATATTCAGGATGTGTTCACTCGTTTCACATTTGGTCCGATGTGAACAAAGCCCAGTGCAGTCGCTGCACTGACGTGCTCACTTTGAGTGACTATGGAGGCTTTATGGTGGAAGTGTGATCCACATCAAACAAGCAGACTGAGACTGTGAACGCACACTCTTGTGTGGTTCAATTAAAGTCTGAACACATCATGGGACCATTAAACAGACCCGACACAGGATGCCACGGGCGTTGTAGTAGTTTATGTTTGATGTGTGCAGCTGAGGAACTCCTGCGACTGCTTTCTCCGTTCAGAAATTTATAAGCTCTTGGCGAGTCCTCGGCGGGTGAAAATATTGCCACAATAAGGCCACATGCCTGCAATGGGTTCACCACAAATTCTCTACACACAGCGCTGTTGAAGTCAAGTTAATGTTGCAGAATAGATGTAATGGCAGTCGTTCAAAATGCTTGTTGTTCCAGCGGTAAAAAATACCAGTGGACGTGCAAGGCAAACATGAGTAGTTTGGTCCAGATCAAGAGAATGCATCAGCATTCCCTCCTTTTTATTTTGTTTTTGATTTTCTGTTTATTCAACAAACTGGCAGTGAGACTTTCAGTTCTCTATTGCAAGTTTAAACCTCTATTTTTGGATCAGTAAAGAAAAGCATCGAAATGGAATTTTCTTTGCCTGTACCCAAGTGGAAATTGTTTCTGACATTCAGTGCTCATTACTATTCCTAGAATTTCATAGTTTATTTACAGACTTTTTCAAGGCAAACACAAATCTGTGTTTCTTGCTGTTGAATCTTGCCATTTTCTCGTTTATTATCTTACTCAGCACACTTGTATATCTTAAATTTGGTTGACATCACTTTAGTTTTTAGGGTGAGATTACAGCTGTTGAATGCATGTGCTTTTACTGACCCGCAGGCACTTTGTATCACGATTTTGTTGAGCAGAAAATCCCCAAATCAGTGGAATCCTCTCATTACAAGCCATTGTGATGGAGGGATTCCAGTGCCTGTACATTGTTGCCAGGGTTTTGGCACAAAGAGCGCTTTCTCTTGTCTGTTTCAACAGCAGGTGGCAGAAATGCTCCAGTAAAGTTTTGCATGTGTTTTAGTGGACTCTCAAATGTGCTGCAGATCGTTTCTGCTGCAACTATTACTGGACAATAAAAAACAATAATCCTGTTCAGGGCAAGTTTTTAAATGTGTATATTTATGTTGATACTTTCCTGTGTTGTTGTGACTGACTCATTCCTTCCCTGTGCTAGGACTCTTCACTGCGCAGCAGCTCCAGCCCTCCCAACAGCACAGGCAGCACAGCTGACAGTGATGGTTGGACCCCAGGACATCCAACCTCCTGCCCCCAACGCCCTCCCAAGGTCCCCCAGGACAGGAGCAGGAAACGTCCACTGCCAGGACCCACACTGTCCAGTCATGTCAAGAAAGACGTAAGCTGAACTCACGTCACACCATTCCACCACCCCCCCCAAAAATCAGACTAAACCCTGGCTATTTGTTAATTTGTGGTGGTTTTCCATCCCTGCAGCACTCGATCACCACCCTGCATCCAGACGACCGCAGGAAAGCTGACAAGCTGAAGAAGAAGAAAAGGAGAAAGGAGCGGGAGCAGGAATCTGGCAAAGAGAGTGGGCTCCAGCAGGCGCCTTCAGAGGGCCCGGAGCCGCACTGCTCCCTCTCCTTCGACAGCAGAGCCATCAAAGAGGAGCCCGAGGATGACATCAGCATTCCCCTCCACCCCCAGTGCCTGGCCAGCCCACCGCCCTGCAAGGAGGAGCCCAAGGAGGAGCGCCGGAACTGGGACGGCCAAGACCTGGAGGAAGGCGTGGTGAAGGTGCAGAAGGTGGAGGGCTTTTCTGGGAACAGGACGGTGTTCCGCCAGGGCAAGCAGGTGGTGTTCAGGGACGAAGACGGCTCGGGAGAGGACGAGGACATCATGGTCGACTCAGGTACAGTTGTCACGTGCTAAACCTTTTTAAAACCATTTAATAACTGAAATAGGACAGTTTAATGATACAGCAATGTTTGAAACAGCGCCAAATAAAAAAAATAATAATGATGTGAATTTTTTGCAGTGTTATTGTGTGTCGTCAGTGAACGTTTCTCATTTGTTTGTCCTCCTCTCTCAGACGATGACTCGTGGGACCTGGTGACGTGTTTCTGCATGAAGCCTTTCGCAGGGCGCGCCATGATCGAATGTAACAAGTGCAACACCTGGATCCACCTGTCGTGCGCCAAGATCCGAAAGAGCCACGTACCAGAGACATACGTGTGCCAGAGCTGCCGGAACACGCACGGGCCGCCGGACGCCCGGCGCTCCCACCGCTCGCGGATCGGCCCGCGCAAGCACCTGCTGGACTAACGCCCTCGCCTCGGCCTTACCCCCCAACTCTGACCCCTCCTCCCACTCCTCCACACCTCCCCTCTCCCCCTACCTGCTGAACCGACCCCCCCCCCCCCACCTCCTCAGATTCAGGTCTCGAACCCTTCGGCCTCTGTTCCTCATGGTCAGCAATGAACTGACGTTTTTCTACCAACACTTTCTGGACCTATCCCAGCCCCCTCGTCCCACTTACTAAAGAACCAGTCTGAGTGCTATTTTAGATTTACTACGGTTTGTTTCTGCTTCCTACAGACTCTGTGCGTACGGCAATCACTGAATGGATGTCTGTCTGTAGATGACGTTAGCATAGCAACAAACCGCTACTGTTTGGACTTGGTGTCTCGTGAACACTGGAAAGGTTTGAACTGCCATACAGGAAGAGAGAGAGTGTGTCCTCACAACTGCCACCCATTATGGAGCATGCTGGGAAAAATTAGTGTGAAATGGTTTGCACTCTTCTCTCTCTCTCTCTTTTTTTTTAAAACATTTATATTCATCTGACTTCTCTGTCTGAGAGACGGATGTGTCTTTTCTCAACGCGGTTTGATTTCCGTCTCGTTCCACGATGAGAATCGGTTTCAAACAAGCCAGGCCTGGCGTTAACTGCTTCAGATGGTGCTATTGTATTAAGCTGAGGTATAATCCAAGAGAACAAAGATGCAGGATGACACACTAGAATCCGCATCTGCTTCACCTTTCTGTTTTTTTTTAATTTAAGACTTTGTGGAAGAATATCATTGAGGCTCCAAGTCTGTCCAAACCAACCGA
>JAUESE010000080.1:6593679-6610016 GCA_032274725.1 Malacoctenus triangulatus
GTGTGTGTGTGTGTGTGTGTGTGTGTGTGTGTGTGTGTGTGTGTGTGTGTGTGTGTGTGTGTGTGTGTGCGTCTGCCTGCCTGCCTGCCTGTCTGTCTGTTTGTCTGTCTGTCTGTCTGTCTCAGCTTGTGGGAGCCGCACAGAACAAAGTGCTCTGTGAGTGTGTCTGAGCCTCTATGTGTGTATGTTTAATTTATTATTCATGTCATTAAAATTGTTTGTGAACCATTAAACAGATACATTGAATTAAATATGCATATGTAATATTACTCAGTTTTTGTGGTGATATTTTCCAGGTCTGTGGAGGTGGGATATGGAGCTCATTTGTCTTAAAAAGTTAGAAAATAGGATTACATTCGCCTGTGACTTTGTAACAGGTTATAATTTGGGACGATAATAGAAGTGAATTCAAAATGTGGGCACACCCATAATTTCCTATAAATAAAGTTTTTGGTAACAGAGTGCATTAATAACATGTAACATATGAAGGAGAGCTTGTGTTCGAGAAAAATTGCACCCTGAAATAGTTATGAAAAAATTTCAAAAATACTACTCGAGTGTGTTATTAATTTATCATTTTAATTCCCAAATACACGCATGATAAATGCTCATTTATTAACTAAATTAGTGGATCAGACTTGGCTTCTATGCATTGCTAGTTTCCAAATTTGCACACCAAAAATGCATTTCAATATGCATCTAGGTATTATTACATGTTGAGAACACTTTGGAACTAAAGAAAGAGATAAACTCCATACGTCATAATAACCAGTGTTGTGTCTTTTTTTGTAGTTAAGACAGTAAAACTTAAAGCTACACACCAGGGGAACAATGTTAAACGCCACATTGTGACATGTGAACAACTCCGGGCTGATGCAGTCAGCAGACAATAGGTTGCAGGCATATCTGTTCCATTTATGCCGTGTTGAAGGGGTGCCCTTGATTTGAGGGTTTGATGTGTGAATTGCTGTTGTCCACCACGTATTGCTGCAGGACTGACGGAGGCTCAATGCCGTGTCGCAACAAACAGAGCGGCGGTGTAGTTCTGGAGAGTCACTGAAAAGTTTTATTGCTAAATGAATTTGGGGTGCAGCTCAAGCACTGGCGTCGGCTAACATATTGGTGAGAGACTCGGTTTCTTCATTTCTGTGTGTGTGTGTGTGTGTGTGTGTGTGTGTGTGTGTGTGTGTGTGTGTGTGTGTGTGTGTGTGTGTGTGTGTCTCCCAGAGCCTGCCTATGGCTCTAACCTCTCCGGCTGACATTGAGCTCAATGCTGTTGCCGTTTACCAGAGTAAAGCATAGTTTAATGAGAGGGCAAAGACGCCAGCACACGCTCACAGTTACGCACACGTGCACGCATACATGTGCGCACACGCACAGTCTTGCGCACACGCGCTACCAGAGGGCTGTTTCACAGCTCCTTGTGTTTGATTCCTATTCTTTTATTTTTAATCATTCCTCTGTCTTTTGGGTTGAGAAATATTTTATGTTTGGAGAGCGCCAAGTTATAATCACTAATTAGTCCTCCAGGCTCTCTCTCCCTCCCTCTCTCTTTTTCTCCTCCTCTTTGTCTATCTCTCTATCTCTCTCTGAGCCAAGCGTAGCCCAATTAACACCCAGCGTCTTTTTGTGTCTGTTGTGACTTCCATTTTCAAGACAAATTCCAGACATACATGCTGTCCTGCTGACCAAACGTGGCAGCAGTCACCCAACTGTAAAGCAACGGAGGGAAATTAATTAGATTCATTTCATTCACAGATGTAATTTCCTTGTTGATAAATGTAGTTATCTGGCAGGGTTTTCATTGGGAAATGAAAATGTGCTCGAGAGAAAGCGGATGTGCGAGTGTCGGGAAGTTAGCCGTCGTACGGATATTTCACACGAGTTCCCGAGGATTAACCAGGTTTTGCAAGTCTAGTCACCGAGAGCCAGGTGTCTGGGGTAGGAGTTAGGCTTGTCTCCCTCTCTCTCTCTCTCTCTCTCTCTCTCTCTCTCGCTCTCTCTCTCTCCTCTTTTTTTCCCTCCTCTCCTCGCCTCTCCCTAATTCCTCCTCCCCACCCCAACTGGAAGCCCCACATTTTCCTCCCGTTCTATTTTCTCCACAGTCGCACAGACCCACTATTTATCTTGCCCACTATAATTTGACACAAAATATTGTTAACTGGAGACACAAAAATATATTAAACAGTGGGAATGTGCGACTGTGCGTGCGCGTACGTGCCTGAGACCGCTTGTGTGCGCGTGCGCGCGTGTGTGTGTGTGTGCGCACGCGCATCTCCGAGTTTTAGCTCCCTCTCAATTTCTGAGCCAAACCCCAAACAGCACTGAATGACCAGCGCTGTCTGCTGTAATAAGAAGGCCGGCCGCGCCGCAGAGACAATACTTTTTGTATCCTTAAATGTCCCCACATAGAACCCCTGTAATATCTCAGTCTTGTGTAAATTAGATTTAATTCACTGGAGACGGATAAAGTATTCGAATGTGTAGGCGTGAGTGTGCACGTGTGTGCACACAGATGCCCGCTGCGCTGTATGTGCAGAGTTTTTCTCCACATAAGTTTATCACCTCAACTTTGACAACTCTTTGCTCCGCGAAGCCTTGAGCAGTCAGAGATGTTTTAAAGCACCACAAGGCAATTTTTGCATGTTTACTTCTCACCAACGAACTGCAAATTGTGAACAAAACAACACGCCAAATCAAGCACAACAGGTGCTTGTGGAGTTTCTGATGAGGTTTTTCTTTTAGCGGCTTCTTTTTCTGACTTATTAATAGCCGGAGCTCAGGGACTTGTATGGGAATATGCCGAGTTCAGGATTTCTGAAGTCAATACATATTTCATACGCTCTGCTCATGTTTACCAAGGCAGGTCTCAGTCTAACATAATCTCAGGCTTGATGTAAATAGACCTGCAAACCTCAACAATGCATAAAATAACATCAGAATATATAAATAATTTGAGAATATACCTGTAAACCCTTTTGGGCAAAACTTGTACATTCTAATATAAGTCTGGGAACGGTATTTTCACGGCCGGCAGATCGGGAACACAGGAAGCGCTACCCTGGTGCCCACTTCTTCACTGGTGCTCGTGTGCTGTTGCTCAGGCTGTGTCAGTCTCCAGGCACACAATTAGTTAGCAATAATCTATTGTAAATTCACATGATGAGTATGCGCCGGGCGTATCTGTCGGCATCTGAGACTGCATGAGTTCTACATGAGTCATTTGAGAGGTTTTTATAGACATTTGATGCAGCCTTGTTGTTGCGTAATGATCACGGAGCTGTCCACTCAGCAGAATTGAAGCAGGGCCGCGTAACTCAGTGTGAAAATAAAGGGTAGGATACGTGCGAAACCGTAAGCGGCCTTCTGTTCAAGCTGGTCAGCGGCGTCTTGGTAATGTCACATATTCACTCGATGTATCTAAAAAGCGCTCCGGCTGCTCAGCCGAGCCCTCTGGGAATTTATGAGCCCAACAGTTGTGCTGTACCAAAACAACATATGGATCAGTAACTTATGAATCGCAGCCTTTTCGGTGATTTCTTTCCCTCAGCATGAATTCAGCAGAGTTGCGTTTCATTTATATTTTTTTGGGCGTTTGTCGTGTGAAGCTGCAAAGTTGCATTTTTCTAGCGTTTTTGCGGAGTGAGTCACCACAGAATATCGTTCCCACGTTGAAAAGTCATACAGACACAGATCATTGTGTTGGCCCTCTCATCTCTGGTGCAGCGTGATATTTATGTGCTGGAAAGTTAGTAAAAATGTTGGGGACATTTTTCAGTTCCAGAACGAAGTTGTCTCCAACACCCGGCTTTATTAAGTGCTAGCTTGCAGCTCATCCAAAAAGAAAGAAGTAGGAAGTAAAACTGTGCAAACTCGCAGTCATGCTTGGCTCACCCGTTCGAGAAGAGGGGGCCGAGTTCATCGGACCACAATTTTGTGGTGGTCCCTAAAGTTGCTGTGAGCTCCGACTGTCAGCTGTGTTGCTGTGAAATCGCACGGATCTGAGCTTCATAAGCTCAAACCGACTAATGGCCACTTGTGGGCTGTAGGTTTGCTTTTAATTACAACTGGTAGGATAATGTGGTTGTTAAATTGCATTCTCAGTGCAAGATCAATGAGTTTATTTTATTATTGGAGAACAGAAAAATACAACACAATAACAAATCTAAAATAAAAAGCTGTTGTGGATTTGGGAAAAACCTTCATTTGTCATCACTTAATTATCTATTTGCTCGTTGCTTGTTTGATTTGATAAAGTAGACATGTGAGGAAAATGGTAAATATGAATATTTAGTGGTGATTGTGAATGATCAACCGCAGAGTTAGTTAATGCTCAGCGTTCACCTGCGGAGATTTGTCAAGTTAAAGCATGGTAATGTCTGCGATTCCTTCTAATGAGTTGAAGAATGGTAGAGTTTGGCAGCTCTCCTGCCGTGTTTACTGCACTCTGAGCCGTGCTCTTCAACAGGTTTTAGCTGCATGGAGTTTTTGTTTTCTGTAGACTCCCGAAAATTGCAAATAATTTTGAGCCCCTTTGTCAATTCTGTGATTGTTGCAAGTTAAATAAACGACTGATTCTTCGCTATGTCGAAAGAAAAACTCTTGTCTGCTTTTCAGCCTGAAGACTCAACGGGAGTCGGCTCCAGATGTTTTACATTTTTGCATCAATCAGAGGAGTTTATCTCAGCTGTTTTGTGGAGGCTCCTTCTCATTGTCATTAAGTCTTTTTCTTCTCGGCACACGTGTGACGCCGACATCTGCAGGACTGCTGAAAATCACACCCTCCTGGTGGAAGTGATTGCAGTTTTACTTCCAGACTTCCATTATGGCTGATTAACTTTAAAAAAGACCAAATCAACATCCCCACCTAGCAAACTACAGAACTGCGGCTACAGGCTTATTATTAGGACATTTTGATTAAGGGTGACAAATGAAAAAACAAAACAAAACACGCAATTTTTCCAATAACTGTCTGATATTTTGTAACTTTAAGAACAAATCAAAAACTAATTTTCACTAATTTGCCTAAAGTTGATTTTGAGCTTTGGCCAAAACGCGACATCAGGGCGAGTTTGTGATTGAGAGAAGCCTCGATAATAGAAGTACCGAGTTAATCATCAAGTGGTAAAATGCATCAATACTGGTATTAACTTGAAAAGAAAAAACAAACAGCCATGATGCTGTAAATGTTATATTTACAGAAGGACTCCCAGGATAGGAATTGTAGAAACAGACCTGTCATAAAGGTGTGCGTCATGTCTGGAAGCCAAAACTTAAAGAGCAGTTTGGAAGCTGAAAGAAACTGATTCTACCTAGTGTAATCCAAATATGATCATGGTGTTGCCTGGGATCAGTACACCTTAAAATATCTATTTTGATTATCCAACGAATAAACTTACTGAGGTTGAAACATGAAAATATCGATTTCAATCTCAGTGTCTGACAATTACTTTTACCTCTTCATAATCTTAATAATCTTAAATCTCATACTTAAAGCTGCAGATGAGAAGATGAGAACAATTCAAAGATCCAGACAGAAAGACGGAGACAACATCAATTTGTCGTACTGCTTCCGGCCTGAGGCTCAGTGATGCCACTGTGATGTCACTCAGTGTGATGCCATGTCTGTAAAAAACACACCAAGCATCATTTAACCTTTGGCTGTTTATCTGCTGCCATTATTTTTGCTCAATTAGAGGAACTCGCAGCTCGCCGTTTCATACACGCCTCTTGCCAACGGGATCAACTGGCTGCCTGCAACACATCCACGGCAGTGAGAGAACGGGGATACGTCACGCCGCTCTGACCACCTTTTACCACTAACATTACCCTGAAAATGTACACGTGGACAAGATTTTACCCCGGGACGTTTATTGTACTTTTAGAGGTAAATGTGTGGTTTCTCACGTTTACTGTGCCAGAGATGTTTAGCAGTGTGTGCCGCACTTTCACTGTGAGGTAGAATATCCCAGCTGCTCCTTTCGGGAGGCCCGCAGTCCACTCTTTTTTTTTTTTTTTCTGGTCCACTCAAACTGCAGTTCGGTGTGGCGTCACGTACTCCTCCATCTCCTCCGTCTGTAGCCTCCTCTTCCTCCGTCTGCCTCCACCCCCTCGCTGATGTATGGAACGTCTACGCTCATAAGGAGTGTGTTTGTAAAAGTCATGGTAATCAAATTTCACTGATTCCTCGGGGATTAAACAAGGTGGCATTTGTGTGGATGTGTGTCTTTGCGTGTGCGTTCTGTCCCTTTGCATATACAATATTAGCTGTGCTCCAAGTTGTGTATTGTAATGCAGCTGTGTCATTAGTCTAAGACCAGCTCAGCTGTAATATATCATCCATCATCTTGTACTCTAAGGAGGCAACTATATATGGGATACCGATGCTGTATTTGCATACCGGCGGAGCATGTATTTAATTGTTTCCGTGTACAGTGTGAAGTGATGGGTTGGGGATGGGGGGGATGGGGGATGGGGGATGGGGGGGGGGGGGGTTGTAAAGCACAAGTATAGCAGAAAATCTTAACTGTCTCACTAACATCTTGGCGGAGTGACAGAGTCGAGAAGTGGTATCCATTCACTTCACCGTGTCCTTGACAGGGAAAGTTGAAAACAATATTGCAGCCTCCTTCGAAATTTCTCTCGAACACATCGAAACCCCCCCACCACCACCGCCCCGGCCCCCCTCCCACCCCTCAAAAAAACTCGATTATTACCCAGTGGAAGTGTTAGCTCACGACTCCGACAGAAAGGAGAAACATGGCAACTGCAACATTTCCCAGCCCAGGAACAGGCATTACCTCGCGTTAAACCCAACTGCACAATTACCTCTTGTTGGCAGCAGCATATATGTTCTGGCAGTATGTTCACGGGGAGCGTGCCAGCTCGCGAGTCTTAATGTTATCCAACACACAACGTCGGCTCCGCTGGCTTCTTCTTCTTCTTCTTCTTCTTCTTCTTCTTCTTCTTCTTCTTTTCAGCGCAGCTCCGAAACCACAGTCTGCTCGAAGGTGTCGTCGCATGTTGAACTAGAAAGTCACAGCCCATTACAGTTCACATGAGGTGGAAAGCGACCGGGACAGCCCAGAAGGCAATGACTGATGTCTGTCTATTTTGCAAACTCTAAAAGTGGAATAAATTAGCAAACGTTCAATTGCCCGGCCAGAATCGGAGTCGTTTAGGGAGGGAAACAACCAGATTTAGGCACTCCAACTACCCCCTCCAGGCCTCATGTGTATCTCGTCAGAACAGTAAAACTGTTGTTTGCTTCGAGTCCTTTTATTTATTTATATTCATGCATGTTACATCGTATGGAGGGAAAAGTTAAAGATAGCAAGCATTCTTTGGCGCCCACTGTATGAGTCACAGCACTCGAAGTGAAGGCGATGACCCTGGGCTCTACCTTACACTGTGCATCATCGCTGGGAATATACTGTGAAGAGGAACCCCTCCACATCCACCAAAAACACTGTACTGTACACTTAGAAGCTATTTTTTGACTTGCAGATATTCTCCCTCACAGCATTTTTCACAGGTTGTGTGTTTTGTTCGCCGCCTTCCAAACGCAGGACAAATTTCAGGGCCAGATCGCTCTGTAACGAACTGATTTGAAAAAATGATACCAATCTATACTTTTTCTTTTAACAAGATGCAATAAAGAAAAAAAATCCAGATACTGGCCAAAAAAAAAAAAAATCTGCTGACTCCTGAGTTGCGGTTTTGCTTCTGTTTGACTCAACAAGAAAATGAAGAAACCCTTTCTGGGATTTGAAAAATAATTTATTTAGCTGAAGAAGAAAATCCCAGAATGAATTCTTTGGGGAAGGGGTTAAATTAGATTCTCCATCTTTATTCTGTTGCTTGTGGTTTTTTCCTAATTGTCAGTAATCGCTGGCACTCAGCCAAGTAAAAGTACATCATTTAGCTCTTGAAAAGGTTTTTTTTTTTTTTCTCCTTCAGCAAGAAGCGAATTTTTGCTCGTTTACTTTTTGACTCCTTGAAGCACAATCAGATGAACCGGGAATGCGTGTGGGACCGTTTTATTAAACCATGTGAAAGGTATAGCATGCTTTGCAATCCCCTGAAAGAGTGAGCACAGGTCTACAGCCCAGGGCCTCGTCCTCGGCACAGACAGATTAAACTGCACAACAGCAGCAGGAGCAGCAGCAGCAGCAGCAGCCAGTCACTGGAACTGGTTTGATAACCTTTAATGTTTGCTTTTGCTTCCGATTGTTTTAACTCCACCTGCCCGTCTCCCAGTATGAAGCCCTCAGGTCTGTTGTCAAGTGGAAAAGATAAACCTCCAGAACGCCGACATTTTGCACATCTATAAATTGATGCTTGTCTTTGCCAGTTTGTTTTGAGGCTTGTGGAGAGTTAAATATGCATGGCTTCAACATGGGTGGCTCCATCCACCCCCCCCAAACAACAAACAAATGACATGAAATCATTATTTGGCAGAAACAAACAGAATGCTGAATTGATTTCCCTCCTTCCTTTTTCCAAGCGAGGACTCCACGTGAGCTCCTGGAGTTAACTAGATTTGTTTGTTTCTTTTGAAACTGAGCTACAGAGGTATTTACCAAGAGCAGGCGCTCACAGAAACATATCCGCTCACACACACACCTCGAACAGGTGCGCAAACACACACGCACGCACACACACAAACACACACATGCTCCCATCTTCAGTCGGTCGAGGAGGAGACAAACCTAAAGATCGCCACAGAAGACCCATCTTTCAAATTTATTCATTAAACTCCCAAATGCTCCCCTTAACGAATGTAATTAGAATATGGTAATGAGAGAGGGCTGAACCAGGGAGTGTTATAATACGCTTAGCAGCACAGAGGAAAGAGAGAGAGAGAAAGAGAGGGAAAGAGAGAGACGGGGGAGGGAGAGAGAGAGGAAGGGGGAAACGGAGTAGAGGAGAGAGAAATAGAGAGACTGACTGACAGGGTGCCAATTTATGTCTTGTTGTAAACAAGTATTTATGCCAATGAGAGGTGGCACACACTTTCTTTCACCTCCTCCTCTCTCTCTCTCTCTCTCTCTCTCTCTCTCTCTCTATCTCTCTCTCTCTCTCTCTCAGTCCTTCCTTGTCTCTCTCTATCTCTCCTTAGCACACTGAACTTCCTCAATAACAATAACATCAACAACAGCCATGAGCCTCAGAGGGCAGAATGACTCAGAGAGATGAGCCATCAGGGGTTAAACAACCACTGGAGACTCCTTCATTGAGACACCACCCCACCCCCCCACCACCACCACCACCACCCATCTTCTCCCTCCATCATCACTTTCTGTCTAACTCTCTCTATCTTCTTCCACTTCCCACTGGCAAACACATTCATCATTACAATTTTGTAATATACATCTGAGCGCGTGAGTGTGTGTATGTGTGTGTTTGCACGCACGCGCACCCGTTCCTGGTTAACTTTGTGGGAGTTTTTGAGGACTCTGACAGGCTTTATCCAAGACGCCCTAGCGCAGCGGGGGTCCTGGCATTGTGTTTGACACCACACACCTGTTGCAGTCTTTGATGTGTTCACCCCCCTGCCGAGAGAGAGGGGGCCGTCTCCTCAAATGCAAATACAAGGGAAGGAGGAAGAGGACAGGTAAGGTATGCGAGAGAGGCGAAGTCTTAGAAAAATATGATTGATGTTCCCCCAGCGGATTGAGGCTGACTCTTCCTCACTCTCAGGGCTCTGCTAAAAGAGTTTGTGCTACTTTTCCACACTGGAAGTTTGTGTGTGTGCGTGTGTGTGTGTGTGTGTGTGTGTGTGTGTGTGTGTGTGTGTGTGTGTGTGTGTGTAGCCACCTTCACCATTTGGACCCCTGTAAATTGGCATAAGGGAGATGAGAGGGAAATGAGACAGAAAAAAAGGGGAAGTGGGTGAGGTTGAGGGAGGAGAGAGGGAGCGAGGGGGGAGAAAGTAAAGAGGTCAAAGCAAAGGAGAAGGAGTGAAGGAGAGGGGAGAGTGACTATTTCATTATAAAGCCATCACTCATACAGGCAGCAGCCACCACATAGACTCTTCAGAGACCAAGCCTCTCTGGATCTGTGCATATGTGTGTGAGAGTACACACTCATTCATACCTGTGCATCCTACCATGTGTTATTTCTGACATAGTTGTTTAGTGTGCATGTGTGTGTGTCTGTGTGGGTCTGTGTTTGCGTGTTAGAGTTTGGGTGTGACAGAGATGAATGTGTTCCACATGGCTCTTTCCAAACCAGGTGACGGGGCGGATCCCCTCTGAAGGTCAGATCAAATCCACCAATGATATTCCTGCACTAAGGGTGTGTGTGTGCGTGCGTGCGTGCGTGCGTGCGTGCGTGCGTGCGTGCGTGCGTGCGTGCGTGCGTGCGTGTGTGTGTGTGTGCCAGAGAACAGGCTGCGAGACGGACAAACCCATGACAAGTTTTGTTTTTATTTATTTATTTTCCCTTGCCAGCGACTTTGTGTATTAACGGCCTATTTGTATGCATGTGTGTAAGTCTTTTATGTCCATGGCTATGTTTGTGCGTGCGTCTGTGTGTGTGTGCGTTTGAGTGTGTGCGTGTGTGTGCGCGCGCACGCGCACATGTGCATACGTGCGTGTGTGTTGCACAGTGTGTGATGAGGTGTTTATATGATAAACACAAGGCAAGCTTGAGAGGAATTTTGATCAGGGGCTTTGCAACAGTTGTTATGGAAACAGCATTAAGCAGTTGTATTAGCCAGTGGAGGTAATATAAAGGCTGCTGAAAGTAACACACAGTGGGGAGCGAGGCAGTTTGGGAATATAATACAAACTACGCATTATTACTCTGGTTTACAATAGACTTGATGAAATTTTATTGTGTGGCTAGAACAGAACAAAATTATCCTTGTCATAACTCATTGTCTGGCTCTGGGTTGCGAGCTACACATTTTAATTAGCCAGGTTAGAGGAACAGAGTGCAAACAAGACGTTATTGGTCTGGTTTACAATAGACATCACATCATTTATGTCAGCTTGAAGCAGAACACATCTTTATCTGTGTTTGTGTCTCTCGTTCGTTCGCTCTCCGTCTCTCTTTCCCTCTCTCTCTCCTCCTCTCTCTATTTGCAACAGAGTCTTGTCGGAGGCTTCAGAAAAGCCACCGCTGCTCTCCGAAATCAGTCGGGACTTCTTAAATGTTACACTCAGGGCTGCTGAGAGATCAGACCTGCCACATCTCTGCCAACAACTGTAGATAATGACATACCCACAAGCACCTCTCGATTGTAATAGAATATTGATCATTACAGTTCATATCACATTGTATTACCATGTAGGTTTAGCTTGAATCTGCCGTTGTTATGCCTAATTTACGAGATGAGACTTTGAAGGGGGGGGAGATGTGTATAAATAGACCATAATGTCGGCTGAATGAAAGGCTGAGAAAGGGATCCATATCAGAATAAAAACCACAGAGAAGCCTTTAGTTTTGAAATAATAACAGGAGGCACTTTTGGATTGAGTGTCTGTCAACATCAGACACTGGCGGGGTTGTTCTGGGAGGGAGAGAGCCGGCATAGTTGCTCAGGAACAAATTACAGCATCAGTAGACCTCTCCTGGTGATGTTAATGCGGTCCCTCCCCATCCACCCCCAAAACACACATACATGTACACATACGAGACTGAGCAGGGCTCATGGAGTGAAGGCAGGGGCTGGACACTGTCGCTGAAAAGGGACTTCTGAGCATTGTTACCTTCTGGACTGCCAAAACTAACTTTTTCAACGCTGGATGATTTCAGTTGGTGGGAACCAGCAGCAGCAGCAGCAGCAGCAGCAGCAGCAGCAGAAGCAGCAGTCTTCATTTCAGGCACTTCGAATGGATGTGACAGTTCCAGTTTACAGACATCTCTGTTTCCCCCAGATCTCTGTCGGGGTGATGCTCATCAGTAGACTTCAAACACACACACACACACACACACACACACACACACACACACACACACACACACACTCGCCTGTGGCCAGACCCTATAACGGAATCTCCCTGGGGAAAGCTCCTGGATAAGTCTGTTGCAGTGTAGGCAACCCCCACCTCCCCCCTTCATCGCCCCTCCATCACTCCCGCCACCAACCCTTCCTCTCCCTCCTGTGGAAATCTCCCGGAGGCCCGTGAGTGTGTTTGAATGGGTTTGTGTGTGCGTGTGTGCGTGTGTGCGTGTGCGTGTGCGTGTGCGTGTGCGTGTGTGTGTGTGTGTGTGTGTGTGTGTCTGTCGGCTTTTCTGTACATGCCACCGGTTTCTTGGAGGGAGATGGTCTCAGTGATGCGTGAGTGGGAGGCTGATTTCCCCAACTGCACCGCTCGCTCCAGTCTAACTTCCCACTCATGCTCTCTGCTTTGTTACATATTTCTTGAGTTACTCCCTCTCTTTCGCACTTTCTCTCCCGCTCGCAGACAGACAGGAATAGGTGTGAGTTGGGAAAAGTGTGTGTATATGCATTCAAGCTGGGCCTGTCGTAATGTATTATTACACCGAGCCACACAGACATGCAGAACGTCTGGGTTTCTGGAGTAGATCCCTGGAGGAAGGTACTTGTCCCTGTCCATGTGTCTGGCGAAGCTAACGCGCATGCATGCTCACACACATGCACACAAGGTATTCCTGAAGGGTCAGTGTGTCACCAAGCATGCTCAAAGCGCTCCATCACCGCTTCCCCTCGAGACAGTAACTGTGACTTCCTGAGGATCGACCTTCACCATCTCACTTCTGTCACTCTTCCCAGCGACTAGTGTGTGCTGGTGAGGGAGTGAGCAGCAATGTGTATGTATGTGTGTGTGAGTGTGTGTGTGTGTGGGGGTGTGTGTTTTAGAGTGTGTGTCAGGCTGGCGTTTCAGCTGACTCCTCTGTTTCTGGCTTTTTAATGGCTCTTATGGGGCAGGCCTTTAATTGCAAGTCTCTCTCCCTCCTTCTTAATCCTCCCATCCTTCTGTCTCTCCCAGCCCCTCGTCTCCTCTCTTCTTCTCTCCTCTCCTCCCGCCTCCCACCGGCTGACATTCACTAGGGGAGCCCGAGTGCCTGGCCGGAGCTGTGGAGGCCGTATAGGATATTGACTTGCTGCGGAGTGGTTTGGGAGGAGGAGAGGTGGCTGCCTGTCACAGCTAATGAATAGATGCATAAATGAATGAGGCACTCCGTGTGTGTGTGTGTGTGTGTGTGTGTGTGTGTGTGTGTGTGTGTGTGCGTGTGTGCGTGTGCGTGCAAGCGTGCGTGTGTGCGTTGAGCCCAGCCCTGGCTAAAATTGTGCCTGTGTGTATCTAACCTAACCTCACTCAGAGCAGTTTTATATGCCTCCAACAGACAGACAGTAATAGTGGCCAGCTTGATGGTGATAATTATTAAGGGTGTGATTGCAGTTCCTCCTCCTACAGACACATGCGCGCACACACACGCACAATCTTGCAATCACATATACAAAGACACGAATAAATGAAGAGGCAAAAAGCGGGTGGGGTTGGGACGTGACGACCAAATGGAGGATACTAAAAAAACAATACCGTTAAGTGCCAGCACCCTCCAGCTGCTCTCTCCCTGCCTTTCTTCCCATCCCGACTCTTTGTCCCTTCATCTCATCTCATCTGATCGGTGTGGAGCTAAAGTGCTCTCATGCCAAACTGGGACAAATACCTAAAAACACACACACACACACACAAACACACACACACATACAGCGAGAGACACGGAGGGGGGAAAGGAGGAGAGGAGGTCTGGAGAAGAGACTGTTGATCTGAGGGGGCAGATGAAGGAGTGTTGGAGTGTTGATGTCTTCTTCACTATTGCTTTGTGCCACATTTCAAACGCTGATTGCCTTAAGAGGACAATTTACATTTCATAGTCTTTCACAACAAGTGGGTGAGATGGGAGTCAGCCATGAGATGGAGCGAGAATGATGTTTCAAGGAGGAAGCCAGAGGTGAGAGAGTTCACCACGCAAAGGGAAAAAGGAGGTGTTGCTTGAGTCACTAAAAAGCAGCAGGTATAAACAACGGGGGTTTATTTTTTTTCACTGCGCCTCTGTGTGGTTGTCTATGGTCGTTTTGTTTTTCCTTACGCTTGGTAGAATGCACCTGTATGATTTGAACTTTTCCTGTATTTTTTTTTCTGTTGTTTTTGTTTTTTTTTCTCTCTTATTGGATCCGTACGAGTGTGGAAGAAGAATGGAAGCTGTGTGGAGAGTTGTGGAGATGAAAAGGAGCCGGAGGAATTACGAATCGGGTTAGGAGCCATGCTTTATCTGACGGGAAACTGTGAAAGTGCAAAGTACAAGAAAACTTTTCCTATCAGCGCACTCTCTCAGCTAGGGTATAGGTCTGTGCCCCCCCCACCCCCACCCCCTATGTGTGGGGAAGTGTATACGTGTGTGTTTATGAAGCAAGTGTGTGTATTTAGGAGATAGCTTTTCCTCCCCAGTGGAGGAAGACATCGGTGTGTCGGAGAGCGTGATTGGTTGTTGGCCCTGAGGGTCTGTCCTCTATATCTGTCTCCTGACTGGCTGCTCTGTGACCAATCAGGCGCCTGGACCTCACCGCGGCAATCAGATAGTGACACACTCTCTGTGGGCATCAGCAGGTCATCTGGAAATACCTGTTATGTTTTATCTCTGTGTGACAAACACACACAAACGCACGCACACACACACACACGCGTGCGCGCACACATCAGTCTAACCTTTCCGTCTTGTCTTTGTCTCTCCAGGAGATTGCTGCATATCTCATCACTTTTGAGAAACATGATGAGTGGCTGACGACATCGCCAAAAACCAGGTGAGGGGAGAGCGCACAATGATTTCCTCACACGTACAAACAGCACATTACTCAATCAGTCACTGACTCACACTGGTTTAATCTCAGTGACAGAGTGCCTGTGTTTGATTAAAACATTAGTGATGTACGCCGACTGTCTCCAAAGGGTCCTGCTGACGGCCCACTCTACATGTAGAGAAGGCTCCAGAGCATGGTCGGACTGTAAAGCACCTAGTCAGCTGGAAATGGAGTATTAATGAATGTAAATGTATTGGGATAAGTGATGTATAATTCAGACATGAGAGGGTGAGGGGGGGGGGGGGTTGAGAGAGGGGGAGTATGTGTGTATAAGACGGGGTGTGAACAGGGATTCACATGCCAGAACTGAATATTCATCGATCTGAACAAACCATAAGTAGCTCTTTTGCTGGAACGGAGAGAGGTTAGAGCCAGAAACAAGGCAGGAAGGAAAGGGATGAGAAAAAGACTGGAGGAAAGGGCAGTGTGAATTATTGATAAGTCACCTTATTGACATTTACTTTGGTTAATACAGATGTAGGTATAACAAAAAAAAAAAAGAGAGAGAGAGAGAGAGAATGAAAAATGAAGGTGACAGAGATGCGGAGAGAAAAGAGGAAAGAAAAAGTAAAGTTAAGGAAAGTGAAGCTGTCACCTTGTGGCCCCGTTCGTGATTACTGACGCTGCTGAAAGCCCCAGGTGATGCCTCTGCGCTCCTATTGTGCGAGCTGAAGGACTCTTCTCAGGAGCAGCCGGAGGCCAGCAGCGCAGTTTATGTTGTGGATGGATTTCTCATTGATTGGTTGTGCTGCCGTATAGCTTCAGCCTCCCAGCAGCAACAGCAGCAGCAGTCATATTGGTGTTATTGAGCAGCAGTTAGATATAATCCCATTTACACATGACACGAGGCACGATTAGAACAGATTACACCTAATCCCATCAGATGGAAAGGAGCTCAGCTAACGGAGCCAGTGACATTTACGTGCATGTGTTTGCGTGTGCCTTCGCATCCGTATGTGTTGCACGCTTGGTGGTGGGTGGGTTTTTTTTTGGGGGGGGGGTTGGCGTTGGAATATTAAGATAACAATCAGTGACCTTCATTTCTCCCCTCGCTGAAATACCTCATCAGTTCAAAGTAATGACTGTTACCTCCTCTCTCCCTCTGCTCTCACTTACTCCTCCTTCTCTCCTCCCTTACCGGACTCACTCACTCACCCACTCTGTCTCTTTATCTTGCCGTCTTTTTTCTCTCTCTCTCTCTCCTGCTCTCCTCCTCTTGCCTTCTCTGTTTTTGCTCTGCTACACTGTGGAACGGTGGAAAAGCTTTTTATATCCCACACATCACAGCCCAGTTACAATCAATAGCATTTATGTCTGCTTGAATCAGAGGGTTTGCAAGGAACATGGGCACCATCCACGTGCGTGCACGCGTTCACACACACACGCGCGCACGCACACACACGTGCACATACCCGTATTCGCCACCCACACACACACACACACACACACACACACACACACACACACACACACACACACACACACACACACACACACA
>JAUESE010000080.1:6616580-6630396 GCA_032274725.1 Malacoctenus triangulatus
CTCTCTCTCTCTCTCTCTCTCTCTCTCTCTCTCTCTCTCTCTCTCTCTCTCTCTCTCTCTCTCTCTCTCTCTCCATATATCGCCTACACACACACACACACACACACATATGTTGACACTGCTGGGTTAGAGAGAGTGATGAGTGGGCTCATGCTGGTGAATCTTTTATGGGCAGGTGAGAGAACCTTATCTGACACGCTATGTCCAACCTCCTCCCTGCCCTCCACTTTCTTTTCCACTTTCCTGCTCTATTTTCCCTCCTTCCTCTTCCTCTTCCTCTGTAAACAGAACCTATCATGTTATACTTGTTCTCCCGTATGTGGCTAAAAAGCACATGTCAGAGAGTTAATGTTGAGCTAACCAAGTGTGTGTGTGTGTGTATGTGTGTGCGTGTGTGTACTCCAGAACCCAGACATTGTGCTGGTGCACTACCTGAATGTACCGGCAGTGGACGACAGTGGGAAGCCATGCGGTCCCGTCCTCTGCTCCATCAACACAGATAGGAAGGAGTGGGCCAAGTGGAGCAAAGAGGAGCTCATCGGACAACTCAAGCCCATGTGTGAGTTGTCCCCACGTCAGCACTCACTCGCTGTCCTGTCCTCCTACTCTCAAACTCCCAAGTGTCGAGCCTTGCGCACTTCTAAACCTGAGAATATGAGTCACCTTGGGGCAATAACACATTACTTGTCATAACACAATGATAACAGAAGAGAAAGACGCAAGAAGTGCTGAGCCAAGCTTCAAAATTAATCTGTAGGAAGTTGGTGTAGAACATCTAAAACACAGATAATTCGGTTCACTGGCTTGTTTTGTAAGCTTGGCAGGAAAGTGGTGCATAGTCTGGAGCCGTGCCATCGCTTATCAAATGAGACAACAGGTGCAGACAGCAGTTCAGGGGCGATGATATGAGCATTTCCCTCTTGGATTAAAGAAAAATAGCTCATCCTTCCCGGGCATATCTTTGATGGGCTGCTGCATGTAAAAGGCGATAAATAGGCAAAGAAAAAAAACAACAAACTTGTCAATAAGTGATTCACGTTTTCACAGATGTCTTTTTTTTTTAGCAAGCCGTGAGCGTATGAAAATATACTAAATTTTTGGTTGACTTGAATGGAGTGACAGCTACGCATCATGTTTTTAAAAATATTTTCTTCGGAGAAGCCACCTAAATCGGTGTCATTCACTGTTCACCTTCCAAGCTTTTTATTCATGCTTTTTTTTTTTGTCCTGACAGTCAGCGCTTTGCTGCCACCTAGAGGCAAATATAGATTGCAACCAGGAAAGGGAGGGATTGAGGGAAAGAAGACAGAGATGCCTGAAATATCCAGCATGTATTATTCATAAATCAGCATCGGGGAGTGGATAACGCCAGCACACACAAGAACACACATACACACACGTATCTGATCTCATCCACCCTTTGATCTGGTTTGAAAGGGCAAATAAGGACAGCTGCCCAAAACTAAGTGGCTTGCTGACTTGAGTACTCTTTCATTTCTTGCTCTCGCTTCTCCACATGTCCTAATTTGTCCACACAGCTCTCTGGTTTTTGTTTCGTTAGCTCTTCTGACTTTATCACCGACTTGATCCCTCTCCCGTCACTGAGGTTTTTATGAGTGCCAAAAACATCAACGTATTTCTGTTTGTTTTTCTCTCTGATTTTGAATCTGCTAATCTGCTGAATAAGATGTAAGTGAGGGGCTCTTGCTTGAGACACTGGAAATACTTTCGAACGCTGTCAGTCGAATGATTATAAACTTTAGAGTAGATTTTTATTTTGCATGTATGTAGATTGAAGTTATTGCACAACATGTTTGCACATCAAGTTGTAAAAGAGAATTAATGAAATCTTGTGTGTTGACTCTGAACACTGGAGGGTGCCATTACACCCTGTCAGATGTATCTGAGTTGAAGCTTCACTTATCAGTGACCTGAGAAACAAACTGGACACAATATGATGGCAGTGTCCATTCAAAGTATCTTAAATGCAGCAATCTTTATCAGGGTCTCCTTTTTTTTCAGGTGCTGGAAGCAGCCTGCATCAGAAATGTTCCAGCGTCAAGCAGCGCATCATCTCATCCAAGCAGGAGTCGGGCGGAACGACAGGAGGGGGCACTGCAGTGGGCACCGGCGTAGCAGCAGGCCAGCGAGCCGAGGAGGCAGATGGCACGGAGGTCCAGAACAGCGACGTGTCGGAAGGCCAGACAGAGCCCAGTCCTGGAGGGGGCAGGAGCAGGGCAGGCGGAGGGGAGAGGAGGAACGGGAGGATAACCAAACCCTCCTTACTCCCGCAGAGCAGCATGGAGGTGTCCTCCTCGACGTCCACCAACCAAGTGGAGGTCCCCGACACCACCCAGAGCTCCCCGCTGTCAATCACCAGCGACATGGCCGACAGTCCGGCTCTTGCCATCGGCGCTGGCTTGGCACAGAGCACAGCGGTTTTCATGTCGGAGGTCACCACGCTGACAGGGGATTCGGTTTACTCCACTGGCCACACCCACCTGCTAGCATCCACCCATGAAAGTACCACCGCTGGCATCCTGTTGGCTGTTGCCCCTGAGAACCAGAGATTTGCATCATTTCCGAGCGGGGTGGGCTTAGGGGAGGGTGGAGAGTTGGTTTTGTCAAGCTCTTTAGACTCGAGCGGAGGGGTCAGCCTTCCTGAGACCACCATGACGTTTGACCCTGATTGCTTCCTCAACAACCCCAAGCAAGGCCAGACGTATGGAGGAGGTGGAGGCAAGACTGAGGGGTGTAACGGGGACGACGGAGGCCTCCACTGCTCCTCCAACGGCTTTGTCTACAACCCGGCCCTCGTCAACAACATCAAGACCGAGGCCACGCCCCTGGAGCCACCGATGACCAATCAGAGTAGCTACGTTGGAGAGGGGACGGGCCTCAGTCCCAGCACCACGCTGGAGCAGATGGACTTCAGCGCCGTGATGTCGTCAGCCTGCGTCCAGAGTCTGACCCAGCCTGTGCACCACCCTTCTCCAGGCCTCTTCCTCCAGGCCTCCCCCCAGACGAGCCAGCCCTCCCAGCTGCAGACCAACGGTACCGAAGCAGCCCAGGAGACGGGTGAAGCCCAGGCTTACTTAGGCCTTCCCACAGTGCCAACGGACTCTCCCGTCACCAACGGAGACCCCCACACACACCTCCACCAGGCCAGCACGGACCAGCAGGCTCTGTGTGCACGGAACGGCCAAGGGCCGGCGGTGGGCTCGTTTCCTATGACGCCACAGGAGACAGCTGTCGACCAGTCAGGAAGCAGAGCCCACCAGGAGGTGGGGGGCATCGACAAGCCGACCGAAAACGGAGGCGAGCTGCTGCTTAAAGCCGGGGACCCGCATGACGCCTATGCGAGTGTTGACACCGAACACTACCTGCAGCCCACGGATGACAACGGAGGAGGAGGAGAGGAAGGTGGAGGAGGTGGTGGTGGTGGAGGCGGAGGAGGAAGAGGCGGAGGAGGAGGAGGAGGAGGAGGAGGAGGAACAGGAGGAGGGGACAGTGAGATTCTCTGTAATGGCGTGAGCTTGTCAGGGGCCAGCGGTTCAGTGGTGGCCAGTCCCCAGTCAATAGCAGCTGGTGCAAACATGGAGGGGGCGCTCTATAGCTCTCCGCTTCCTCAGCAGGGGGGTGTGGTGTCAGCCACCACCGCGGGGGCGGGGGCTGCCATCAGCCTGGAAGGTTTCGAGGCCTCGTTCGGGAGCCAGTTCTCTGATCTCATCAATGATTTCATCTCGGTGGAAGGTTCTGGGGGCGGGGTGGCGGCAGCGGTCACCGGGGTCCTGATGCCCCAGGAGGGGGCCGCAGGAGAAGAGCAGGGCACGGGGGCCGGCCACCTGCAGGGCGCCGAGGTGGAGCAGGGAGCTCTGGGTCTGCTCCAGGAGACCGGGAGGCTGTTCGGTGTGACGGACTACTCCCCAGAGTGGTCCTATCCCGAGGTAGGTAAACCCAACTTTGATGATCATTATTTATTCATCATTGTTCCCCACAGCAAAATTAGTCCTCGCGCCACATGATTGACGGTCGCGTGGACTGATGTTAAACGCCGGGATCGCGCTCAGCACAATTTGTCCCGCCAGCACGGTTGTGTGGTCATTAAGGAGTCACAATATTTCAGACTCCACTGATGGGATTTTGATGAAATTTCAATCTTTTAACGATTCCCCTGGGTGGCCTCATTAATTTACCCATGTACCACTTTTAATATGTCACACCCGCTCTGCTGGATTATGATGAAACCTGTAGAAACGCTGCATTTTGCCACCGCTTCTTTATACTTTGGGGCGAGCTCGAAAATTGTCAACTTTGTCACAAACAAATAAATCCAGCTAGTAATTTTCCGAAGCTTTCTTCCAGGGTCATCAGAATCACATCTGTTTATTTATTTTAGGGTTTTTTTAGGTTTCCAAAAGACAAAAATCTAAAATTTCTCTCCAATATAGTAAAGTGGCACTGCATAATTATGAAGCTGAACTTAAAAGAGAACAAAAAGCTTTAAAAGGAAATCTTTTAAAAAAAATCTTTGTGCTGTTAAACTTGTGTCTGCCTCTTATCCAGGGAACAGAGTCTTCTGTGGGTTGTATTTTTAGCTGCACTCCAGTGAACACATGACTCTGATTCAGACGGTTCAAACTGCTGTTAGTGGATGTAAGAAGCCGCTCGGCCTCTAGGGGCTGCTACTGATCCTTTAACACGCTGACATTTTGTCATTAACTAAAAACGGTTGCTTCCAAAGAGAAACATCAAATAGTAGCTAACAGCAGAGATGGACAGTGACAGAGTACAAAAACTCTTTTATTGTACTCACTATGGTCAGATGACTTGAGTTGAGTATTTGTTTCGATACTACTTCACTTTGACGAAAGGCATTTCAGCACAAATGTCTGTTTTTATCCTGTCTTCTTTCAAACTGGTATTTAAGAGGTCTCGTCACGATGTGGACGCCCTGTTTGCCTTCCCTACATATTGACACTGGGGGGGGGGGGGGGGGGTATTGTCTATCAATCATTGCATCTCTTCCTGGTCATCTTTTATCCTTGGTTTATAAAAACTGTTAGAAGTTGTTTGCATTGAGGACAAAAACAATCTTTCCATAACCCAGAATTCAAAAAGGTTGAGATCATGTGTAAATCATCAGTAAAAATCAAAACAGTCTGACTTTCAGTATTTTCAGCCCCATAAATATCACCTGATATAACAAGGACAACATATTTGATGTTAAGAATCAAACATTTTACTTTTTTGTGAAAATCTGAGTCAAGGCTTCACTCGAGGAGCTGCTGGCCTGGAAACCAGAACCTCTGTTTGTTTTACACTAATGATTATTTACCCAGTGTGTGAACTGGTGCCAAAGACGCTAATGGAACACCATGTGACCACACCTCACTTGAGTGAAGTCCAGAAGAGGCAGACGCGTGTTTACTTTGTGGCCTGAATCTGTAAACTGTGTTTACAGGCAATGATTCCTGAAGTCTGAATTGTTCCAAAGGCAATGAAAAGTGTTTCCAGTATCATGTTCCAGTCATGTTACTGCTCTTACAGAAAAAATCCTGTCTGAAGCCATAAGATCACAAGCATCCAACACTAAACTCTGACCTTCAATGCAGAAATCCCCTCATATTTAAAGAAATTGTACAACCTGTTCAGAATAGAGTTGTATTTGAGTTCCTCAGAGGACATTTCTGTGCCTTTACTTTTTCTTTGACTTGTACAAGTGGAAAAGATGTACAGTTTGTGTCTGTTCAACTTAGATAAACAAACGTGTGAACTTCTGCCAACTCTGCTAAACACCCATATTTATGTTCCCTTGCTCTATGATGCACATTTACAATCATTGTCACGAATCTAATTTGCATTTTCCTCTTCTGATTTCAAGATGAATGAACACTGTGGTACTCATAGCTGCAGGGAGGCTTCTGGTTTTGCTCTGTTCTTGTTAGGCTCCACCGTAGTGTGGACCTCCGTGTGATCCTCGCCCTGTGCTCTCTGTTTGCTGCAGGGTGGAGTGAAGGTGTTGATCACGGGCCCCTGGTTGGAATCCAGCAGTGAGTACAGTTGTCTGTTCGACCACATCAGCGTCCCCGCCGCCCTCATCCAGCCCGGGGTGCTGCGCTGCTACTGTCCAGGTAAAACACCTGTCCTGGACACCTGGCGCTCACACCACATGTCCTGTCATCTAGAAATACATTCTGACCCAACCTCGACCTGGTGAGAAGGAATATTCATCAGCTAATTCAATAGTGTTTTCCTGGTGGGACTTGCAGCGAAAATAGTGAAAATAGTTAGTTCAAAGTTATTTTTGACACCAACTTTCCTGAAGTCAGTTCTATTTGTTGACACCTTCTGAAAGCCTCATTTCTCCACCCTTGTGTGTTCCCAGCCCATGACACCGGCCTGGTGATGCTGCAGGTAGCTATGGGCGGCGAGGTCATCTCCTCCTCGGTGGTGTTTGAGTACAAGGCGCGGGACCTTCCTGCCCTGCCGTCTTCTCAGCACGACTGGCTGTCCCTGGATGGTGAGAGCGGTCATTTGTGTGTATCGACCGCGCGGTAATTTATGGTTACTCTCATCTTATTGTAGTGTGTTATTTACTCGGGCGAGGACATAAAACCTATAAACAGAATGACATTTGGGCGCAGCCGCCCGGCCGTGTCTGTGTGTGATGCTGAGTAGCGCGCTGATATTATGAATCAAACAAAACGCTTCTTACCTCTGTTATGTCGAAATAACAAGTAAACCTGTTATTGTGTGCTGCTGTCGTTTCATCCCTTGGCTCTCTTTTTATATTGTGAAATGTTTGTCTCCAGTTATTATGTAAATGTTGCTGCTGTGTGGTTTAAGTGTGTTCTGCTTTGGCTGCGAGCGAGCGGCTCCTTCTCTCATTGTCTCCGTTCGTCTGGAAGGTTTCTAAGCTGTTAAACAGTTTTGATGTCTGTTCTTTGAAAGGTGTGAGCACACACAATTATCCTTTTACTGCCAACATTCATAAGGATTGTTATATCTGAAAGATTAGCTCGCTTTATTAGAGAAGTGTTGTTGCAGTGTGGTTTGAAGTAAACATCCACTGTGGGATGTTGGAGGACAATTAAACGTTCTTTTGACTTGGCTCTGGGGGGGGGGGGTGCGTGTGTCTGCCGCAGCTCCAGGGAAGGTGGAGGGTTCGCTTCTGTGTGCAAATATATCTCCTGATGCAATTGCGGCGCGGCAACACACGGGTCTCCGCGGCGAGCCATGTCCTTTACTCCGTGTTCGCCCCCGTCTCTGCGTTGCGCAATGCGGCAATGCGGCTCTCCAGTCACAGCGGGGCTGGCTGCTTGCTGGAGTGAAGGGCAAGGACACAATGGCACAGTCCCGGTCCGTCTGACAGTCGAAACGCTGGGCACCACCGGCACTGAGCCGTGCGAGCCTCCCCCGCGCTATTTATAGGCTCGATGTTTGACTTTCAGCGAGGATCGCGGGGCTCGGATGTGCGCGCCGCTTTATTTTTCGCTCCTTTGTTTGGCCTCAAACGCTGGATCAAAAGCCCCCCCTGTCTGGTTTTTTATTAGACGAGAGACGATGAATAAAGATAGATTTAATCAAACCACTGTAGGCGCGCGGCTTTGTCACATGTCACTGCTCCAATTTAGCTTGCGTGCGGGCTTGTTGTGGCGATGACGACCGAGTCTCCTGCAGCTCAAAGTCTGGCGGGCGGATTTGAAGCGCTGCGCTCTCAGACACAACGTGGAGACAGCTCTCTCTCCCTCTCTCTCTCTCTCTCTCTCTCTCCCTCTCTCTCTCTCTCTCCCTCTGCACTTAGTTGTGTTTTGCACGGTTGGAGAAGCAATGTGTGAGTTGCACACCACTTCAAACTAGCGGGGTTGAGCAGGAGCGGGAACAGGAACAAAGAGCAGCCGATAGAGAGACGCGCTGTTTGGGTTCGTAGCCTGTTTGATTTTAAACTCATGGTAACTTCTGAACGTCGTTTCCTTTGCGTGTTCACGTCTGTGTTGTTCGCTACCTGCGTCAAGTTTCTTCGTTTCCAGTCTGCGTCGCTGTATACGAGCGTACATGTGGTTGTTTGGAGTCCACGCTGTGCTGCATACTTTCTCCCGTCCACGTTTCGTGTCATAATCCGTAGTGTGTTGGACATGTGCTGCCTCGCCTGTCGACGCCAAACAAAGGAGAGGAGATGTCTCAGGTCGGACCGCTGCTCGCACGCTCGACGGCTGAGCCGAGAGACGCGCCGGGAACCTGTTTTGTTTTGTTGTCCACTTGCTGCTGCGCGTGTGGCTGACCCGCTCGGGTTCAGCACCGGCAGCAGTGGACAGCGCCGCTCCAACTCCACAACAACAAAGGGAAGGGAAGGAGGGCTGGTCGCCTCCACAGAGGCCCAGGTGGTGTCAAACAAGCTTGTGTGAGGGTGCCGAGCACCTGGAGCTGGGGTAGATTCATGCCTTTACATCAGTGCTGTGCTTTGAAATGTTTGTGTGTGAAACAGGAAGTCCCTCTGTTGTGCCTGGTTGACACTTCTGAAATTAACTCTGAAGAAAAGATCAGTGGCAAAAGTAATGAGATGTTTAGCCTCATATTCAGATGTGTAACAATCAATTGTAATCTTACACGAACTAGCTGTTTTTTGCAAATATTTCAAGAATAACAAGTTAAAAACAAATTGATCCTCCAGTGTACAGGATCACCAATAATCATTCTTACGTTTTCTCCCTCAGTAAAAAAACTGCCTCATTTTCTGCTTTCACTTTTTAATTAACTGTAAAAGGTTTTAGTATGTTGAAACAATGTTTTTTGTAATCGGTGATGTTTTATGGGGAGAAACAGTCTAAACTTTAAACTAACTGCACTTAAATCATTAAAGCAAAATGGCTGTTTTTCTATTTCTTGAAAGCATCTTAAAAGTGCATCTTTTATTTTTGACAAGTATTTTTTTTTCTTGGCACTTTGTGATTGTGATCAAAAACAGCTTTGTAAGTTAGTGAAGAAAACCAAAAATTCACAACAGTAGTATTTTATACTTTAGGTATAAAGCTGCTCGTCTCTTTGTTTCCTAACAAAACAAACTCAGACCCCTCAGACTCGTGTCTGTGGACGGCAGAAACAAGGATGAGTTCTAGCAAGACATAAAGATACAGTTTCTAAAATCCTG
Organism: Malacoctenus triangulatus; assembly: GCA_032274725.1. NCBI lineage: Eukaryota > Metazoa > Chordata > Actinopteri > Blenniiformes > Labrisomidae > Malacoctenus > Malacoctenus triangulatus. Next base: position 6,625,732 of record JAUESE010000080.1, read on the forward strand.
CATTCATTTGTCAAAAATAAAAGGGCCAATTAAATTGTGCTTTCCTGCCAATTCATGTGCCCAATGTCAATGAGCATTTAACTGTCTCATGATACTTTAGTGTCTAAATCAATTAACCCCATTAATTAACTACAGATTAACATTGAAGCGGATGCTTACCCCTGTAGTGTAACCCCCTTTTTAATCTTTGTATTGAATGTGTTACTTGTGTTTTGTATTGTCGTTGTGCATGCATGTTTATGCAGCTGCACTTGTGTGCTGTTGTGTTTGTATTGCTAATTAGCAAAGCTGGCTTCTTCTCATGTGTTGCAAAGGGAAGTGGAGTGTTTTGCTTTGGAGTCAGCTGAGCTGTACCACCATGAATGTCCCCCTCTGGTTGGCTGAGAGGAAAGGGAGGGGCCTGCGTCTTTGTGTCACTGTGTTGGCTCCGCCTCCTCAGTTCAGCCTCTGTGCTGCAGACAGCATAAAGAAAAACAGGAGTGAAACGAGAGGAGAGAGGGAAAAAAAAAAACCAGAGAGACTGAGTGAGGGAGCAGCAGGTGGGATGACATAATGTGCACTGCAGCAAAACTGCAGCAGTGAAGAAACAATAGGTCACAATCAAATACAGAATAAAAGGCAACAGAATAAAAGTTACGTTTGACAGCAGCTCTGTGCTCATCCACTCGCATACATGCGCGCTTACGTTTCTCCACTTCCCACTGTGAGTAAGGGGATTTACTGGATTCCAGTCTTGATTCACTCTGCAGCATTGAGCCCCTCTGATGGGCTTCTCTTTTAAAGCCTCTCTAAGTCGGGTTTACTTAAACATAATGCTGATTTGCTTAAATGCTGCTCTGTGCCACCTGCTTTATGTGTCCCGCCTCGTATTTCTGCAGACACCCAGTTCAGGATGTCCATCTTGGAGCGACTGGAGCAGATGGAACAGAGGATGGCGGAGATAACCAATCAGAACCCCAGCTCGGAAGCCATGGCAACCAAGGGCGGAGGAGTGGAGGGGGGAGGAGCCACTGATCAGCAGACACAAGTAAGCCTAGGGAAATGCTCCTTTATAGCTGGCCAGCAGTGCACTCACACTTTATAAGACTGAAAGAAATCCGTTCAAAGAACTCTTTGAAACTGATTTTGAGTCACTAAGCGACAGTAAACAGTTCTACAGTATTCATTTTTTTAAGTAGAGCTAAAAGGATAATTGATTAGGAAGTGCTTTAACTTCGTGTTGCACTTTATGTGCAAAAAATTCTGTCCTATTTTCTTATGCAAGTCGTAGCAATAAAAGCTACTGACAAAAAAACAACCAGTGAGTTAGTGAGTGTTGTACTGTGTGTCTGTAGGATGCTGAGCTTTCCAAACCTTTTTGATCACTCCCCACTTTGAACGATGGGGCTATAAGGGTCTCTGAGATGATGAGTGACCTTGTTTTACTGTCTGAAGTGCTGTAAAGAACCCCCCCCTCGGAGAAAATAAACTGCCCAAGATTTACTTGATTTCCTTTGCCACCCTCAAGATCTCTACCGACCAGGGTTCATTCGAGGGTCGCGTGGTGGTGGTGTGTGAAAAGATGATGTCTCAGCCGTGCTGGGCTACTTCCAATCAGCTCGTCCACAGCAAGAACTCCAGAGGAATGACCTTACTGCATCTGGCTGCAGCTCAGGGCTACGCAGGGCTCATTCAGACACTCATCCGCTGGCGGTGAGCGACACTCAAACACGACGCGTGTCTTCCGGCCCGGATTGCATCAGAGGTTTGACTTTTGTTGTCTCGCCCGGCAGCACAAAGCACGCTGACAGTATTGACCTGGAGCTGGAAGTGGATCCTCTCAACGTCGACCACTTCTCCTGCACTCCACTGGTGAGTGATCGATACAGTGACAAGTGTTTGTGATTCGGACCGTGTGTCTGTTTGTGACATGTCTGTGTTTTCCTCGCGTCCCTCTCTGACCCGCACAGATGTGGGCGTGTGCTCTGGGTCACACTGAGGCAGCCCTGGTGCTTTACCAGTGGGACCCCCGAGCTCTGGCTATCCCTGACTCGCTGGGACGCCTGCCGCTGAACATCGCCCGGTCCCGGGGCCACACTCGACTGGCTGAGCTCTTAGAGCAGCTGCAACAGAGTCCGCAAACTCAGGGCCAGCCCACTGACGCCTGGATGGACAGATGGAGGGGAGAGCCGCAGAGCAGCGGGATAAGCAACAGCTCCAACACCAACCCAAACTCAGGTGCAAAAACAGTTACTGCACTTATCTCAGAGTTACGTTCTAGTTTTTGTGTCCTTCTGATGTGCAGCTTTTTTTAAGAAATACTAAGTGTAGAACAGCATTTTCCACTTCACCTCAGGGGTTGCAGCCAGGGAGGACACATTTTTGCGATATAATATGTTTAATAATAATCCATTACTGAGGCTTAACCTTGATCCTCAAGTAATCTTATTAACTCATTAGTCTTTTATAACAAGTGTATTGAAAACTTGTAAGATTAAATTGTGAAGCGACCATGTGTGAGTACAGTCAGATGTGTTTTTCGACCTGGAACTACCCTGAAAGGTAATTTATGTCAGGGAAGCACCAAGCATTTAGTTTTACAAAGACCTGCAGACTTAGACTGGGTGTTTTTGTGCCACTTGTCTTTCTCCAGAGTTGAGAAGACCCAGGGCAGAGAGCCAATCAGACAACCAGAACCAGAGCTGGAGCCAAACAGGACACAGAGCCCCCCAGGGAGAGCAAGGAGGTCCACCCCCAGCCAAAAGACTCAAACCCAGCCCTGACATGCAGCAGCAGCAGCTAGCTAACACAAGCCCTGGCACCGTCCCTCTCAACCCCCAACACAGCTCCTCCCCCAGCCCCAACCTCCAGCCTTCTGTCCTCCCCAAGACCCTACGGACTCAACCCTCAAACCTCAGCTGCCAGAAGACACCTCTCGCCAGCCCGAGCCAGCCTCAGCGTCCCAACGCCTCCTTCTCCCACCTGCAGGCCAGGATAGGGGGTCCGGGAGGGGGCGCCCGGTGGAGCCTTAGACAGACTCTGGGGCAGCGTAGCCTCGCCAGGAGGATTCTGGGAAAGGAGCGTCTGGCTATTCACCTGCGTCAAAGAGTGATGTCCGACAGGGGGGAGGAGACCGAGCTGCTGACCTACCAGGATACTACGGAAGACCTGCAGGTACGATGAGCAGGTGGAGAGGCGGGCTTTTGATCTGGGTTAGTGACAAAGTTCTTCAGCCGCTGAAGTTTGTCAGTGAATTGATGTGTTGCATGTGTGGCAGATGGACATCACGATGCTGGCTGATCACATCATGGAGGCATCGAGCGGTAGGCTCAAGCACGAGGCAATGGAGGCCGACCTCGAGTCTGGGAGGGTGGGGCTCAGCAGTGATGTTAGGTTACTGTCTGGTTACCTCGGTGAGGTGGAAAGGTGAGTGGAAAGTTGCCAACAGACTGAAAAAAATAAAGCTTTCTGTAAAACTGTATTTTATATGGCATTTCTGCTTCCTTCTTTGCTTCCCCTCAGGTTTCTGAAGTCCAAGTCGCAGACACCGAGCCCCAGACCAAACTCTCTCTCAGGGCCAGAGGATCAGCATAGTCCTCAGGCTAAACAAGCCCCGCCCTCCCCCTTTGAGTGGAGCTCCTTCCTGTGTGCAGCTATAAAAGAGGAGAGATTGAAAACGGACTCCTGTTTAGCCATGACTGAGGCGGAGCAAGCAGAACTGTATGAGACCATCAGACATGCTCTGCACTCCCTCAGAAAACACAAGGCGAGTCTGACCCCCACTTCTTTGAAAACACAGTTGGGCATGAACTGCATTTTGTGACCGTGCTGCCTTACCTACAGCAGTGACTCATTCGAAAATGAAATTAAACAGAGAAAAGTTCTGACCGAGAAGCATTTTACAGTGACATTGTTTTGTCTAACTTACCATGTGGCTCTCTGCAGGGTCCCATTCAGGAACAACGTAAAGAGATTGCAGCAGTGATTCAGCGCTGCTATAAGAGATACAAGCAGGTAGGAAGGAACAACACACATCTTTGACAGTCGACTGTGAATTTGTGAATTAAAGGATACGAGAAAAAACTCCACATTTTCAACTCATTTGACAACCTAAAGTATGATTTGGATTTGAAGTTTATCAGTCGTGTGTCTATCTGTACGTCAGTTCAGCCCAGATGCTGTGATTCAGTCGTCAAGACATATTATAGTTTATTGGTTGGAACAAAAGCAGAGATTGTTTTTTCTGAGAGTCTCACACCAGTGTCGTCCTCTCCCTCAGTATGCACTTTATAAGAGGATGACCCTGGCAGCCATCCTGATCCAGAGTCGTTTCCGGAGTTTCCACGAACAGAGGAAATTCCAGCAGAGTCGTCGAGCAGCGGTCCTCATCCAGCAATACTACCGCTCCTACAGACACTCCCTCAGGTACTCCACACACACGCGCGCGCACACTTTGGAGGGAGGGTTTGCTTGGCCGTCTAAACTTCTGACACTTGTGTCTTCACTCGCAGCAGCCTCCTAACTAAAAAACAGAACCAGGCTGCTCGCAAGATCCTGAGGTTCCTGCTCCGATGCCGCCACAGGTGAGGCATGAAACTCCTTCAAAGTCTACTAGTCACACACACACACACACACACACACACACACACACACACACACACACACACACACACACACACACACACA
>JAUESE010000080.1:6630496-6643586 GCA_032274725.1 Malacoctenus triangulatus
ACACACACACACACACACACACACACACACACACACACACACACACACACACACACACACACACACACACTTACAGCCCACAGCCACGCCTGCTCCGACTGATGCTAATAGTTGGTGTTGTTTTACTGTTCCTGTGAAGCCCCTTGATGGACCATAGGCCTCTGAAACGGGTGAGTCCTCTCCCTCTCTTCTCTCTCTCCCTCTCTCCTGGTGGCTGATGCCTGTTTGCATGTCAGCGGAGGGAGGGGGAGAGGAGCTCTTGGTTTGTCATCCTTCTCTCTCTCTCTCTCTCTCTCTCTCTCTCTCTCTCTCTCTCTCTCTCTCTCCCCCCTGAGGACTGCCGAATGATGTCAGTAGTTGTGCATGACTGACAGGTAGATAGAGGAGCGACTCTTGCTTATGGTCTTCCTCGGGGCATGTTCTGACTGTCACCACTGGGGGACTTTTAGCTGTCTTGCTTGGCCTGCCAGTTTCTTCTTTGTGCCTTGATGGGTGGAGGGTTCAAAAAGGGTTGAGAGTGTTCTTGTGTTGGGGGGGGAGGTGGGGGGGTTGCTGAATGAGAATTGCAGGGGTTTGTTGAACAAGTTTTCCTCTTGCTCTGAGTACGACCTTTGAAAATGAGACGTAAAAAACACGAGGGCACGTCATTACACCCTCACACACGATTGTCTCTGAGTCTGTAACGAATGCGTGTTTGCTTTTCTTCAGGGCCAGAGAGCAGAGAAAGGCCAGGGGTCCTGAGAGCCCACCGGCAGGCCCCGCACACAGCCCCCTCAGCCTGTGAGCAATCGACACTCCCTCCCCTCCTCCATCGTTTCCTTTCTCCCCTCTTCCATCCTCCCCCGAGTCTCCTCCCTCGTTCAATCCAAAACCATTAGCCCCCCCTCCCCGCCTTTTTCTTCTTTCCACCTTTCCTCCTCCTCCTCCTCTCTCACCTCCTCTTCCCTCCTTCCGCAAGAGGGGGGAAAAAAAAAAAACTCTTCCCAGACAGACTGAGGACAGGATAGGTGTCCATCATGGCAGCTCAGACAGACAGACTGCTGGGCAGAGCCCAGGGACCTGGCTCTGCCCACAGCACTGATCCTCCTCCACAGTTTCACTGGGAGGCCATCACATTAACCTCATGGCATTCTTTGCACTCTTCATGGGTTTGTTTCTTTGCAAGAGCAAGTCGATGAGTCGAACGAGAGAAAAGGGAGGAAGCGCCCGACGACGACATCCTGCCGTTGACGCCAGCGGCCGGATGCGCTGGAAGGCTCCTGCAATGGGAAGCTGGCTCCGGGAGAACGGCTACTTGACATGCTGAAAAACACACGAAACCAGTGGCGTTTCGTGTCCAAACAGAGATCCATGAAAGAATAAGAAAAACATAAACCAAAAAACTCACTTCTATGTTGCATTTGCATGCAAAGTTTTTTCGCTTCTTCCTCCTCTCCATCATCCTGAAGAGCTACAGTGGCAAATCATTCAGCTGATTCAGTATATCACGGTGTCACCCACCACACTGACTCACAGGCTTACAAACTTATTAATCAGTCACCCAATCAAAAGGGGAGGAACTGCACTTGAATGTACGAGGGGCATTGTTAGATAAAAAGGGATGGGGTCTGAATAACGATGTCTTAATTTGTTACATGGACTTTGTATGGAGTCGTTCTCAGAGGCAGCACTTTGCTCGCCTGCCGTGGTGTGTCCGTGTTTGTTCAATTCAATGCATGTGTTTGAGCCACGAGCTCCTGCATGCTTGCCAAACTGCTTTAGTGTTGTTTCTTTTTTGTATTTCTATGTGTAATTGTGTCTCACTTACGTCCTCATCAACTTATCCTTGCCCTGTGTAATGTGAACTGTGTAAGGACAAATGACTTATTTTGGGTGCTTTTTTTCTTCTTCTTCTTTTTTTTTGTTTTTACGTTATTTATTTAAGGGTCTGATTATTTATTTGACTGGGCTCAAGAGCGGTTTAACTTGAGAGTGGTTTTTCTCTCCCCCCCTCCCCCCGTGTGATAAAATATGACATGTTCCAATGGTTAAATGTCTCTGTTAGTTTGTTCTTTGCGTGAACCTCTAAATCCTAACTGTGGTTTTGAGGAGAGAGTCACATACCATTGCCTTGACTTCTTCTTGACTCTGAGAGGTCTCTATGCTTGCTCTGTACAGGACATGGGTCCTATACCTGCCCCTATACAGGGCATTGGTCCCCATATTAGCCCATACGGGCGATCAAATCCATATTTTGGACTATTGCATATTCCTGTATATAAACTGACGAGGTAAGGGGATACGAGGACCCTGAAACTTTTTCATAAGAGGACTGTATTTAAGATTATAAATTATTTTACTCCCATAATGAGAACTTAAGGCAGAGACCTGGGTACACAGGATGGCTGTATTGCTTGTAAATACTGTAGATATTACAAACGGAGTAATGTGCATGAGATTTAAGACAAAGACACAGCAAAAAGAACATGTTAGTGGCTATGGACTGTGAGAGGATTTTAACTGCTTCACTTTAAGAGTATCCAGTATAAGTGTTACTGAAAAGAACATTTTGTTAAAGCATGCAACTGAAAAACCTAATGTTAGAATTATAAGTGGGAAAACAAAGTTAGCTGAAAACAATGACCTTTCAGACTAAACATTTACACTTTGTGCTTTTGTTTCTTGGCTAGCAAAAATTAAACCCTTTTTGCCAGTAGTGCCAATTATTATGAATGCTATTTTTGCCTAACAATATGTTACGTTGGGGGAAACCAACACCCAAAAGATATCAGTACGATCCGCAGAGGCAACACGCACACACATACACACACACACAGACACACACAGACAGTAACCAGTAGAAGAGTTGTAGAAGTAGCTCAGCCGTAGACCTCCTACACGTTCTGAAGTTTGTCCAGGGCAAACTTGACATATTGAAGGTGATAATGGTGACGATGCAAGTATGAAAATGACACTTATGGTGATGATGATCGTTTCTATGTGAATGCAATGACTGATGACCCAAAAAAATGGAAAAAAAAAAAAGGAAAAGAGAAGGTGACGAGGGCGCTACATTCTTGACAATGTGGTTGTGCTTCAGCAACATACTAGCTTTTATTACGACCATTGATCACACCTACAGCTGATCCAGCCTGACCTCCAGTCAAAGCTCCCCCATCTTCAAACAGAATGTCTCCTCCCCACTTTTTGAACATATCATTTGAATGCTTTTTGTTGTTGATGTTTTGTTTTTTTTTGTCTTTCTTTTCTTTTCATCGTCACTGCCATAATTATACGACATGTACTTAAGACTTCTGGAAAGCTCTGTTTAGAAAGTGCCTGCTCAATAACAGAAAAAGTGCAAAATATTATCAGGAAATATCTATTGTATGTCCTCCAAAAGATTTCCAGTTATCTGTTTATTTTCCTAAATTGTGTGTTTAAAAAAAAAAGTGAACTTGACAGTGTTAAACTTGATCTGAGTCGAAGTAAGAAGCTCTGATTTGTCAGTGGTATGAATGGATGCTCATGGCCTGATTGATGCTCTGTGTTGCTTTATGAGACAAACCAATAATTACAGTATCGCTGTATGCCCCACTTTTGTGTGCATTATGCAGTATTCGAGAAAGAAAACCATTGAATTTAGCGTCTGTGCTCTAAAGGCACCGTCATGAGTTTATTCACAGTCGGAGGAAGATGTGTTTTCTTTCGTGGGCTCTCTTTGTCTGTCTTTTCCCCAGAGAGGAAAAAAAATTGCAGCATTTAAAACGAAAAATCGAAAAACTGGGCAGTTTTTTTCAGAGGACACAAAAAAAAAACAAGTTTAACGCACACGTCATTTCTTCGTCTTTCTCTGTCACTCACTGTCCACGTAGGTACGCGCACACAGACACACACAGACACACAGACACACTCGGAGATGAACGCGTACACACGCGCTCACAAATGTGCACAGGGCAAATAAAAAAGCGGCCACACTCTGTCTCTCTGTGCTTATGTCTTTGGGAACAATGAAATCTCTCCCTTAGATTTTACTCAGGGTTGAAGAACAGGGAGATGGCATGTGGAGTGTCATGACTGCTGGCTCAGAGTTGTACCACTAACGGTGTACTGCGTGCATTTGTGGAGGCGTGTTGACGTGTTCGTCCTTATTCTCTATTCGCCATAACACCAGTTGTTCACCCGCAATTTAGTGGATACACACGAGCTGAACTCGTCGTGATTGACGCGCTCTTTCCCACGACCGAGTCTTATTTTGGAGGGAGCCGCCATCTTGATTTGGATCGCCCTCCGTCGAGCTTACCTGCATCAACATCAGTTTGCATAATTTTTTCCCCCCCAAGAAAGAAATATCTCCAAATTATATCTTTTGGGGGGAAAAAAAATCTTAACAGAAGGTTATTTTAAGATACTGAGAACCTTGTGTGAAATAAATTGCTTTAAAAATGCAAAGAAAAAAAGTTGAAAGATGGCAAATTGGCGAATCGCCCCGCACTCCCTGAAGTACATTTAACGATAGGATGATATTTACTGTGTATTTCACGTGTTTTTCCATCATACTGAGAGACAGCCGTGGTCAGCACAGTGCTGTCAGGAGCATTCATGCTACAGTATCACTCACACCTTGTCTTACACCTTGCCCCCTTTTCACATCTGCACAACTGAAAAAAAAACAACAACCCCACTGCTGTCAGCTCCTTTTATATATTGTACACACTGTGTGTACACAAACACACACACAGGTCCATATAAACGCACACGCAGCAACATCCAAATGCTAGCGCTTACCAACCTCACACAACAACGACCACACACAAAACAAACAGACTGCAGGCAAACTCATTAACGTGTTCATGTTTCGGAGAGGATGGTGACTGTAAAAAGAATACATAGTGTAGAAAAAGTTACAAAAAAAAAAAGAGTTTCAATAAAATATTAAAGAAACGTTGCCATAGTAGACAGCTGGTAGACATGCGCAGAGATGGCCTCTGTTCTCATAAGTCCGCCTAGAAACGATTGGTATTCCCTTTCAGGCCTTGTTTTGAGAGGGCGTGGCCAAACACCACATTGCATGCTAGAATGGTAGACCCTTATAGATAATCTATGGCTAGACCTCTCCTTGCCTTCCTATTCTTTCACCCCCCCCTCCCCCTCTCTCTCTTTCACATCTCCTGCTGTATCCCCACCTTGCCTGCTGTTGTGTTCTCCATGCCTATCTCAGTCTCTCATCCCTCTTTTTTTTTTTTCCGTAGCCTAGTTTTTACTTTGTTTGTTTTACCAACATGCATGCACAAACATCACTAAATTGTTGATGTTTTTAAAAGAATATTTTGTTGCTGAGGCCATGCAAAGTGTTTTGAATATTGCCCTTATATGTGGAAAATGTCTTCTGAATGCTTTACATAATTTCTGCTGTAAAATGAAATCAGAATAAAAAGAAAATTTGCACTTTACCTTATTTTTCTATATGACGTTTGCTTCTTCTGGGCGTATGCCTTTGGGACACAATCACAACCACTTCATGGCCTGTTTTTCTATATTTCAAGTCGTCTTTTGAGAATCAACAAACTTTCCTGAACTGGAAAAAAGACATTATTAATTATCGCTCATATAAAACATAGAATTTGGGTTGTTCATAGTCTTCTTCATTCCAAGTTCCTGATTGTTCCTGTAGGACAACTGTGCTAAAAACGAACAGGTCAGAGAACACATAAGTGAAAGCTGCACCACGATAACCTTCATCATCAGGAAGCCACATGAAAAAAAAGGCCTGCACCATGGAGGGGGTTGGGGAGGGGGGCATGGGGGGGGGGGCGTGACCCCTGCAAAGTCATTGAAATCAGACAGAGGGGAACATTTCATTAAGAGGCAGAGCATCATTATTCTCAGAGCAGACAAAGTGTGCAGCAATGCTCGGTGAAACTGATAAAAATCCTGCACTTTTGTCGGTGACAGGAACATCCAAGAGCTGCACTAATGACACCCTGCAGGCAGTTATAACTAAAAGGTCAAAGACGGCACACAATGACCTTATTACTGAGGACATTGATGCCGAGCAGCAGTACTGTCATCCTGACACGGACGGATCCACAGCTAAAGACTCCCAACCAGATATTGAGTTATTATCATATCCTGTCTGTCACAGACGTGTGGACATTTGTGAATAGCTAAAGAACAGTTTTCACCTTACAGTTCGAACTTTTCTCAGAACAACCAGTCATTGAGAAACTCCTGCCTTGTTCTGGACATTCCCAACAGAAGCATCTCGATTTTCTGTATCTTTGTAAATGTTGATGAACATTTTTTTTACTCATATTATCTCGCGTGAAAGCTGGAAAAAACACACACACACAGCCAGGCCGCTTCACAGCCGCGTCAGTCACGTTGCACACACAAACACACATGCACACACAGGCCACAGATCGCAGGCCCACGTGTGGTCCGGTCAGTCCCTGCACCTTGCAGGCAGCCCGGCGTCTGCCGGAAAATTACTGGTATCTCCTCCTGACGTCACTCCAGCGTCTGTTTACCGTAAAGCGTCGCTCATCTCCTCCTCGGTGCTCCCCGCGATCCCTGATCTGAGGCGGTCAGATGCACCGTGAGCCGAGGTACCGTCGATCATTTGTCTGCAGTTTGTTTTTTTTAGTCTCCATAAAACCTGTTTTTTTGTTATTACTCCTTATAACGGTGTTTATTTTAGGCGAAACTCCGGGTTACTACGGTATTAAACCGGAAGTGTCGTCAGAGTTGCAGCTGATATAAGGACGTGGTTTGTTCCGGTGAAAAGTGGATTTTGCAGCCTGAAGACGGACGTTTTCAGATTGCATGAGTATCATGTTCTAACGACGGGACGGCCACTTCCTGGGCCCGGATGGTTCGGCGCGGGTGTACGATGTAACCTTGGTGCTGTTGCTGGCGGATCCCGGCGCTCCGACGCTCCCTGCTGCTGCCCGACTGCTGTCGACTGGAGAAACAATGCAGGCCTAGCTAGCATCTGGTGCTAGCTGGCGGAGGCTAATCGGATAACGCTGCTCCAGCAGACTGCGGTGGGATTTAAACCTGGACCGAAACCGTGTTACGAAGCTGTAATAACGCCAGATCTGGTAAGTGAGAGACGTGTTCGGGATCCTGTTGGGGTTTGGGGGCACTCCGTTCCTGATTTAGCTCGTCTCAGCGACCGTAGGAGTTGGCGATTTACGCCGTAATCACAGAAAAGTTGTGTTAGCATGCTAGCATTAGCGCGTTAGGTAATGCTGTTGATTCGATCTTTCCCCCCGTCGCTTCGTCAACGTAAAAAACGACGACAACGAATATTTCTCGTGGTTTTTTCACACAGTATGTTATTATAGCCTAATAACGGCGTTAGTTAGTGTTGTAAGCTGGTGGTTTTCTCACGTTTAACCTGACAGCAGCTGCGTCTTTGTCGCTGTTTTTTCTCGTCGGTGGAAAGTGGAGCTCGAGGCTCCAGCTGGAAACACTGAGTCCTTTACAGTCAAACACAGCAGCAGCTGCGACCGCAGTGCTCGTCTGTTATCACCAAGGTTTAAGCTCGTTTCTAGACATTAATACTCATCACACGCTCCGTCCCTCTTTGACTTAGTCTTGTGTGAGATTACCAGGTGGCCTTTGGAACAGTCGTATCAATGGCATGACTAAGTTAACCAACCTAAACAGGACTTCCTCACATTCCCAGCCCACCCCGGCCCACCCTACCCCACCCATACTGCACCACATTACAAAGTGGCTGTTTCAGACCATATAAGAGGAGGCAGAAACAAATACAGACGGTACATATTGTGGAAGTGCGAATAATAACAATAGTGCCATGTCCTCCTGTAAACTCTTTGCCTCCATGTAATTCACTGACCATCACTTAAATGTAAGTTTAAAAAATAATACTCATGAGGGGGCTTGTTCACATCTTTGAAAATGTATGAGTGTAGAAATGTGCTTACAGTTTTATATCTCCTTTATTTATAGGTAATACATTAATATTGATCATAATTGCTAGCTAATAAATAACAACATTCTCAGATTGCTGTCACAGTGTCAATAGAATGATTCATTAAGACATGCATGATTTTCAACATGGAAGTCTTGTCTTAACATGTGCAAACTGATTTATTTTAATCTATTCTGACAGAATGATCAGTAAAAACTTTAGTACTTCCAAAAAGCTGCAGTTTGTTGCCTTGCTGAAGTGTATTCGATGTTATTTCTTCAAGTGATATGTAAAACAACCATATCAACACATTTTTAGAGCTGTGCTTACATTGCAAGAATAACCGAGTAACGCCTGTGTGTCTCTCCCCCGTCTGTTTGCAGCTATGAGTTCTCAGCTGCAGGTCTTCTCCCCGCCCTCCATCTCCTCCAGTGCCTTTTGCCGAGTCAAGAAGCTCAAGGTGGAGAGCAATGTGTGGGACGTGTCCACCTCCGAGGCTTACAGCTCCATAGCCGGCCAGTCGGCGTACGCGTTCACCCCGGCCATGGCCGTGCCGCCCTTCGCGCCATCGCTCGTCTTCCCTCCGACGGCGCCCGGCTCCAGGGGTCAAGTGGTGGTGCGGGCGGCCGACAGCACGGGCAGTCTTCCCCGGGGGTCCAGCCGGCGCGTCGCGGAGCAGGCGGCGGCGGCGGCGGCGTCCTCCTCGTACGCGCACGAGACCACCACGGAAACCAGGGCCCACCGGCACGGGCAGAAGAGGAAGGTGGAGGAGGCCAGCGAGGGCAGCGGGAGCGGCTGCGGCAGCGTCCAGATCCTGGAGGAGCTCTCGGCCCCGGCGGCGACCTACTCCACCCGGACGGGCGGCGGCGGGGGAGGGGGCACGGGCCAGTCCATACCGCACTCGGCTCCCACCACCAAGAGCAGCAGCTCGAATGGCGAGGGGGATTACCAGCTCGTGCAACACGAGATCCTCTGCTCCGTGTCCTGCAGCTACGAAGTGCTGGAGTTCCTGGGCCGGGGCACGTTTGGACAAGTGGCCAAGTGCTGGAAGAGAGGCACCAATGAGATTGTAGCCATCAAGATCCTGAAGAACCACCCTTCATATGCTCGCCAGGGCCAGATTGAGGTAAAGTGGCATCTTTCTTGAAAGCGTCTTTGGTCTCGATACTTTATCTGATCCATCTTTCAAACTCAACACTTATTTTAAGCAAATAATACAGATGTGGAGAAATCTGCCTGGCGATGCAACGCAGGAACTTTGCTTATGACCCAGGCGCTTTGCAGCACAGAGTTTATTGACATCAAACACACAAAGCAGCACAAGCAGCAGCACATTGCGAAATGCAATTGCAGAGAATCAAAACTTGTTTGCCGACATGAGTGATGTGTTTCACGAGGTCAGAGTCGCTCCTCCCAGGATCCTGCAGGCTCCTGTGGAGAATATTGGTGTTGCATAAAAATAGATTTTTTTTTTGCACCCAATTGTGATGCAACATGTGACTTTTTGTTTTGCAAAGGATTTGTTCAAACTGATGGGAAAAAAATTTAGTGGAACAAAAGTGGTTTGTACCATGAAAGTGCTTTGAGATAGTTCAGGTTTTATTTGGTCTTTCTGTGAAGATGGGAAAACTTGGATGCGCAGAATTCTGTTGTATAATTGATGCTCTATTTTAGCAGGAAAAATATATAATAATAGATATAATATTATTATTATTATTATTATTATTATTATTATTATTATTATTATTATTATTATTATTATTATTATTATTATTATATCTATTGTCGAATTCAGTATTTGTGTGCAACTTTGCATTTAAAAAAACAGTCTCTTTAAGTGTGTGTGTTTGTTTGTTTGTGCTGCTGTTAAATTGAATTCACTTTTGGGAGTTGAAGCCAGTTTTTTGGTGTTTTTTGCAGTGACAGATTGCAGTGCAGGTGCTCTAATTGGGGGGGTTAACGTGATCTTGTGCTTCTGTTTTTAAGGTGGGCATCCTGAACCGTCTGAGCGCCGAGAACGCGGATGAGTATAATTTCGTGCGCTCCTACGAGTGCTTCCAACACAAGGGTCACACCTGCCTGGTGTTTGAGATGCTGGAGCAGAATCTGTACGACTTCCTGAAGCACAGCAAGTTCAGCCCGCTCCCTCTGCGCCACATCAGGCCCATCCTGCAGCAGGTAGGCCGCTCACAGCGTCGCCACGCAGCAAAGGACCGTTGGTCGCTCCCATCGTCTCAGCCAGGGTGACGCCGGTGCGTTTCTTTTGCGTTTTTCAGGTGGCGACGGCGCTGATGAAGCTGAAGAGCCTGGGTTTGATTCATGCGGACCTGAAGCCGGAGAACATCATGCTGGTGGACCCCCTCAGACAGCCCTACAGGGTGAAAGTCATCGACTTTGGCTCAGCGAGTCATGTGTCCAAAGCCGTGTGCTCCACCTATCTACAGTCTCGCTACTACAGGTAGGAAAGGACAAAACAATCGTTTGGTTCAACGGAAGTATTTTTAATTCCTAAGAACAGGAGCAACTGTCCTGTTTATCGTTTATCCAGCTGCTCAGTGTGTTCCATCCCTCATGTTTTTCCTCTCGGTGTCTTGTGTTTGCCTTGCAGGGCTCCAGAAATCATTTTGGGCCTGCCGTTCTGTGAAGCTATCGACATGTGGTCTCTGGGCTGCGTGATTGCTGAGCTGTTCCTGGGTTGGCCTCTCTACCCCGGAGCTTCGGAGTATGACCAGGTCAGTTCCGACATCAGTTTCTACACAGTCCCATCGGGGAATCAATACGGCCTCCCGTCCCCAGCTTCGCTTTGGATCTATGACAGCGAACAAAGGCCTGAAGGAAACGACTGCAGGGAGGAAGGAGGGGGACATTTCCCACTCTGATTCTTACACTTGTCTGCTCTTGTGTTTGCTGTCCAGATTCGCTACATTTCTCAGACTCAGGGCCTGCCGGCTGAATACCTGCTGAGCGCCGGCACCAAGACCAGCCGCTTCTTCAATCGAGGCCCTGACTCCAGCTACCCACTCTGGAGGCTCAAGGTCAATATCTCGTTCCAGTGTTTGGGAGCGTCTGCTCATTTAGTGGAGGATGATTTTCGATATCAGTTATAACAGCATTATTTCTGTATTTTTCAATTACAAGCGAGGCTCCCGGTGCCATTATTTTGCAATCAATAGTCATGTGTGAAACAATGTTTTCAATCCTGAAAGATAAACATATATTTTGTGTTTTTTCAGACTCCGTCAGAGCATGAAATGGAGATGGGCATCAAATCCAAGGAGGCCAGGAAGTACATCTTCAACTGTCTGGATGACATGATGCAGGTACGTGACCACAGGCTGAATAAACAGGACGTCATTGTGTCTAAATGAACTGTCGTGTGACCTTTTTCCAACGTTGCTTCATGTATTCCAGGTGAACTTGTCTTCTCACTTGGAGGGAACGGACATGCTGGCCGAGAAAGCCGACAGGCGAGAGTTCATCGATCTGTTGAAGCGGATGCTCCGGCTGGACGCCGACAAAAGAATCACCCCCACCAAGACTCTGGGCCATCCCTTCGTCACAATGAGCCACCTCATGGATTACCCCCACAGCTCCCAGTAAGTGTGTGTAGAGAAGAGCGTCCACCTTTTTAATGAGGATGAGTGGCGTGGAACTAAAATGGTGGCCATCGTTCCTTCCTCAGCGTGAAGTCGTGCTTCCAGAACATGGAGATCTGCAAGCGCAGGAGTTCCTACGACAGTGGGAAGTCCTTGTACTCCACCAGTGCGGTGCCCAGTGCTGCTGCGGGCAACCTCACTGTTACCTTTAGTAGCCAACTCAACCAGCATAACCAGGTGGGACAAATCGTAGCACTGAATCTCGCAGGTTTGTAGCCGTGGTGACTGGTGACTGATGGGTGGTTTGTTCCTGCGTCCAGGTGCCTTCTGCTGGAGGTGCGGTGCCTTTGCTGAACTACCAGCCAGCTCTGTACCAGCAGGCGACCATCAACATTCCCGGACTGGCTCAGCAGAGTGTCCCCATTCCCACGCGTCCCGCTGGGCTGTGTAGCCAGACCGAACCCTTCCAGCAGACCCTCATCGTCTGTCCCCCCTCCACTATACAAGGTAAGACGTGCAGATGCTAGAATAATATAATCATCAGGAGAACGTTGTTTTGGTCATCAGAGATTGAGGTTGTTCCGTGTGGTTGTGTTTCAGGGCTTCAGTCGTCCAGTAAGAGCTCCAGTTTCCCTGTGAGAGTGGAGAACTCTGTACCCATAGTACCTCAAAACCAGTCTGCCCAGTCCCTGCAGATCCAGCCAAGTATGCTCACACAGGTAAGACGCAATCAGGTGTCATCACCCCAGAGAGAGGCCAGTCATGTCATTACTGGCTTTAAAACGATTCTTTATTGTCATGTCTGTTAACACGAAGGACAAACCTGACAGAACAGATGTTTTCCAGCTCTTTCCTCCCGTCTCCATTTTGTCGAGCTCCTCTGACCACGGACGTGTGTGCTGACCTGCAAAGTGACGCATAAAATGTGCGACTGCTTCGACTTTGCAGGTGTCGCTGTTCTTGTGTTTGATAGCTGTAGCTCAGCCCTAACTCGACTCTGATGTGGCCTAATGAGTTCACACACAGAAGAACGTGCGATCAGTGTTTTACACATTTGATCAGTGATTAGTAGAATCAATAAGTTTAGATTTATGAAGTTTCACTCTGGAGCATCAGATGTCGCATTTAAGACTGACCAATCTTGGACTGTTATTTTAAATCCGTCGTCACTGTTGAGGTACAAGGTGACCCTCCGATTTCATTGGCTGGAATCGGCAGCTCTGCATGAGCTTTTCATGGCTTTCCTGTAGACGAGGCTGGTGTTAAATGACAAACATCCAATGCTGCGTTTGGATGGGCTCGTTCTGTTGAGAGAACTGCTGGGAGCTGCGCAATCGGGGAAGTAATTGAGAGTGATGAGGGCGGAGCTTAAAGAGTCAGAAACACTTAAAAGTGTACATTTAGAGAGGAGAGTTTGGACTTTTGAACGAACGGAGAAACTTTTCTATTTGTTATTGGAATAAAGAGTCTTGTTCCTGCTCGGACGTGCTGAGAGCTTCCTGTCGTGGTTCTCGTCTCTCTGCTGGGGGGAGCAACACAGAATCGCCTCTCAGAAGAAGTCTCCTCTTCGAGT
>JAUESE010000080.1:6774540-6788203 GCA_032274725.1 Malacoctenus triangulatus
CACACACACACACACACACACACACACACACACACACACACACACACACACACACACACACACACACACCACTGCTCGCAGGTCTCATTTGTCATGGAAGTTAAGAACTGTATGTGAATCTGTACAAAAAAAGCCACGCAAGTGTCCTTAGATCAACCACCGCTTGTGGTGTGTATGTGTGTGTGTGTGTGTGCGTGTGTGTGTGTGTTTGTGTGTTTTTCACCCCACCTGAATGACATAAACAGATAAAATAAGACATTCAGTAAAACAGCTCGCAGCATTCCAGCGTCTGCAAAAGGAAACTTTAAATATCTGAAAGCTGCAAGGTTGGACTGCAGTTTGTCTGCTTAACTGTTTAACTGGGCGACCGAGCAGGAGGTGTAACTGTCCTCACGCTGACCTCAGCTCTCTGTGGAGGAGCTCTCGTCGAGCACGGGCCACGCAGGCACGTGGAACCTGGGCAGCGTCCCCTCCATGAGTCTCTCCATCCACAGGCCCAGCTTGTCCAGCTTGTGGTGGACCTCGATGCTCGTGGCCCTGCTGGAGCCTCTCCGGGAGCCCGGCCCGTCCTCCCTGGAGTGGGACCTGGACCGGGAGTGGGAGCTGGACCGGGACCTGGACCGGGACTTCCGCCTGCTGTCAGAGGAGAACGAGGTCTCGGAGGACGAGTCGCTGGGGTCGTCCCCTGTGAAGACGGGCCTGAAGAGGCAAAAATACTTCTTGTGTCCGTTGAGGGCCAAGACGTGGCCGGTGTAGTCGGAGGACTCGTCCTCTTCGTCTGAGTCTCCCGGGCTACGCGCAGCGTCGCGGGCGGAGCGGAGGAGGGACGGCATCCAGCTGTGGTGCTTATCAAAGTTGAGGTAGGAGAAATGGAGCGTCTCAGTCCTGCCAGAGAGGAGTGAAAATATTGAGCATGCATCCACAGGTAGCTTTATAAGAACCAACATATGTCAACTCAGCATTACCCATCCGTTTACATCAATTACAAAAATTTCAGTGGCAAATAAAATACAATAAAACAAATAAGTTGGAAAGCAAAACTATAGGATTTTGTCACTCTGCAATGAGGCTTTCTCAGACGCTCACCCAGAAAAGGAGAAAACCTCCTTGGCAAATTTCCTCAGTAACGCGTTCCTGGAAGCATTGCTGAGCACCAGGACGACGTTCAGGTGGCCGGGCCGCAGCTTGACCAGGTTGCTGGTGTACGTCAGGTCCGTCAGCTCTGTGACCTCCACAAAGTCCTTCTTTGGAGCGCGACTGCCAACGAGGAAAATGAACATTATTCGAGAGAGAAGGAGCGAGGTGTGTGAAGGGAACCGACAGTTTGACTGAATGGATCATGAATGGAACAACAGTGAATGTCCCAAACAAGAAACGAGTGAGGACCTAAAGCTCAACACTCCATGAATCATTCTTTTGAGTCTATTTTCGAAAGCTTGTTGACTATGTTTGATGCACCCTACCTGGAGGTGCTCGCCCTGCTCGACGTGTCGTCCTCAGGTTTTGTTTGCTCCTTTGACTTCGGCTGTCTGGGTTTGCTCTCTCCTGGCTCACTGAAAAACACAGACGAGTATGCGAAACGTTGCTGCAGACAACAAAAACTCAGACTTCTCTCCGTCCAGCGGAGGCTGGTCACATCAACTGACGAGTGAGCAGAGAATTTCTGACGTTTAATACAGGAGGATAAATCGAAGAAAAACTAAGCAATACATTTCAGGTGTAAATCTACAAACATCCATTGCAAAACCTTTCTATGTGATGTCTTACTTACCTAAAGGCCTGAATAATAACAGTGCCAAACAGAATGAAGAGAGCAGAGAAGATCAAGGACAGGATGGGCATCATCTCTCGCCTTGAAGAGAAGACAAACAACATCTTTTA
This sequence comes from Malacoctenus triangulatus, assembly GCA_032274725.1. Classification (NCBI taxonomy): domain Eukaryota; kingdom Metazoa; phylum Chordata; class Actinopteri; order Blenniiformes; family Labrisomidae; genus Malacoctenus; species Malacoctenus triangulatus. The sequence goes on from JAUESE010000080.1 coordinate 6,776,422, forward strand.
AAGATTAAAGGAGAAAATAAAGATGCAGATCACGATTCTCTCTTTAACCTCTGATGCTTTTACACTTTTTGAAAGGTGCATCAGTGCAACTCTGTGACTGGGACTGCTGGCTAAGCACTGTCCCAGCAGCCACACAATAATCAGGCTGCAAGACTCAGCTTCTGAGCTCAGAGCAGCGGATGACTCTTTGGTAGAAATTGTGCAGATTTCCTGAGTCGGTTTTCGTCTTACCAGTTGGAGTAGAGGAGGTCGTCATACAGTTGAAGGATGTAATCGTAGGCAGCATTAATCCACTGAACGATGAAGATCTGGAGGAATAAGAGACAGTCATTAGAACCTCCTCCTCCTCCTCCTCCTCCTCCTGCGTGTGAGGCGTGCGAGTCGGCTGGGACCTACGGGCGCCATCTCGTTGTTGAGCTCCGGCAGCATGGCGTCTGAGGTCAGGTAGGTGGGGTCCTTCTGGAGGAGCTCCAGCTGCTCCTGGAGCCGGTACTTGTCTTCGTCGCTGCCATTCCAGCCGCCGCTCACGGCGCGGTACAGCACCTTCCCGTTGGGGCTCCGCCTCTCCAGGATGACCACCTGTCCGGGATATTAAATGGCCGCGTTATCGCCTGCTTGCAGAAATCCTAACTGCGACTTGCTGTAATCTGACCCAACAAATCTGACACGCTGTCCCGCAGCGGAACAAGCGCAGCTCGTCCTTGATGTTTTTCTTGTGAACGGTGACTTGGGGTTTCTGACCATGTTTGTTTTGTCTGTGTTGACCGCGTGTGTTTTGAGCGCTGACCTGCGGTGGCACTGCGGCGCTGCTTTGGAGCAGTGCCTGACACAGAGGCTGCTGCTGGCGTTGGTAAACATACGCGAAGCGCAGCACCTCTTTCGCGTTGGCCGAGGCAAAGTCCAGGAAGGCCTTGTTCCCCGGGAGAAACGCGGCGTCCTCCCCGGTGATCAGCAGCACGCAGTACCTGGAAACCGCACACAGTCAGCCCAGCTGCGACCGCAGGTTGACCCCCACGAGAGGCCGCGGCCGAAACCCACTTGGTTTCGGACCCCATCCGAATTTATCGAGGGCCAAATTTCTCTCGGCTGTCTTACTTTCTCCGTCGGTGGAACTGCTTGACTGGACACAGCTCGTCGAAAAGCTGCTGGCTGACCAGCCGCGGCACCTGCAGGAACTTGTTGTTGGAGACGAACTCGTCCATGATCTGTCGCTTCATCCCTCTGGCCTGAGAGAGCAACAGTCCAAGAGGTGAAAACGAGCTTGATCCGGACGATTCTGTGTTGCGTTTTACTTGAACCACCTGAGGAGAACAGAGATAGGCGGTGGTGCCTACCTGAATGATGTCCACAGGGTTCTCCGTGTCCTCTTTGAACAGCAGCATGGTGGGCGCGTAGGTGTTGATGTTGAACTGCCGCAGCAGGCGAGAGTTGTGCGTCTCTCCCTGGTCCACGTAACCGAAACGCACGTAGTCTTTGAAGGCAAACGCTGCTAACTGGAGAACACAAGAGGAAGAACGGAGCATTCAAGAAAGGTCAAGTGCAAATATATTGATGACAAAATAAAATGGCCCAATTCTGTTTAATACAAACAGACAAAATGTGTACCAACAGAAAAGATTTAGAACAGAATAAATCATAAATCTGATTTTTAAACAAGCATCAGCCTCAATTACTCGTGTTTTACAATGATTCTATCATATGATTCGTGCTGATGCTGTGATCATGCGGGGGACAGTTTGTGTGTGTACACCCACCTTATAGAGAAGGGGGACCACGGGGACCTGGTCAAACAGGAGAAGGCTGGGCTTGTTTTCCACTCGCCAGTTTTCAAGAAAAGCCATGTAGTTGTTATCAGTAATCTGGAAAAACAACAGAAAAATATTATTTTCCGTCTGTGCTTAAAATTTCTGCATATCAGTGAAGCAGTTGTATTCACCCAAATAAAAACCTGACAGAACACCTCGACAGTCGTTAGTGAACACATATCTACTGGAGAAACCGATGATCTGTGTGCTCATCTCCTCGGTTACCTTCTCCACCAGCCTCTGAGGGAGCAGATCCTCAACAAACTGCCGCAGGTGCTCGCGCACCACGGCCTGATGGAAGAAGGTCACCCTGCCGTTCACCAGCCCGATGATGGAGGGCGCGCGGTGAGCCCCCAGCTGGCTGGCCAGCCGCCGCTCATAACCCAGGTCCACGATGCCGATGCCGACGCCTGGTGGGACAGAAAAAACAACCGGTGCGCTCACGACGCTGACGCAGTCCAGCCACACACTCCACAAGGACTCAGGAATAAGCCTAATGAGATGCTGATTGAAAATGTGACTGGAGGGCTCAGTGTTTGAGAGGCGAAGTGGCACTTTCACTGGAGAGTGTGTGTGGGGCGGTGGAAGAGGAGCCTCGCTAAGAGGAGCTCCATGCTGTGGGATTAACTCGTGCCCTTGAAAACAGCGAAGGGCTGCCTGATGGGAGGGTTTATAAAAGATGCATGCGGCTGTTTTTAGTGTCTGTTTAGTGCTGTGTAAAAATAACAGCGGACAACACGGAGAGCAGAGAAAACAATTGAATTAGACTTCAGAAAAATGTTTTTTTGTTGTGGCAATAAACACCTTCAGTCAAATAAATCCCTGCTCGGTACATTTTCCTCTGTCCGAGTGACACGTTGCTGTGAAATAAACAAGCCTCCGCCTTGTGTCGTGACAGCAGAGGCAGCCGTGCGCGTGAGAGCGCACGTGGGGCTGCCTGACAGGAACCCAGCGCCTTACCCAGAGGCTCCAGCTCCTGCACCGTCTCCTTCCACACGGGCTCGATGTGGATGCACGCGAAGCACCACTCGGAGGTCACTTTGATCAGGTACGGCCTCTTGTGGCTGCCGGGCAGGACTTCGGTGTTAAACTCCGCGTGGTGAAGCATGTACTTGCTGTCTGCAAAGTCCCTCGACCTGGAAGGGGGAGTGAGAGCGGACGGGGAGTGGGTTTGTTTTTGTTTTTGAGGTCGACAGGTTGCTGTGAGGACGTGACCTGAGAGAAAGGGCTCGATGAACGGAGCGAGAACACAGCTGAACAGGGAGAGAAGCCCATCGAAAAGGACGGCAAACACAAATACTCTGCTTCAGTCTAATCAAATTGATTTGTCGAGCGATATCTTTTAATACTCTGATAATATAACTGTACAATCTATAGTTTGAGGGTTTTTTTTCACCCAGCTCAAAGAATTATCCAGATTTAAGAGCCTGTTTAAGACGAACGTGTCTGTAGCCACGTCGTCAAGGTGGGATATTTCGATAATTTGTACTGAAAGGTAAAATCGATCACTCTGTATGTGGGCTTCAGTAAAAATCTTGCAATGTTGAACGACGACTATTAAAAAGTCCTACAGTGTGTCAGTGCTGCGTCCTCTTTAATTCACCTCCACCACCACGCCTGTGGCCCACCCTGTGGCGTGGTGGTGGAGGTCTGCGCTCTACTGAGCGCCGTTCCAGTTTTAGAAGCTTTAATGTTTGTTGTAACTTTCGTCTTTTTGTTTGATCATCTTTGATTGAAAATAATTTGATTGAATAAACTCGGTGAACAACAACAAAGACAGCAGCAGCTACATGAAACGCTTGTCATCATGAATCGCATCCCTTTGGTTCGTTGGGGCGCTTTATTCTCCTTCACATCAGGTGGATGAATGAGTGCGAGCGTGCGAGCGTGCGAGCGAGCCGTCTGAGCTGGGGCTACCTGGGGAAGTGGAAGAAGGACTCGTCGAAGTAGAAGCTGTTGTGGAAGCTGCGGAAACCGTGATGCTGCGACTGGCCGAAGGGCTGGTTGTCATCCATCTGACCATAGCGGTCGAAGTTGGACCTGCGCTCCTCGTTGGACAGAATCTGTGAGGACAACAAGCAGAGACACAAACCTCAGTGCTGACTGGGACCCAGATTTGAAAGAGAGTGGAAGTGACCCTGACATGCTGTCAGGCTGTTTCCTCTCACCTCATATGACTTGGAAATCTTGATGAACATGTCCTCAGCACCGGGATCCTTGTTTTTATCCGGGTGCCTGAAGAGGAAGTGAACGACACCACAGATCACACACGGACTCACGGACTGTCAACCCGCCGCCGCCGCGCGGTGACGCTCGGACGGCCTAGCCAAACACCTGGCGTCAGTCACTCACCACTCCCTGGCCAGGTTCTTGTAAGCCTTCTTGATTTCGGCCTGACTGGCGCTCCTGCCGACACCCAGGATTTTGTAGGGGTCATACTCGGAGGCAGCGACCGCCGAATACACGCTGAGAAGCAGCAGGAAAATGGCGAGCAGCAGCAGCGGGGGACGGATCCCAGGATGCGGGGTGCTGCTGCTAGCCGTCATCGCTCGCCGCTGTCCCGCTCCAAAGCCAGAGGGAGAGAGAGACACAGAGGGACAGAGAGACAGACGTGCTGTCCGGTAAAGCGGGGTCTCCAAGCTAACCGGAAACGGATAAATACATGTCGTTGTGAACGTACATGGCCGCTGTCTTCACCGTGTGAATGCTAAGTCTAGCTACACGCGACAGACGCGAATTTTACCGCGACGAGGCCATTATTTCTGCTAGTACATGATGGACATCAACGAACCCTCAGTCACACCCAGCAATAAACCAGTGGGCTTCCGCCTACGACTTTCAAAATAAAAGAGTTACGACGTGCACGGTAATCGTGAAAGCAGTGACAGTTTGAAAATCTTCCCATGGCCCCTGTAACTTGTCCACATTGTGTAGCATGTTTATGACTTGCAGTGTGACGCGCTTTGAGGACTGCAGAGAACTTGCCTGTCCCCAAATACTTTTGAGCTTTTATTTTGAAGCAAATATTGTCCTTATCCGGCAAACTGGCAAAACTTTCAAGTAACGACTGCGCATGTTCCACATCGCAAACGGTGACACAATCAGAGAGCAAAAGGATAATCTTTTGTTTAAACTGTTGCTTTGATTGCAATTTCCGCCCCCAAATTAAATGTCACGTGGTCAAATCCTCCGAAGACACCACATTTTTTTTTATCTCCAGTGTGTTTAATTATTGTGTCAAATATGTTTTCACATCCGCTTTACTCTCACTTCATTGTATTTACAATAATATTATGTACCTAAATAAACCAGTTTGCTTATTGTGTTTATTTAGTAAAAATTATTTTTTTCTATTTTTCTCTTATTGCTTAGAGGGCTGGACTTCCGTTTCCGGCGTGCCCCAGCCATCCCGAGGACCTGGCTTGGTTTACAATACGAGGCGCAAAATGAATACACTGATTCCCGAGCAGGATTACCCAGCGGGCGGCACGCTGTGTTTACTGTGACCTTCGCCGCCGCGGCGGCCCTCCCCTCGGCACCGGTTCCCTCCTCCGGGCCGCTCCACCATGACGGAGCTGCGTTCGTCTGCATTCAGCGGAGACAGTTTGCAAAGTGCGCAGACGGTCTCCTCCTCCCGGTAGCTAACGCTCGCGCTGCAGAGCTCGCTTCTCTCTCCGCGGCCCCTCTCTGGCTGCGCCGGCACGGGACAGGCACTCTTTAAGTAGCTCAGGTAACCTCCAAATCCTCTTTCACGCCTTTGCTGCTTACGACGTCGTATTGACACGTATGTGCAGGGGCACCGTCCAGCTGCGGAGCCTCGCAGGCAGGTGGCGCCACTGGGCCAAAGGTGTGCACATAATCCGAGGCTGCTGCTGCTTCAATTAGCGGACAGTACAGTGAGCCTGTAAGGAAATCGATTCTTAATGCACCTAGGTTGAGGCTTTGTGTTGTAATAATGCACCATCATGCATGCTTATATTTACCACGTGTTTATAAATACAAAACTCTGATTGGTTGTATCAAGTGAAACTCTGTTATTACACCATTTCTTGCATTTTTATCTCTGTTTCTGACACTAAAAGGTGAAATTTTGAGTGGGAACTACTTTGAGAGGATTGCTCGAATATTGAATGTTGGCACCATCTCATATGTTGTTGTTTAATTACTGATTGATTGTTTTTCAGAACCAAAGTATAAAATGAAGTGAATGCTCCTATTTTTATTAGTTTTCTGCAGTTAAATGTGAGTGACGGCAGGTCAGAAATTACCTATGTAAATCTTCTGACTTCACTCATGCTCCGTCTCGTTTCCTCTCTAAGGAGCGGCACCATGAATCTGTTCCGCCTGCTGTGCCGCCACAAGACGGCCCTGGTCATCGGCACGGTGTGCAGCTTCGCCGTCGTCCTCGTCTTCCTGGCCAAGTGCACCACGGAGACGCTGAAGCAGGGTCTCCCCGACCCCCCGGGCCGCGCGCCCCGCGCCAGCGACCCGCAGGCCCGCCCGGAGCAGCGCCAGCCCCCGCCCGCCTCCAAAGACCTGTCGGCGTTCCTCGTGGTCCTCGTCACCACGGGCCCCAAGTACACGGAGCGCCGCAGCATCATCCGCAGCACCTGGCTGGCCAAGCGCGACTCGGACGTGCTGGCCATGTTCGTGGTGGGCACGCAGGGGCTCGCCGGCGAGGACCTGCAGAACCTCAACACGGAGCAGGGCCGGCACAAGGACCTGCTGCTCCTGCCCGACCTGCGGGACTCCTACGAGAACCTGACGCTGAAGCTGCTGCACATGTACTCCTGGCTGGACCACAACGTGGAGTTCAAGTTCGTGCTGAAAGCGGACGACGACACGTTCGCGCGCTTGGACCTCCTGAAGGAGGAGCTGAAGGGGAAGGAGCCCAGCCGCCTGTACTGGGGCTTCTTCTCCGGGAGGGGCCGCGTGAAGACGGCCGGGAAGTGGCGCGAGAGCGCCTGGGAGCTCTGCGACTACTACCTGCCGTACGCGCTGGGCGGCGGCTACGTGCTCTCGGCCGACCTGGTGCGCTACGTGCGCCTCAACGCCGACTTCCTGAAGACGTGGCAGAGCGAGGACGTGTCGCTGGGCGCCTGGCTGGCGCCCGTCGACGTGCGCCGGACGCACGACCCCCGCTTCGACACCGAGTACAAGTCGCGCGGGTGCAGCAACAAGTACCTGGTGACGCACAAGCAGAGCCTGGAGGACATGCTGGAGAAGCACCAGACGCTGCAGCGCGACGGGCGCCTCTGCAAGGAGGAAGTCAAGCTGCGGCTGTCCTACGTGTACGACTGGAGCGTGCCGCCGTCCCAGTGCTGCCAAAGAAAAGACGGCATCCCATAATGTTGGACCTCAGTACGAGGCTGAAGGCTGGCTTTCTTTTTTTCTCATTATCCTGTCATCCATGTCAGGGATGTTAAAGGATGTTTCCCCTCCAAATCTCTGCTGTTAAAGCATTTAAAGTTCTCCAGCTGGTACCCAACTGTGACGATCACAGAAAAAGGTCGATTTCACGTCTTGACGTGCTAAATTTTGTCTGAATTTCGCGAAATTTGATTTACTTCAGACTGAATCTGAGCTTCGCTGAACGTCACATGGGCAAAGGGTCAAGTTTAAAGGGTTAATTGCTGAGGATCAAAGTGTCCCACACCTGATTATACTGTTGCTTTAAACTGAGCCAAGCAGATTGAAACTGGATTTTTTTTCACTCCTTTGATTCGTTGATCCCAATCAAGTGAAAGTCTGAATATTTCCCTTCTTTCTTTGCTTTATATGCATGGACATCGTAATAATTCACCTTTTTTTCTGTCCCTTTTTCACACTTGAGATTTCACCAGCCTTCTCTTGAAGTGCTTTAACAGCAGGTTTGGCAGAGGAAACTTCCATCTTTCCTGCTGAAATTGAAGCGCCTGCAGTCTTGTGGGGTCCGGGGTCCCGTGAGCCCCTTTGGACTCGCTGTCAGCGTCCCCTCCTCTTGTCAGTCTGCCGGCCCACTCCTCTCCTTCGTCTGTACATCACCTGCTGTACCTCTCACTGATTATTTCAAGGTTTTTTCCCAGTCTGGCTGAGAGCTGGTGGGAGACACAGACAGGACGCCCTCACTCACCCTGTTACGGTGTTACACTTTGTGTGTGTCAAAGCAATTCCTTTGTATTTTATTTATTGTTAATTTATTCAGCAGCAAACGAAACACATTGGACACAGTGGAGATGGTCGCTACTTGTAGATACGATTGATATTTATACTTGCGTTGGAGGAAACGATGTTATTCACAGCATTAACAGGACGCAAGAATGTTATTCTTCTGTTTGTGGTCAAAGAGACACAGTATTTTTTGCCCATTTTGGAGGATGCAAGGAATGTGTGTGAGTAAATGACAGTGTGTGTGATTCAAATGGCCTTTATGTTTCCTGTGCTGGAGTCTGTTGCGGTACGACATGAGAGTGTCCGGTGCAGAGGGTCTTTGCAGCCTCCACAGCTCCAGGAACTCCTGAAGACCACCAGCTGGCACTCCGTCACTTTTAACGTTGTTTATGTTGTTTTTTTTTATTGTTCTTGGTTTTGTCCAGTTTGTCCTGCCTAACGGTGCACCCTCCTGACCCAGACTCTCCCACACTAAGTTCATGGCTGCTCGAACGTTTTTGTGAATCATGCCATGAATGGTTTTCTCCCTCTCGTCCTCACCAGATACAACTTCACTCCACGTGGTTGTTTTTACTCAAATGATCGGCAATCCTGGATGTTTTAATAAAAATCTTAAATGGCGTCATGTCTCTTCCAGTCTCTTCATATCAATTTTGAAATGAATGCAGAGTCACTCAGACACATACAAGAAGTCGGAGCAGAAAGAAAAAACAGAACTTCCACACAGATAATCTGAGTCGATCTGCTGTGGAAACCAGTCACACCCGAGCATATCTGAATGCAAGTAGATAAACAACGTTGTTATTATCTTCTTTTTTTACCTGCTTTTTTGTCTGGTGTCACAGTATAAAACAAAATGGTAAACTAAGCTAACAGTGCGTGGTGGTGGAAGTCTTCGGTTAACATCAGCTTTCTAAACCACCGTTAAGCAATCAGGCAATTTAAATCTCCCTTTTTGACTCGTTTCCCATAGAATTAAAAAAAACACAAAGCCAAATATTTGGAAGAGACTCATACTTGACATTAGTTTTACAACACCTATCAGTGGTTATATGGCTGATCAGTGTTTGTGCAAATTATTCATTAGGGGAATGAGAAATATGATGTATTAAGGCGGCAAAGATATACAAAAAATTTTCATTGCGTCGGCTTGTTTGTTGTTTCACAGTGTGTTCTGCAGGGTGTTTGTGTGGACTCAGTTGGTCCTGGTCGTCACTGGAAAGCGTTGGGGACATGTCTCAGGGTTTGTCTCACATGAACAAACTCTGGGATGTTCTCCAGCTTTTGGCTCCTCTCCTTCTCCTCCAGCTCGCACTGCAACACAGGAAACATCTGTGTTCGGACATCCTCCCTTTTTTTTCATTGAGTCAGTATTGCACAAAGTGCGTTTCTTAACCACGTACTCTCTGTAGCCTCTGCTGTCTCGAGCGCAGCTTCACTTCGAAGTCCGTGAGGGGGTGGAGAGCGAGCTCGCTCCGCCTGTGCTGCTCCCTCCGTTTGTGCTCCAGGACGACCTGCAGCTCCGGCCTCCGTCTCGGCAGTTCACCTCTGCGGAGGCAACGAGAACGCCGTCGGGTGGGTCGTCGTGACTGGAAAGTTCTGCTCAGACGCGAGAGCGAGAAGGCTTTCTCTTTGTGGGAGATCAGCTGGGATCTCTGCAAAGGGGCACCACCTTTGACTGCAGCAGCATTAAACACCACCTAAGCATGTCGATTATCCCCCGGCTTCAGCTGTGCTGATGACCCCTAAGAGGATTCTGTGACTGAGGAGGGGGGCGACTGAACTGCTCACCTGCAGAACTGCCTTGATTCAATTACAGGCTGCTCTCATGGGCAAAAAGGAAGATGCTCTTATCAATAAGTAGAGTTTTAAACAACTGTGTGACTAATCTACGATCAGTGAGTCAGGGACAGGACTGAACCGAGCAACCTTGGAGGTACAATACAAGATCTGCATCAATCCCACACACACACACACATGCACACGCGCACGCACACACAGAGTTTACTCACCGTCTGTAGCGGAACATCAGCTCCTGATGAAGCGCTCTGTGCAGACGAGATGCCAGGACGGGATTTGGCGGCTTTCTGGGTTTGATGAGGTCATCATCCTCCTCATGTGGGTGACTGTCTGTCACCTGGCAAGGCGGGATCAGCCGGCAGAGATGTCTGTCTGTTATGAATGACCTCAAGCCGGCGTTCTCTGCGCATTGGTGACGAAGACAAAGTTTTTAGTATTTGCTGTTAATTTCATTTCGACTCAGTCAAACTAAACATTTACGGGAGTGACTTTTGCTGCGTTGCATCGAAATCTCCCACCACCAAATCATAACTTCAACATTTTTCATTCTTTATCTCACCTTTTCTGTTTTGAACGCCAACTTTTTGTGACGCCTAAACAAGGGAGGGAAAGAATATTGTTACTGCATTTTTACTCTGACGATTCTTCCACCATAAGGAATATTTAAACAAACTGATGAACAGATAGAAACATTCACAGCAGAGATAATCAAACTAATCTGCTGTTCTTAAAATAAAATAAAATAAAATGCCCATGTACTGTTAAATACTTATAATGAACATTTCCTCATACATTTACAGTCAATTTAGTATTGGACTCAAAAGTTCTCTTTTTTATCCTCTTCACCTTGTTCATGACCAATTTGAAAGCGTTGTGAAACAAAAAAATGCTGCACTCTTTTAACCCAAAAAAGCTGAGCAACTTTTTGTTTCCACACAAACAACAATTGATGAAGTTTTCATTTGTACAGCAATTTCTCCAGGCAAAATGTGACTCAGAGTGCTCTGATGTGATGGACCAAATCTGCACGTCTGCACTAAAGTTTGTGAGCACATGCAGGAAGCTGAAACAGACTTTTTTCAGTGTTTCAGAGACAAACATACACAAGTCAACCCTGATTACATGGACCATGTTCTTTGCTGTTGCGGTAATGATCAAAGAGTCCCTGTTTTCATCATGTTTGCCATCACTAACTACATTTCTCACACCTGGCGGCATAAAGGTGAACAGAAACAGTACCTGTGTGCTCTGGTAGAGACGCATTGCAGATCAGAGTGTCACTGGAGTTTGTTCCCTCGGGCGCAGCAGCAGCAGCAGCAGCAGAAGCAGTAGCGGGGGAGGCTCAGTGTGGACGTGAAGGTGCCCAGTGAGCTGCAGCTCCACTCTGCCTCCTCAGAACAGGTGTGCCACGCTGTCCGGTGATCAAATCTCATTAACTGTCTTACGACCCTTTGTTCCCGCCTTGTTCCCTCCAGGACACAAACTCCTGTTGTCCCTGACAGGCAGCAGCTGCAGCATATGTACAGATTAACATAATTTAATAGAAAGATTAAGATTACTGATGTTGGAACAAACCTTGGCTCTGTGTCTGCACTGTGGAGGCATTTGTAGTTACACTTATTCTCAGAGGATGGAGGAATCCTCAACATCAGGTCTCCTCTAACATTCATCAGTCTTCATCTGATGTGTGTTATTTAGAATGAGACATCTGTACTGTCTTCAGTCTTTCACAGGAAAATAAAGTCACGTTAAATTTATTAGCAGGAGGAAAATTAGACAAATATGAGTATGACACGCGACTGCATGTGCAAAGAAAACAGACTAAACTGGCAGTGGGAGTGAATATGGGTGAAGGTGGGCTGTCTACACTGTGTGAAGGAAGAACTGGATCTGCTTTGAATCCCGAACACATCGAGCCAACACTGTATGGACAGGAAACCATAATGCTGATTTAGACTGTATATGTATACAGTATACAGTATATAGTATATAGTATACACACACACACACACACACACACATATATA
>JAUESE010000080.1:6788303-6808621 GCA_032274725.1 Malacoctenus triangulatus
AGTTACACCAAAGGTGTGTTAATTTAAACAGTTCCTTAGAAAGCTTTTCACTGTATAAAGTGTAAATGGAGGTTCAAGAAACAATGTTGAATCACCTGTATGACCCAATTTCTCACTGATTAATCACTACATTAGTTTCCTCCTTCTGCCTAACTCGAATAACTAAATTTGATTTTGTTTTATTTCAGAACAGCATACTGTTTATTCCCAATAGCTTAAATACTATAACAGAGCCCCTCCCAACAAAAAACCCCAAAATATACAACATTTTCTCATCAGTAAATTTATTTTGCCTCTGTATTCTTTTAAGTATCATTACTGATTTTGTGCACCTGTTTTGTTGTGCTTGTTTTGTTTTCCTTTGCTACTTTTTTACATGTGAAAGGAGTGAATAAAGTTAAGAGCGGCCTCATTTCAGGGGCGTCTTGTTTCTTTGTTGCTGTGGAGCAAACTGTGAGGTAGAAGGTGGCTGTTTCTCTGCCTTATTCGGTGCCCTGCTGACGGTGAGCCTGCCCTGCTGAGGCAGGTCCTTTCAATCTGGAGTAGCTGGACACACTGTTCCTTTGTGCTCCTCTGTGAATAAGGTGGGGGTGGCTCAGCTGTGCAGTAGTGTCAGCTCATTGTAGTGTGGGTGGAGGCTCGCTCTAATCCCCCCCCAGCCGTCCTCCTGCTACTCCCAAAGGTACGTCCAGGCTCAGCGCTGCAGCAGAGCTGCCATTTTTCATCCATTTGTGGAGTCTGCCAGCGTCTGCCCCCTTCAGCTGTTCACCTCATCCCCAAGAGAAGGACAACTGAAGGGGCTCGTCTACCTGACTGTTTACATCTAGGTTTGTTTAAACACAAGCAGTAAAATCTTCTAAATGTGCAATATGAAGTGCTCATATAAACTGGGAACCATAACTTGTTTTTGGTGACCCAAACCTGAAATAAACTTGGGAATTATTGTATCTTCAAATGTGAATTAAGACAACAGGTTTAGAAAAGCCGCATTTTTCCTGTTTTGGTGCGATTTCTGCCAAAATCAAGATTGACAAAAACAACAAATACTCCAGGTGGTTCTTGTGTATCACTGAAAGCAACAGGTCATCCCTGACACCTGTTAAGCACTTGGAACAGTTTATTATATTGGGATTACTTTGACATTATAGTAATATAATAGCAGGTTAACAACTACAAACAATGAGATCATCCTAATTGCTCCAAGTTCAAAGAAATTACAGAGAGCGGTTTGTTTACGATCAAAAGCACTTAGAGACAGGAGGAAACAGCAACAGGGAGACATCTGTCTGTCCCAAAGCCACAACACTGACAGAGGTTAACTCTCTGGGAGACAACAGCTTGCATGACAAGCAGCTTCAGGTGCAGCTTAGCCAGAGAGCACATCTCAGTTTCAGCTGTGAAGAGAAAAGACTTTGAGAAAAGACTTTGAGCTGCAGGTTTACCAGGTCAAGTACCAGTCACAAAGACAGAGGGGAATACATGTGAACTCAGAGGTGCTTCGTTCATTTCAAATGACACTTTGGCGATTTAAATTTGGTTGTATTTTTAATACACAGTCATCTATAACAATATACATAAGTGTTCTATTATGTCCCACAAGTTGCACATAACTGTTGGTTGGGAATAGTAACCACTGTGTCCTCCAAGGTGAGCTGAACTGAAGACGTTCTAACCAATATAAATATGCTTAAGGTTTCAATATGTGCACACGACAAACCGTCTGCTTTGATAGGCGCCCTCAGATGAGCTCATCTGTAACTGTGGCGTCTCTCATCTTCCTCTTGACAGCAGCCCACAGACGCTCTGCAGGGGGTCAGGTCAGGTCAGCCGGCCGGCCGATGTGTAACACCGCAGTCAGCAGAGTGCTGCTCATCTGATGAGTTTGATACAGAGGACAGGTGGAAAGTCTTTCTGGACAAGGACGTTGACAACCAGAAACAGCTTGTAGGCCGACAGACACGAGGTGGTCGAGATGTGTCCCCACATGTGAGGTCCTCAAAAACATGTTTTACACACTGTGAGATTCGGGATAAGGAGCGCAAAGGCAGGATATTTATAATATACCCAAAAACATGAGGAAAAGTGATGATGGATTTGGGAGCAGCAAGAGGGAAGCTGTCGTCCTCACACGGAGTCACACCGTGGTCTCAGAAGTGGGCTGGTTGCGATTGGTTCACTCCTGAAGGAACATTCAGTGTGGGGAGTCTGTGACACATATAATTTTACAGTGCGAGAGAAACTCATGTCAATCAATTAAACCGTTCACAGATCTGGGAGCAGCTGGAGAAACTGTTTTTAACAGACTGAAGCAACATGAGGAAGCTGCTGCAGTATCTGCACTTCATTGGACTAGATCAGGGATGGGCAACTCCAGTCCTGGAGGGCCGCAGCCCTGCATGTTTTCAATGTGATCCTGTTCCAACACACCTGAATCTCGTTGGTGTCATCATGCAGCTCTGCAGCAGAGCCTGATAACGAGCAGCTTATTGCAATCAGGTGTGTTGAAGCTGGGACACACTGAAAACGTGCAGGGCTGCGGCCCTCCAGGACTGGAGTTGCCCATCTCTGGACTAGATCCTAGATATGATGAGGCGCTAACAGAATCCACACGAAGGCAGCAGAGGGCAGTAACACTCCCTGCAGGCGTCTGGTCTGTCGATACCAAAGAAGAAGAATCAGCCGCGTCTGTTCCAGGGAAACGGAAATGTCAACCGAGTGACAGCGAAGCGAGACGGACTACATGAACAAACCTCTCCCTCCAGAAACGGATGATGGAGTGCTGATTTAGAGAAACAGTCCCATAACACCGTCAAGCAGCAAACTGCGAACATGACAAATGGTAGGTCTCCTGCGTGCTCCGGCCAGCTGAGCTGTGCGCCGTAAGTTTGGCTCCTCGGTAGGAAGCAGCGCTAGTGGAGGCTAGCTTAGCTGTAGACGTGGCCCTGGGCTGCTCTGCCTGTCGGCGGGCACCCAAACATAACCCTCTGTCTGAGACTCTGTCCTGTCATCTGTGGGTTCCCTCTGCAGCCTGTGGTATTCGGTCTAAACGCCCTTTGCCGCCATTGTTATTGTCACACTGGAAGGTACTTTGCTAACGAGCTGTGAATGATCTGTCGGCGGCTAAAGCTCAACATTTCAGTGTCCAGGCAGAAGAGTAAACAGGAGGAAAGTTCGTCCTATAAACGTGCCTCCTGTTGACTCTCTCTACTGAATTATAACGAGATTACAAACACAGGAGTGAATCTGTGTTACTGGTGTAGTGTGGTTTACTTCCAGCCCAGTCTTCCCATTCCACAGGTGTACATGTCTTGTGCCTCGTCGACACAAACTTGCTTTATTATCGCTCTGGATCTCTTTTGCACTGAAAATCAAATCCGGACGGACACAAAAGTGGTACCTTGGTGATTTAGCCAAAAGTTTGGGCTCAAGTCAGACTACGTATCTGAAAAGCTGTCTGTAACACATCATTCAGCTTGTTCTCCTCATTTAACTCCATTTCAGAGTCCAGTAAAATTTCTTTTAGTATATTTGGACTTGGAAAGAAATGGACACATACTTGACTTAAATCAAGCTGCCAGAAAAAGCAATGCTTATGTGATGCCAAACATGCAGAATTTATTGAACTGTAATGGTTTCCTCTTTTCTCATCATATTGTGGTAGAAACTCTAACTGTACTGTTCATGAAGCACCAGTGTTTTATTCTTTCATGACAGCTCAGTTCACATCAAATGAATATGACCCCCTGCTTCACCACTGTTCTTTGTCTGAAGATGTTCTCATGTTAGGACTGCGTGGTTACATTAGCGTCAACTCCAAGCGGTGAGTTTCAGTCATGTTAAGCTTGTCCCAGACCGTGACGGCCCCCTCCTCTCCCTCACAGTGTACTCTTTCGATGGCATCCTGGTGTTTGGGCTGCTGTTCATCTGCACTTGTGCGTACCTCAAGAAGGTGCCTCGCCTCAACAGCTGGCTGCTGTCAGAGAAGAAAGGAGTGTGGGGTGTGTTCTACAAAGGTAAATGGCAGGACGTCAACTCACTGCTGGTGCTGCACACGACGTGCACTCGTACCTGTGGAGCAAAGTTAAGAGGGGATGATTTCTTTTTAGGCTGCTAATGCAAACATTTTGCTTCATTTATGTTTTTCACAAACAAATAGATGTCTCACCTCAGCAATCAGTGATTTTCAGGTGGTGGTTTGAAGTATTTCTCAGCACCTCAAAAACACCAAATGCTGAACTGACTTAAAAGCGACCACTCTTTGTGTCCTTTGATGTTTTGGCTTGTTATTAAAGCATAAAGGAAGATATACAATGACAGTAAATCCATGTATTTATGTTTTTTTTTGCATTTTTTATATGTTTACTTTTTGTATTGAAATACAGATGTTGGAGGAAGCAAGAGATTAATGAATTACAAACAATTCAGGGAAAAAAGCCCTCTGTTCCTGCTGATGTCACCCAGTTAAAACCTGTTCAGTTAGATTCCACGCAGATATCCTGTTCATCGTGTTTGGCTTTTCTAACTGTCTGAACATAGGAGATAAGTTTCAGCACTCAACACCCAATATCTGTGTGAATTTGAGCCTCAGCCTTTTCTTTTATCTGAAATTGTAAGAACTAGTGATTGGTGTGAATCAATCAATGCTTTTCATTGTCTATCACAAACACCAATCACCTGGTGCTCCTACTTCGCAGCTATTTACTTCATTTACATTGTGCAGGCAAACTCCAACAAGCATGTCTGCTGTGTGGAACTTTAATAAGGCCTGTGAGGGTGATGTGTTGTTTGCATCCTGTAACACATTGTAATGTGGGGGAAGCATGTTAAAATGATGCAAAACTAAAATTTAGTTTGACCTTTAAAGAACAAATACCTGCCGGAGCATGGCGAGACTTCGAGGCTCATTTCAATGAATGAAAAGATGGCAGCTGGAGCAACACAGTCAGGACTCTAACTATCAGACAGCAGTGAACACAGCCCACGCCTGGCAACACTCACCCGTATGAGCGTGACAATCAGAAGGCCATGCAAATAACCCCAAATATGATTGACTCCATCTGGCTGTTCTCTCCTTTTAACCTCTATTTAAAATTTGCAGCCACTCCCTGTGATCGGTATCGGTGATCGGCAATCATGGCTGATTGATATCGTCAGCATAAACCTGATTGGATCATGCTCGTAACAAAGGTTAAACTGAGACAGATGTGTTACTTCAAACTGCACTTTGTTTTTCTTGGTTTCTTGAGAGTGGCTCATCAACTCTGATAGAAACTAAGTGATTCACATTTATGTGCTGTGCTCCGGTTTCTTGTGTTTTCTCTCTTCCTTATCGACCGTCAATTTCCACCACTCACCCTGTATTTTTTTCCCACCGTCAGCGGCAGTAATTGGGACGAGGCTTCACATGGCTGTGGCGGCGTCCTGCTTGGTCATGGGCTTCTACATCATCTTCTTGAAATGATAGTTGGACAGCTCTGGAGCGGACTGGACGGGCGCCGGCCGGGGACGGACGGACTCATGTCTGTGCTCGTGCGTTGATCCAAGTTGCGGGACTCCTCTTGGATTATCATGACAGATGAACACCCCCCCCCACCCCCCACCCCCCTCTGGGTCTGTGGACTCCTGTGAAAGTCAAACCAGTGCTGCCCCCTTCTGATGACTGGGTACAATACTCCTTTCGTAATAATAATACGTGTGCACTACAGACATGAAGGGCCTGGTGAAGCTGCTCCGCGGTCGTTACAGAGGAGCTCCATGGTGTCACATTGTTGAGTAACGCCGTTTATGTCGCCATCCGCACCACATAGTTATTTATACTGAAGGATGCAGCAGATCTAAGGGCAGTGTGTGCATTATACCTTGTACCTGTATACAACTTAGCCTAGCTGTATATATTTGAAATGAATAATACCAATAGAGATTCATTAGAGGTTTTGTGTGATCAGTCTGAAGTTGATCAGTCCTCCTCTCACAGCTATACTGTTTTTTTAATCACTTCTGTCAGTGGTGGCGGAGCAGATAAACAGCTAATATATAGAGATGTCCCTGTGTACACTATATTTTACTTTTATGTACCCCTGGTCTTTTCTCTACAGTACAACACCCTTTAAACGTTTAAGTTGGTTCTACATATTTTGCACAGGTATATATTATATGTAAACAACCAGTTGTATGCAGAGCTATGAAAAATGTTTTCAATGGCAAAATCTGGACACGAGTCGCAAAGGAGTCATCGTGATGTCAAATGTTATACTGTCACAAAGAAAGAAGAAAGTTCAGCCGAGGCGCATATCACCATTTTTATAAGAATAGAAACACTGTATTGAACATGCCTGAAGATTTGAAAGCAATGCCAAATAGTGAGGGAGGGAGGAAGGGAGGGTGCTTCTCATGCCATTTTAGTTGGTTCCTGTTTCTCTGACTATTTTTCTGTCTTCTTATTTTGTTATTGAAACATTTTTGGAGGGGATGCGATGCAATTTTGAGTAAAATGTTGATCATACGAGATCCGTTTGTTGCCTTTTGTAAAGCAAACTCAGGCTCCGCTTCGTCTCTGCACACTGACATGATGAAGTCGTTAAGAGCCACAGTGAGTTCTCAGCATTGGTCTAAAAAACCGACTGAAGCGTCGGACGTCTTCGGGCGTTCCTTCACAGAAGCCGTGGTGGTGGGACCGTTTGCTCTGTGGTCTCATAGCAACTCGTTCTGGGCTCTTTCCAAATGGTGTTTGTGTTTTTTTTCCTTCTTATTATTTGTTGTCTGAAGTGAATCTAGCTGCCAATTATCCCCAAACCTCATTGTTTGGGTGAGCGGCTGAGCCTGTGCACAGATAATAGTCGGTTTGGATGTTGACGGGTCTTTTGAAGGAGTTCCCCTGTGCCTCTTCTTGGCTACCTGCCCCTGAAATCAGCGAAATCAGCTATGAGAGATGGACGAATATACAGACGCAACAACTGCACAAACGATCCACATGCATGTTGGTCAGTTAACAGCGATGTCTCGAAACAAACATGTGGGAAACTCGATTCAAACCCAGTTCAACAGTTTCCATGAGCCCTCGTGTCACCACCGAGGAAGAAACTGAAGCTGTGACATGCAACTGACTAGTTCAGACCGCGACAAACCACTAACTCCATGTAAAAAGTGCACTTTTGAGAGTTGGAGTCTATCAAACCTGAAGTGTTGCCGTGTCCAAACGCACACAGTGTCTCACAAACAGCCTTCAGCTCCGTCACAGCTGTGCCCAGCTGACGAGTGTCTCTGGAGCGGCGGCAGCCTCACTGTACGTTCAGTGCCAGGAACAGAGTCTTTAATCTCTGTGGACAAACGTTCACCACAAACATTCACCCTCAGGAAGAGATCCAACAAAATAAAACGCTGATCATGTTCAAGTGACAGCGTGACAGAGAGCCAGCTGGCTCGATGGTGACACAGATGGACTTTAAGGGAGACAGCCACCATTGCTCTTTATTTACAACTCCTCTGGTTGAACATGTGACACTCTGTTCCATGGAAAGACTCGTTTACTTTCTCTGAACTCATTTTTAAATGACAAGCTGAGTAAACAAAGCTCCAAGATTGTTTAGTGTAATCAGTTCACAGTAGTTTTCCACATCGTAGTGACACAGTACTTAGAATTTCTTTCACCAAACTGATGCTGTGGGCTGTGTTTAGGTGTCTTATGTTATGCAGTCATGTACTGTAGTGTTGAACTGTCCTTGGGAGGCATCACATTAACAACCATTACATGACTGTCAAACACTGTGCATTGTAACTTTATGATCATGAACCCTGAGAGGAGATGCATCACCTCCTGTAAGTAGCAAGTGAGTTACCATGACTACCGCTCTGCATCTCAGTCCATTAAATCGAGAAGGTTGAAGGTCTTGTAGTGTGTTTTTAGAGCAGATTATTTTACTCTGTTACTGTTCGAGTTGTATTTGATTGGCAAATGTGTAAGATTTGAGTGTTTTATGGACGTTAATACTCATCTGAAACATTTGTTGGCCAAATCCACCAATAACCCAAAACCAGTCCATGGTTTCAGGAGGCTCCAGGAGCGAGAGAGTGAGTGCAGCAAGTCATCTACTTTTTATGTTCACTGGATCAGGAAAACAACGAAGAACGTTGGCACATACGGCCACAAGGTGGCGCTAAAACGAGCACCCTGCACCACTGATAAAACCAGCCAGGACAAAACAAATTAAGATGGCTTTCAGTTACTTCAGTCGTAATATTGTTTTTCTTTTTATTGCCACACATGACACAGCAACTTTAAAGGTTTCTTTTCCGAGTTTGCTCTTGGTAAATGTGTTGTTTTATAATCTGAGCACCAATACATGCATTCATTTCCATAAAGTCTTGTTGCAGGTGGTGCGATCAAAGTACAGCGAAAGACACACAATTAAATGTTTATATTTACTTTTATCTTTGTTAAAGCAAAAATAAAGTGAATGTTGAAATAAAGTTATTAAATGAAAAGCAGACAAATGAAATGGAAAAAACCCAAAACAACGCTCTTATGCAGGTGTAGCAAATGTTACAGCTGCAGGACTTCAAAGTAAAAGCCACAACTACCAACAGTGAAACTGCCTTTGTATCCAAGGAATTGCCATTTATTAATTATAGATGTGAGTGTCCAGAACATCTGGCATTCAATCACATTTCCTTTGTTGAAGCGAGTCGTGCTCGTGTAGCACGTGTGTGACTTTAGAGTAACTATATTTAAGGTGATGTTAGTAGATGGATTCATTGAGCAGAGGAGGCTCTCACCCCTGCAGACCCTCCTTCTCGGTTAAAAACGAGTCCAAACAGAGTGGGAGATTCCCACAGTAAAGGCCGGGGCATCCCGAGGTTTCCTCACAGCGACTCGTCGTTTCTCGCGAGAAGGAAGCGGCCGTCGGGGGCGCGCTGTGACGATACGGCGTGCGCGGGCACGCTTCCGCGCGCCCGGATACAGCGAGAACAGTTGAGGGCGAAAAATCCAGCGAGAGCCAGACCGAGCGAGCGAGCTTCCTGAGCCAGGCGCGAGCGGCGTGCAGGGCGAGTTGTCTCCGAGCGCCCCCGACGTGCACGGAGAGCTGGGCGCGCTGTTGTTTGCACGACTGCACCGAATCCGAGCGGCTGGACTTTTTAGACTGCGTTCGGAGCCGATTCTGAAGCCTTCGGCTTTCACGTTGGAGAGCGGCGGCGGCGGCGGCGCACCACGTCGTGCCTCACGGGGAGGAGAGGACAGGAGAGCAGCAGCAGCAGCAGCAGGAGCAGCAGCAGCAGGAGGAGGAGGAGGAGAGAGCAGAAGTTTCCGCTGGCTTGTTTTGTCACTGCGGGGCCGGTGAATCCGCAGGAATGTCGCAGAACGAGAGACCCACTTTCTACCGACAGGAGCTCAACAAGACCGTGTGGGAGGTCCCGGAGCGCTACCAGAACTTGTCCCCCGTCGGCTCCGGCGCCTACGGATCCGTGTGGTGAGTACTTGTTTGCAGGAGAAGTGTCGACAGGCGCGATTGCACAACGGACAAACGGGTTCCACCACCCACGGAGGCCCGTCGGAGCGGCGCGTCCGCCGGGCTGGGGTGCCGGTGTGCACCTGGTACCGGCGGAGGGACTTGAGGGGAGGGTGGGGTGGGGGGGGGGGCCCGAACCGCTCCTTTTGTTTACGCCTTCATACTCGGGCGAAGGGGGGCTGCGATGCCTCGCCGTGCACTTTCCGGAGCGGCTCGCATTTTTTCGGCGGGTGGGGATTATTTTTGTTGTTGTGTGCACGTTCTCGCCCATCCGCTCGCCGACTTTTTCTCCGTCCCGTAAACACCTGTCAGCCGCGCCGGGGAGCAGGAACGGGAACTCCTGCGCTTAATGTGCAGATAAAAAGGCTATTTTAGTCGTTCCTCTCTTCCGAGGAAGCCCGGATCAGAGGCATGTCCACGCTTGCATCATCTGCCCGAGGGGGTCCCTCCTCGTCGGATCCGTGCCCACCGGACCGAGCCGTCGGGTTTAACCCCGAACACGCAAAGAAACGGCCGCGTCCCACCAGAACGGCATTGTTTCCCTGCACACAGACTGGTACTTTACGCCTCGCATACATTATGCATTTTCCAGTTGGGTGCAGCCTGCAGAGTGCCAGAAGGTCACGTGGTTTGTCGGAAAGTAGGGCCCCCCTCGTGTGCGCCGAGCTTTCTACAGGAGCCCGTCCGACGACGAGGACGATGACGACGGCGGCCAGGATGACTCTAGAATGATGTCATCCTTTCTCCCGCTGAGCCACACACACATGACTCACGGTCCCGAGGTGAGGTAGCGGCCTGAACGGTGACGGCTCGCAGTCACCGCAGAGGCACGGATACCGCAGTGATGCGACCCCGCGGCCCCTCCGGGACTCAACTTTTTAACACCTTAAACCGTGTTGTTCTTATCTGCGGTTCATGATGTGCACAGCCTGACGTGGTTCTGTCCCGGATACCGGGACTGGAACCCATATTACCAAATTAAAAGCATGAGTATGTGTAATATATACCCAGGAGACGTCCACATGGGACTATTCTGGTGCTTTCTACTCATATGCTGCTCATGTGTGCATATAAATGAACACAAGTGGATTTAATTAACTTTATGTCAGGCTCTGGAACTTTACAGATGGGACAAAAAGTGATCAGGATTAGGACTAAACTTCTCAACAGATGCTTTTCTGCCATTGCATCAACTATTGGATCTACTAATGGTTAATGATGGTCAAACCATCACGATAATCTGTCTATAAGACTACAGATTACATCACCCAAAACAAATGAGACGCATTTCTACTCAATACATACCCACAAAAGTCTTTGTCATGACATAGTTCACATCATTTATACCTATTTTGATTCAAGAATGGCTCCATGACTCACCTCCACAGTGAGGTACAGGTCACACAACCACCAGTTACAGTTACATGTAAACAATAAGTACATATGCATTGTTTTTTTTCTGTTATTCAAACACTCACATGGAAGGATGAAATGGCCGAGAACTGCACATGTAGACATAATGGAGTAATTTGAGACACGGTTTTTCATTTCACAACATTTAGCCTAAAATGCTGAAGAATCAAACAAAAATGCTGGAGATATTTCAGGTAATGTGTAATAAATCCAGCATAACATTTTTAAGAAATTTCCCTCATTTCTTTCTGTTAAAAGTGCAAAAGAAATAGAGAAGAGTACTGTGATTGCTTCCCTCCTTCAGACTTTAAACCTCTTTTTTTTTTTGTTCACACAAAAATCGAAAACCTCCATCCTCCTCTGGGCTCCGCTTGAAGTTGTCATTTGTGAAAACGGGTTTCTGACCACATCCTGTCAGTGTCACTGTAAAGAGCTCGCAGCCTCTCTTGGAAACATCACAAACACGTTGGTGTTGTGTAGCTTCCAGCCGACTCGGTGGCCAGAGGAGAGGCGGGCAGCAGCAGCGTGTCTCCATAACCCTCCAGAAGGTATCTGGAAAAATAAAAATAACCTCATAAGACTCACTCCAGCATGTCGCGGCTGTTGGTCAGCTGGACACATGCTCCCAGTCACTCAGCCGGCCAAGTCTTTGTTGTTGCCGCCATAACGTTACTTTTTGCCTCCTTGGCTGAACTTGCAAAGCGCGTTGTGTGTATGTTTTGAACGCTATTTTGGCCGTCAGCCTTTCAAGTGATACACAAGCTGTTTTTGTAAATGATATGGAGGGGGAAAAAAACGACTGTTTTCCTTCTTATTTCTAACCTCTGCTCTATTTTTAAAACCTCAGACTTGGAGGGGGTCCAGTTTGAGTGTGGAAAGAGCGAATGCTGCTGGCAGCGATCACAGAATGGACTGTGCTTTGTTGTATTCAGTCAAGGTTTCTCGGCGGAGCAGATAGCAGCAGGAGCGCGGTGCCACGGGGGCTCGCACTTCACTTCGTAGCTCGGCGAAGGGAAACGGTGGAAAATATCTGAAAACCTGATCTCAATACTGAGGCATCGACAGAGTAGCTCTCGCTTCTCTCTTGCTTTGCGTGATGAGTGAAACAGATGCAGACAGCAGTGTAAGTCAATGAGGGACATTGTAGAGGATCTATGATGAACTCTATTTTGCATCGGAGTAGAAGAATTCTACCACATGCTGAGAAACAATCAAAGACGGTTGTTATGAACGATGAAGACATGTCGGTGAACCTCGGCTTGTTTTCCTTCTGGTGCTCAAATGTTTATGTAATTCCTGTTTTGCATGATCAGTCTTTCACAACACACGACACGATGGAACAGTTTGAGTCCAGCCCCAGCTGATGGCACACAGCAGTACGCAGCAGTACGCAGCAGTACGCAGCAGTACACAGACTTCATGGCTTTGTTTAGTGGAGTTTGATGTTGCTGCTTCTGCTTTTCCTTGTTCTCCACCGTTCAGTCTCAGATCTGAAGCCTTCCAATCGCTTCATGTAATCAGCCAGTTGGATGTTTTGCCGGACGGGACCGAGGCTTATGATTTCGTGCGTTCTGGCAAATTCTCAGTGACGCACTTGGTGCTTATGACCTCAGAGGAACATGCACTGACTTCTTGGCATGTCCTTGAAACCAGCAATTTCAGGACTTGAGCTTCTGCTTCTGGTCAGTTGAGGTTTAGGACAAAGTCACCGGCGATGGACGAAATGTAGAACAGTTGCAAGCTCCACTTTCAGTCCTGAGGACATGCATGCTTGCAGATTTTCACTTTGAAAACACTCCTGCCAGTGTTGGACACTGTTTCTTTTCTATCAAGCCAAACCTTAAACCTTCTTGATATTCGACCACAGTTGTTCGAAAAGAGTTTACCTGAGGATGTGCTTTTTTATTTCTTAATCCTATTTTACAATTACATTTTTTTCTTTATTTGTGCGTTTTTCTCTGAAATAATGAAGGCTTAAATCTTTTTCAACAGTATCTCTCAGACCTCATTTAGTTGGGACGTTTTTTCCCTTGAGCGGTGCAGGAGGAGTAATTGAGTTGTTTACTTTTCCTCTTTGTTCGCAGAGCAGATTGTTTAATCAGCGTAGTTTCAACCCCGGCAATAATTCGGTTTCTTCTGGTCGTTATAATGTGGAATGGAAATATTGTCTGCGATCACAGCTTGCTCTGTGTAAACATCACGTCCAGGTTATCTTACATAAGCTCAGCCTCGGTGGTTGTTATGACGGAGTCAGAAGAAGAATCTCCCAACACTGCTGCATTCATCTCCCTGTTTAACGCCTGATGTTGATGTTTATGTGGCACGAATGAAATGAACTGGTAGTTGAAAGCGTTGCTTTGTGAAGGGGGGGGGGGGGGGGGGTCGTCCACGGCATGGTGATGCACTCGGCGGGCCGTGACGATTCGTCCCAGCGAAGCGCCGCGATGGGAATGTGGAACCAATCGAATTACTGCGACGCATCGACCATTAAAAACTTGTTCTGCTTTTCAACTGTCGCTCGGTCGGTTTTTAAGGACACAGATTCTTCTCCATTTAAGACTTTCAAACAGGCATTTGAAAAACCGGGCGTTTTGCAACGTGTTGATGACTTGTCGGCTCATCTGTCGGCTTGTGTCTTTCGAACAGCTGATAGACACTTTAAAGGGACACTCTGAAATTAGAAACAAGAAGCACTCCTGCTGGTTTCAATGCTTATTTATGAGCTTCATACGGGAAACAGAAACGAGTATCACATGATATGATTCAAGTCAATTTGACCTTATTTTTCTTCTGTCAGTGAGATTTTTTTTAATCTGTATTCGACTTTACAGATCAGCTATGGGCCTGAATCATAGTTGCATTGACTCCTTGTGTTGTCCTGGTTGGATAACGCTTCATTTATTTCTGGAGAGGACATCTGTGAACGTTTTTATACCCTTTTTTTCTAATAACTGCCTGATCTTGAATATAAAAGAAAGTCATTAAACTAACTTCCTGTGTTGTTGAAACCAATTTTGGAAATTCAGTCTTTATTTTTCTTGGGCGATGGGAGCAGGAAGATAATTTCACCCAGAGACCAATTATATTGACTGTGTGATTATTGTGTTACAAGATGCATTTTAAGGTGAAATAAATCAGTGTTGTTTTTTCTTTTAAAAATTCACTTCTTGCAGTTGTAAGAACAGGTCAATTTTTGTCTCTGATGGTGATTTGACTTCTTTAGGACCCCCAAACGGAGCAGTTTTAGGACTTGTTCCTATATGAATAGCGTGAGCTCGTCGCAATATTCGCAGAATTGTTTTATAATCTCAGTGATCACTGTAAATAAACTCCGTCAGGTTCATATTTGCACGTTTGGTGCAGGATGGAGGCAGTAGGCAGTGTTTCAGTCTTACACACAATTTGCATCACAACTGTTGAACCCTTTTTCCCCACATCAAAATCACAGTCCACCCTTTAATGTGACGTCCCAGCGAGCCTGTCGGGGTCCATGTTTGCTCTCTTTGGCGCTCTGACCGACTCCTTTGCCTCACAAGGTTGCTGCTTTACAACCTGCACTTTATGGCCTTCTGTTATTGCATTTCCATTTATTACAGACTAATTGGATGTTGTGGGCTCCGATTCTTCTTGTTTGCCCTCCAGATAAGCAGCAGTTTTAGGGGCCTTGCACACACTTCTCTTGTTGTGTCATTTAGCTGCGGCTGTGTACCCAGTTTGGATTTTCCCTCACGAGTGACACACATAAAAGTCGCCCGGCGAGCCTCGAACATTTGAGTACATTGGGTGTGGGAGATTATCTCTGACTTACTGGAAAAAGCACACTGCTTATCTTAATGTTCTTATTATGGGTGCTTGGCACTCGCAGCCACAGCTTGGTCAACCACACGGAAAAAAAAAATGCCCCTGAAGATCCGTCGGGTGACGCCGCTCAGTGAAACTCAGGCACGTTTAATTTCACAGAGGCCCACAGGTCAAAAGTCCGCCTGCGAGGAAAAAAAAAGGGACTCGTCTCGTTCCGGAAATAAAAGTCGTCTTGACACGGACTCACCTCTGAACTTGTATCTGAAAGGCCACAGTGCAGCTCAGGACTGGATCAGTAGTTCAGCTGGCGTAATTGTTATGTCACTATTTATAAGTGAGCCGCGTTCGCCTGCTTTCCTTGGAGAGAGACTGCTGCTGCAGAGCAGAATCCCCACTGTCAGGACCAAGCAACTCCACGCCTCCTCACCCCAGTACGTAGAAAAAAGACTCTGTTTTGGCGTGAATTTTGCAACCATCCGTTTGTGCTGCAGCTTAAGTGATTGACCAGGAAAGAATGTGGTTTATTGTTAGTGGGTTATGCTCCTTCACAGACACAGGAAATGCAGCGACGCTGAGCTGCTTGTGAAGGCGAGGCCCGTATCTGCCTATCTTCCCTTGCTCTTTCAGAGTGTGTACAACTTGTCCAGGCCGTTAAAACAGAACATATTTTAATGTGCTCATTAACAGCACTTACCGTGCTACTTCTAAACACACACTTCCTTCTGGCCTCGTCTTGTACACTGCTCTATCCTTGCTCTTTTTCTCCATTGTGCCGCACGGCCACGTTAAAAAGCGAGGAAAAAAAAAAGCGAATGAATGAGAGGATGAATGAGAACATGCGGAAGCACGTGCGCACTCACGTGCGCCCGCTTCGCGCGGCAGTTCCGCGAGGCAGCTGTGGGTTTGGTTCCTGCACATCCACTCGGCCTTTGCAGGAATCAATTGTTGCTTTCGAGCAATTACTGAGACAGCAGGAGCCACTGGCAGCGCCCAGAGGCTATTTCTGGGCCCGATGCGTCTCGCAAATCAAATCCAGGGGATTTTTTTAGTCGTCAGTCGACGATGAAAGGCAGGCTGGTATTGACGCAGGAGGGAACATTTTTCAGTTCAATCAGATAGACTGCTAAAACTGCTGACTAAATCTAGATATGTAAACAAAAACACGTTCATTCTTTTTTTTGTTGTTGTAAATTTCTAGGATCGAGAAAAGTTAGTGCTTTCAATACTTTTTAACCAAGTGGACAATAGAATGTTTTGTGCTAACTGCTACATGTTTAGCATTGATTCTCATGGGGCCCCCTGAAGCTCCGCCCCACCGTGGTTACACAAAAACAGCACTTATATACAAGAAGTGTGTTTTGGCTTTGTTTGGAGCGGTAATTGCTTGTTGGGTCTTATTTCTTCCACAGGAAAGATGTGTTAGTGTTCACACTCTTGTTCAGTCGCACGCAGCGCAGCAGATATTTTGACAGGAGCTTCAGTCATGTTCCCCGTACAGGCCCCGCGCTGCCGAGTATAATAAGAACTGAAACCAAGAGCTGCGTGTTACGCAATTGTTTGCTTTGTTTACTGGGTTAGAGACACCTACGTGGTCGAGTGAAGGATCTCATCGTCGGCGAAATGGAGGGAAATCGTTCGAGCGGTGATGTGACGACAGTCACCAACTGCCTGTCGCAGGTTTCCTCGTCTCACGCCTGCCGCCTGACACTTTTTTTCTGCTTCTTTCAGCTCGTCGTTCGATGTGAAGACGGGCCTGAAGGTAGCGGTGAAGAAGCTGTCGAGACCGTTCCAGTCCATCATTCACGCAAAGAGGACCTACAGAGAGCTGCGGCTGCTCAAGCACATGAAGCACGAGAACGTAAGTGGCCCGCACACCGAGCTGCCGTCACCTCCACCTCGCTGTGCCTCCATCTCCTGTGATGGCCTGGAACTCGATACACTATTTTCATTGTTTAGTAGTTCAGCCCTGAGGAAAAGAGTGTGTGTGTCTACATGAGCTCTGCAAAGACAGAGAACTTTCTGCTCTCTGTGTTCTGTCTGGCTCATCGTTAGGTTCCAGCTGAAAGCCTATGAGGACATTTAAACCTAAAAAGAGGCAATAATGCAACCTCACGTTTCAACAAACTGATGGGAGATATAGCATAAATTTGCAGGGGTGCTTTAAAAAAAACAAAAGTGATCTCCAGCTGCAAAAAAAAAAAGCAACAAAACATTTGGATGTGCTCGTTGAAGTAATGCTGTTTTTTCCTTCACATGGTTCTCGGTGTGTCAGTATCCAACCGTGTGTCAACTCCCTCCAGCTGACCGTGAAACCCCCTCCTGCTCCTGCCACAAAAACAGGAGTGATGGAATAACCTAAAAAACCCTCTGACTTCTTCAGCTATTTTCATGTCTGACAGCGAAGACACACACACACACATGCACACACACACACACACAGAGCATACTGAGGCCTCCGGCAGCAACTGTGGCTGCTATGATGTCATGCTAGGAGAGGTTTTTCCCCTGTAAGTAATCAAAGCATGTTGTGCTGCTCTCCTTGCTGAGGAATGAGTCACCAAACAGGTTTCGTGTTGCAGAGGCATCGCCCTCTGTGGCATCTGCTCCTTTTATCTCCGTTTATTGCTGCAACATTTCTGATTCCTCAGGATTGTTTTTTTTTTTGTCTACCCTGAATATTTCAAGGGTGCGACTTTAGTTTTCCTCCCACAATCACTGCTTTGGGTTCTTTTAAATAAATGCATGTGTGTTGGTGAAGACTCAGCACATGCAGACACACAAACACTGCATCCAGCTAACACTGACCAAGCTGAGACCAAGTTTGTGTGTGTTGTAACGTGAAGAGTCGTTGATATTTTCTCAGGCTGAAGTCAAGGATGGGTGAGCGTGTGGGAACTAGTCATCTGCAGCTTGGTGGGCCCAAGTGTGAGACAGATGAAAGGCCCCTCAAGTTTCGGGGGGAGGGGGGGGGGGTGATCACACTGATGAGCTTTCTCAGAGCAAGATGACTGGAGATACTTCTTAGAGACGGTACAGCTGAGTGACAGGTTGGCCTCACTGCTTTCGCTGGTGTGGTGAAGCAGCAGCAGCCTGAATAGGAGCACAGGAGGGTCCTGCTGGGAAACGTATGGAATGTCTCAAAGGGGAGAACTCATAGAATGCAGCTCAGGAGCTCTGAAACACCTCTGATTACAACAAGCTGATTTTAATGAATATAAACAATAATTACAATTTGTATTTGCCTCGAAAATTCACTCAAATTCTGATTGCTTATCGCTGCCACCAGCAAATGCAGCTGAAATAAATAAACAGTAGTTATGGTAACACAAATGCATAATATACAATACAATTGGAGGCAAAACATGATGTATTTTTCTGCCACTTGTGTTTACTTTTAATCTGAGGCGTCTGCAAATGAGCTCTCTGAATATCATTTAAATGAGATAAACAACCTCAGTTATGAGGAATGTTATGAAGACCACAGTGTGATCGCTGCCAAAATGTGTTCATAATAATCACGGTCTCCTCATGTTAAGAAGTAGCTCCCTATGAAACCTCACAGACGGTGCCAGAACACAAATTAAACATGCTTGTAATTCAGTCCATGCGTGCTCAGCTCAGTATTCTCTTCACATGTTTTGATCCAGTTTCCTGCTCGAGCTCTCCCGCTTTTTTTTTTCTCTCTTGTTCCTGTTTGTGCAGTTGGATGATGGTGCAGGTGGGGGGGAAAAGTTCTCTGTGAAGAAAGATTATTTAGGATTATAGAGAAAAGGCGCCTATATCGCTGTGCTGACTGAAAGATGTTGATGTTGTCAACAACTGTCCACCCACACGTGAGACAATCGGATCTATTTTTTCTGTCTGTATGAACATGCTGTTGCCTGGTTCAATTCTGTCAGGAGGAAAAAATGTGCAAGGCTGAGCTATTTTTTCCCCTCAAGAATCGTCCGTGTTTTATTACCTATCAGTGATTTACGCAAAGCGGGAATCTATGTTTTGCTCACTCTGTTGCCAGGAGACTCCCTGGGCTTCGATTTTGGAAAGCCTGAAAGCACCAATCGGCAGTTTTGTTGTGGCTCCGACCCACCAATCACACACAGGCTTATTTCCTGTGTGGGTGGGCTGCTCCAGTCTGTTTTATTATTAATTTTTCTTTTTTTTTTTTCTTTTTTTTTTTTACAATACCTTTCCACCTCTGTGTCTCCCCGGGAGGGGCGGGGGTGGGTTGGCACTCGGCTCTGCTGTCTGCCCGTGTGTTTGCATCTGTACAAGCAAGGCTTGGAACGTGCGCACATGCACGTACCACAGAAACGGCTCATTCTCTGACATGTGTCTGGACGATGTCTTGTTTCTGTCTCCTGATCGAAGGAAAGTGTGAGATCGAACATTTGACGCATCCGCATTTCATTCATTTACCTCAGCACGGTGGGATGCACACAGTCGTCACAGGCGCTCATTGACTCTTGACCTCCAGACTTGCACAATGTGCACAACAGCTCCTAGAAACAACGAGCCATTCTTTGTATGACAACGAAACAGTGTAAAATTTCAATTTTCTGCCAATGTCTAATGTTAATACAACTGTGCACTTTGAGTTCAGGTATAATTTGTCAGTCTGAAATGTTAAAACGATGGACTGAAAGTTGTTCCTCGGCTCTAGCTACATTCAGTCACAAATCTTCTGCTTTTTACTGTACATTTGATACTAAAACATCAACCTGTATAAACATAGAGCCTCTTAAACACACCTATTAAACCATCAGTGTGTTCAAAATGCATGAAAAGGCAGCTTCACCATCACATCACAAGTGCCCACTGAGTGCCGCGATATATTTTTCCACATCGTTTGCTGTTTCCTCTGACATCACTTCGCTGTCGGTGATCAGTTTCATTCTGTGACATTAATTTCCAACCATAACAAATAGCCACAATGACCTGTTACACAGCACGGAATCCAATTTAAAGCGACATAACCGAGGACCAAGAATGACCCATTTGTTTGGCTGAATCGAATTAAATGCCGCATTTGCAGCGCAGGAATAATAAACCAGGTCATTTTCTGGCCCCCTTTTTAACACTTGTGACTTTGTCGTCGGTAAGAACGCGCATTGCTGATGATGAAAGAGTCTGAAACGGTCTGTAACCATTCCTGTTCTGTTTGTGCCGTCAGGTGATCGGTCTGTTGGACGTTTTCACGCCGGGGACGAGCTTAGAGGAATTCAACGATGTGTAAGTCGCTCTCTCATTCCTCGTCTTCTCTCCGCGTCCTTCAACTTCATTTTCCCTTCTTCTTCTTCTTCTGCCCCCTCTTCCTCTTTAGCCTGCATAGTTTTAGTTGTAACAGCGTAACACAGTGACAACTACAAACAAAGGAGACATGTGCATAACAAAAGCACGTCTCTCAACTTCATGCATGTCCAGTCTGTGGAGAGTCACACAAGGGGAAAGTAGGGTGAACACGTGCAATTGGGCACACCACAGCCAGTCTCCATGGTAACAGCCATCTGGCAGTCTCTTGGGGTACTGTGTGTGTGTGTGTGTGTGTGTGTGTGTGTGTGTGTGTGTGTGTGTGTGTGTGTGTGTGTGTGGGTGTGTGTGTGT
>JAUESE010000080.1:6813002-6828805 GCA_032274725.1 Malacoctenus triangulatus
ATACCACCATAAATCAGCCCCCCCCCCCCCCCCCCAATTCATAAACTGTGCTAATCATGCGTGCTCTTCATGTTACGATGCCCCTTGACTCGGGAACTAAAGATATAAACCAGCTGCAGCAGATAATGCGCCTGACGGGGACTCCCCCGGCCTCCCTTATAAGCAGGATGCCCAGCCACGAGGTGAGACGCGCTCCCCGTCGTTTTCCCACGCCCCCCCCCCCGCTCTTCCTCCCCCAGCTGGACTCAGGACCGAGCTGCAGCTTTCAGACAATCAATGCCCACGTCCCCGTTTGGAGGCGAAGCTTCACACTGTATCCTGGTGGCTCTTTTCTGCACACTGGCCTTCTGTTTTCTCTCCTGTTTCCTCTTCGACTCACCCTGCTCCTCATTGCGAGGCTTTCAGGGCCATTTCAGTGCCGCCTGTGTTTCCTGATGAGCTCTCCGTCGCATTGATAACACATTCTGATTATGAAACACGGCCACAGTGTTTGTAATGCATGTTACTGGGTCTTTAAGAGCTTGACGGTTGACTGATTCAGTCGTTATTTTACGCTTAGTCATTCTGGTGTGAAATTTTAGCGGCAGGAGTTTGCAGGCTGTACTTTTGTCTTTATAAATCGTTTACAGTTGAGTCATTTTCCCCCCCAAAACAGGCGAGGAACTACATCAACTCACTCTCTCACATGCCGAAGAGGAACTTTGCTGATGTGTTTCTGGGTGCCAACCCTCTTGGTGAGTTTTCCCTGTAAACATCAGGAGACACCCGGCTCACTGACACCCCCTAGTGGTGTCTCAGCAGAATCGTTTTCCTCCTGTTTTCTGGACCTACCTGCAAGCTTGCAGAGTGCTTGTAACTGGATACTTCTGGCTTTAATTACCCTTCAAAGTGCACAAGAGAACATATGAAAGCAGTAAAAAGGGAAAAGTTAAGAGCTATCGAGCATTATTCCTCTTTTTCTTTCACCTTTTTCACTTCGCCCACTCTGTCCTTCTGAATCTCCCTTCTCACTTTCTTCTTCTTCTCCTCTCCAGCGGTGGACTTGCTGGAGAAAATGCTGGTGCTGGACACGGACAAGCGGATCACAGCTTCTGAGGCGCTGGCCCACCCTTACTTTGCCCAGTATCACGATCCCGACGACGAGCCCGAGGCCGAGCCGTACGACCAGAGCTTCGAAAGCCGCGAGCTGGAAATCGAGGAATGGAAGAGTGAGTTTGTGAGCCTGAGCCGCAGGCGTAGCCTTAACCTGAAAGTGGTGGTCGGCTGCTGCTGGATGTCAGTCCACATGTGGCTTTTTGGCATCTTTGTTGTGTCTGCTGTTTTTTAGATTAGGCTCAACAGCAGAAAAAACCTGGAAGTTAGTCACCTTAGCTCTTAATAAGCTGAACCTGGAGGGAGACAGAGGTTGAAAAGCTAACAAGGAAAAAGTTCAATTTAATATGAAAACTAACTAATAGTTCCCTGTGCTGGTGTTCCGCAGGCCTCACGTATGAAGAGGTCCTGAGCTTCGTGCCGCCTTCGTTGGACGGAGACGAGATGGAGTCGTGAGGAGGAGCCACGCCCCCCTCGGCCGTCTTCTGTTTCCAGAGAAACGCTCTCGGAACGATCGGTCTCATGTGACTATCCGCCACTTCTCCTCGCACACGTGCACAACCGTGACATTCAAGTGCCTGCCATCATTCACATCTGGGGGACGATATCAGGGAAAAGAAAGAGACGACCATCCCGTTCATGCTGTCACCCCCCTCCCTTCCTCCTCCTCCCCCCTCCTCCCCTCGCTCTGCTGTTTCTGTTACCTTGCTGAGACCTTTTAGTCCTTAAAGAAGTTCAGGCTTCACCTCGGTCATGGATTGTTCATTTTCGGGCCTTGTCACGAATTCACAAAAGCAAAGATAAAATGTTTCTGTCTTCAGGAAAACTTTAGGAACTCAACTGCCGTTTTTTCTTTTATTGAGTTTTAAAACTTAGTAGTATTTAATACTGGGGAGCAGTAAGTCGGAGGAGATTAAATCTATGGTGTCCGGGATTAACTGGGTGGACGTATTCCAGCAGATAGTATTTGTACATAAGTATTTGGGCAGTTACCACATGTGTGTGACACAGTACCCCCACCCCACCCCCCCACAAGACAGTATGGAGTTTAATATTAGAGTTTATCCTAAACCAGCCCATAAGATGATACTGTATGTAACTTATAAGAGGTGTGTATAGAATAGGCTGACACGTGTAAAATATTCTCAAGGTTCAAGATGGCAGATTTAGTGATTTCTTATTGTTGGATTTGTAGACTTCAAGTGACCCTTTTTTTAACTTAACTCTGAGTTTGTAAAGAATTGCTGATGTGCCCCCCCCCTTTTTTCAAGCTTTTTGCTACGTTTCCACTCCCTCTTTTCTCTTTGCTAATTCCGTTCTGTCGTTTTCAACGAATGTTCGAGCAAACAGCCTCCGACCTTCAGTGTCGCCACCGCATGATGGAGCCCACACGTGGCTTGTTGGTTTGTGGAAAGACGAAACTTTGGATGTTTCCCATCACGACATCAGCTGACAATGTAATTTAATCATATTGCATTTATAAACCACAGTACTATTAATGTTTACTGAATGTTTGGGGCAGCAGCGAGCCCTCTATTTATGATCCTTTTGTTTTCTTATATTGTTTGTATATCAATGTAAAAGAGGATATTATTTGTCAGAATTTAAGGTTGTTTTTATTATTTATGGAGTGTTTATTTGTATCAGGATCCAAATGTATCGTCACCGACCCCACACGCTCCTCGAGCCGCGGTGACTGCAGTTACTGCTCGTGTATCGCTGCCAACAGTGATGCCGGGATGTTCTGGAGAGACGTTCAAGTCTGCAATCGATTTGGCCAACGCGACTCTTTTAGCAGTTTTTCAATTATTCAAACATTTCACTGCGAATGCGTTCGTCCTAATGTCGTCCCCAATGTGCTGCCCTCTAAATGAGCCTGTTTACAGAGACATAGGTTCCAAAACTCACCTGGGAATTTTCAAGAAAAAAAAAAACGTGATGAATATGAATTACTGTCAACATTGACCATAAAACCACTAAAGAGTTTGATTCCTGGCAAAAGAGTTGAATTTGTTGGTTGTTTTTATGTGAATTATCTTTTAAAATCCAACATTTCTTCTCACGTGACATACAAGCTGTAGCGACGGTTGCTCCTGCTGTGTCAAGTAAACAATGTCAAATATCAGTTTCATGTGCAACTGCTTTTCTAATGTAGTTTTTTTTTTCTAATATATTATTTTACTCTGTGTTGAATCAAAATTTGATGTTCTGTGATTCTGTACTATTGATTGTTTTACAAGCAGCACTAGAACTGTATGATTTGTTTGGGGGGAAAAAAAAATCTAAGTACGGCACATGTTTGGGGGAAAAAGTGCACGTTTACTCACTGGATGCTGAAGGGCAATGCTGAAGCCGCGCAACTTTTGTCATTTTTATTTTCGAAACGATGAATCGGTGAGGATATTTATCTCATTCATATCTCAGTGTCGGTAGAATATTTGGTTCCTCTTGCTCTGCCTGAGATGTGTTCATACTTTTTTCACTGTGTTCATGACCACATGTACCGAGACAGCAGGCCACGCCACCTGTAAATACCACATTAGAAAATAAAGGCTACTATTTTTCAAAGCTCGAACATTTTGCGTGCTGTGGTGAGTTTGAGTTTTGCAATGAAACGCCACTAGAGGGCAGCAACACACAAGAAGAGCAACACCTCGGAATGACTGGATGAAAGCTTTACTGTCAAGTTCTGTCAGACGCAAAAACGTCTTTTGATTTATATTTCAAATTCTAATTTTTACTTCCACAGAGAGGAAAAAAGGGTGATTTTAAAGTAGCCATTTCTCTTAAATCCTGAGGTTACATATCAATATAACAAGCTTCCTTCTCACAAAAAAATTAATTGCGCACAGACAAAATAAAGGAAGCGATAATAAGAGCCCTCAATTTTTCTTAGGAGAGCAAAGAGACAAATCAGCCGCTTGAAGTCGGAGGAATTATCCGTATCTGTACTTTAGAAAACGTAAAACCTCCTGTTTGAAGGCAATCCAGTTAAAAGGATAAAAAGAAACAAGAAATATTCGTCATGAATATTGAAAGTCACATTTTTTACTGGCAATTCGGTTTTAAAATGAAAAGTAGCAACAATTTTATTACAATATATTTGAAATGTGCAAAATCAAAAATCCAATACAAATTAAACAATTTAAAAAATATTGCCTCCTAAAGAAAACCGGTATGAGTATTGCTTTATGCTCTGTTTTAAACTCACTGAGAAAAAATGATCAATTATGCATGGACGTCACAGTTCTTCGTGAAGCAGGATTTCTCGACATGGGAAATATAATTAAAGAACGATAAAAATCGTCAATTTTCGCGCACTTTGCAGTCGGGACTTTTCCTACAGTCCGTGAACGCAGCTCATCCACTGACTGGTTACCAGCATGGAGAGAAAAGGTAACGTCGCTAACCAAACCTAAAGGCCTTTTTACACAGCGCACCTGACACACGCACACTTTTCTTCAGATTATTTATCATCCCAGTCAGCTGTTTCAGAGGACTGGAGCCGTTTTCGGGGAGACAAAACACGGAACAAGTCATGAAAAGTAAAAGTGGACCATGCGCTCTGTGCTGTGTCTGTGTTGCCAGTAAGCTAGCTGTAGCCGCCACATAGCATCAGATTGTTTACAAAGTGCGTGCACTCAACTTTTATTCAGAGTATTGTAATTAAAAATAACACTCACACCTAACTGTCATGAGCATTTTTTGGCGAGCCGTTCCGATGATAATTGATAGACGTGAGGCGTTCACGGTACAAACCACGTTGTTGCCGTTAGCAGCTAACTTAAAAATGCCTCTTTTCTGAGTAACGCTCCGCCGAGGCCGGTTCAGTGTTGAAGAGGAGTTTCTCTTCAGCTCCGTGCCGCGCTGCGCTGTGTAAACCCTACTGTAAACTGTAGACACAAGCTGCAGACACCTGCAGTCTGAACAGCATCAGTCCCATTACCACGAACCAAGAAACAGCAGGTATCAGGTTGGGGAAGAAACAATGTCCAGGTTTGCTGCTGTGGTTTTTTTTTACGTGTTCAACGCCACTAATTTTTCTCAATACCTGCAGTTCTGGCGATGCAAGCAAGGAAGAAGAGGACAAAGCCCAGAAAACCTGGAAAAAAGTAGGTGGACGAAAAAAAAGCACCAGCTGTGTATTTTCTGATGACAAGTGACTCAAACAACGAGCAGCAGGTTCAGCCTCTTTAGTCTTCTTCATGTAAGCACGTAATTAATCACACATTCTCCATTAATGTGTAAATGTGACAGTTGAAGGCTGTGTTACTGCAGAGGAATCAGTTTCTCATCACACTTTAACGTGGGAATTACAGTATTTATCATTTTCTGCTATGCTGATTGTTTAGTTTGCTCTCATTTCTGTCACTATCAACTGATACATATAATAGACCGCCTATGTGTAGGAAATGGTCTTTCTTTTTTTGAATTCATTAATTTTATGATATTACAAAATCATATGATGATGTTGTTTGATCTTGCGATGACGAGATGACTCGTGATTAAGCAAGACAAACACTCAAGTATCCAGCTGGAATATCTTGATGTTTTGAATCACACTTTCAAATGACAGACATGCACAAAGTTGTGAGGTTATGAGTTTTTTTTTTGCGGGGGTGTCACACTTTTTCCCTTGTTTTTGCCCCTGCAGCCTTCACAGCACTTGTGTGAAAACCTCTGACTTCACACTGACAGACCTCATCTATTCATCTACATAGAGGGGAATCGGGTGCAGCAAGGCTCCATCTCATTTAGCAGTATTGTGCAAAAAACAGTGTGTGACAAAAAACAAGCTGCAATTATGATCGCTATGCAACATTGTCATACAGCATTATTAGTTATTTATCCATCCATCCATGCATTCATGTGACCATTATATGTTTTTCTTATTTTGCAAAGTCAGTGTGTGCAAAGTGTCACGCTGCTATGGATTTAAGCCACTTCTTTGTTGCAGTACTAACTAAACACCACAACAACCAGGGCACGACAGAGAAAAGCTGTTTCTCTCTGTGTGTAAGTGGTTGTTAGTGGTATCAAGTCCTTCATCTTGTGACTGCTGATAATTTCACTTGATGCAGTCCATTATGGATGCCCTCCATTGAGCAGCGAGATCAGTTTTCTCACTGGAGTTGTTCGTTTGTCATTTGAATGACCATGTGGCATCATGTTGACCTGAGCTGCTTTCCCAGGAAAACACATGACGCCGAGTTTGAAGAAGCCACCACAGTGCACAGTTGTGCCGTGTCCCTCTACCTGTCCTCTACACAACTTCCTCCATCACGGGTTGGAACTGTGAAAGGAAATCAGGTTGATACCACAGTTTTGACTATCGTCAAAACGCAGTAAGGCAAGGCAGCATTTTTATACTGCACAATAAATACAGGTCAGTGAACTTTGTTGAGGAAAAGTGATTTCAATAAAAGTAGTGCAGCAAATGTAGTGAAATTTTCATCTGAAAAAGCATTATTTTGTCTCTATCAATATCCATCAAGTGAGGGGGCAACATCCAAGCACCCCCCCCCTTGCACGCTCTCTCTCTCCCTCTCTCTCTCTCTGTCTCTCTCTCCCTCTCTCTCTCTCTCTGTCTCTCTCTCCCTCTCTCTCTCTCTCTGTCTCTCTCTCCCTCACTCTCTTTGGGTCTGTCTCTCTCTCCCCCCCTCTCTCTCTCTCTCTCTCTCTCTCTCTCCCCCTCTCCCTCTCTCTCTCCCCCCCCCCCTCTCTCTCTCTCTCTCTCTCCCCCTCTCCCTCTCCCTCTCTCTCTCTCTCTCTCTCTCTCTCTCAGCCCTGTAGCCACCAGACTCCTTCCCTCCCGCTCTCCTGTGTCAGTCGGTCTGTAGTGGCTGCTGCGCTGAGCGGACACAGCACAGCCACAGTGCTGCTGGGGAAACAGGAGAGGAGTGCAGTGCAGACCTGGTACCAGGTTGCTGCAGCCTCGGTTCAGCTTCAGAGCAGTTGGTCCGCACTCACTTCAGTCTGTCACTGGGCTTTAAGTTAGTGTCTTTCTGGTCATGTGGCTCCTGGACTGGATCTTCTCCATTAATACAGCTGTGGTGAAGCTGGCCAGTGGTCTTGCATGCAAGTGAGTAATGCTGCAGTTCTTCGTGTGTGTGTGTGTGTGTGTGTGTGTGTGTGTGTGTGTGAGGACAGAGGTGCACAACTCAAACTTGGCTTGAGTCTGCTGTGCTTGCAGAATGTGTGTCAAAGGCAGTCGGCTCGTAGTGTTTATGTGTGTACACAAGATGCTGGTTTACACACAGCTCGGCTGACTTATTGATGTGCCGATCAATATTTCATTAAGGAGCACATGCAAACTGTTGTCCTGCTGAGTACCTGACGACCTGCTCGTGTGTTTCGCTGAGTGTGTGTGAAAGCAACTAAGAACATGTCTGGAGATGTCCCTTCGGGGCTTTGTGCTTCCAGATTTTGGACGATCTTATCTCTCACTTCATTTTTCAAATACTAGCTGATTCTTCTCGCACCTTGTCCAGCATGAAACTACTTGTTTCTGTAAGCTTTTAGTTCATCCGGTGCAATTTGAAGCCTGACCAGGCTATCAAATTGCCTGTATCACAGTGTATTTACCCGCACCGCTGCCTTCAGTTGTATTTTGCTTCACCCCTCTCACTCCTCTTCCAGCCATAGCTGCAGTTCATTACATAACCCATCAAGTCTTTTATCATCTGCAGCCCACTACAGCTCTGTGTCCCTCTGTTTCCCTCTCATGCTCTCTGTCCTCACGCTGAAGGTTAGCTTTGACTCTTTTTTTCCCCTCATCTTCCTCAGTGGCAAAGCCAAAAACAGGTCTGTGTATGGTGTGGATTGTAGTGAAGTGGTGGATCGATTAAAGCCATGAAAAAAAGAGGACTTTCAGCTGTTTTCTATACAAAGGTTTGCTGTCTGAACTCCCAGCTGTAATTCATTTCATGCTGTTGGTAAACAAACTATAGTGTGCTCTTTTTTCCTCCCTCTGCATTTCTTCATGCAGTCCATTCAGTGGCTTCTTTGTATATTGTGATGTGTGGCAAAAACATCAAGGTGTGCGTTTACGTCACGGTTTCTTGAGCCCCTTCATGTTGACCTGCATATCAGAGTATATGCACTAAAATCAAATATAAATAGAGTCAGAATAGGTGAGGAAAAACTGTCTCCTGCAGCACGGTTGTAATCCTACGTTGTTGTGTAAAAGCAAAAGAAGTGCTGCCCCTAATTAATTCACACTGTGTGCATTGCACCTTCAGCCCCTGAGTACGGTTACCTATCGCTGCTGCTGTTTCATTCTGCTGTGCAGGCACTTTGCATTGATTTTATCTGAAGGAAGGAGAGCAAGGAGGCCAAACTTTTTGGCTGAGCTCCATCAAGAAGAGCTCTCCCAGCCCTCCTCCTTCCTCCGTGTCCTTGTTCAGTTTGCTCGAGAGACTTGATCGGCCCGGATGGGTGGAAGCACAGCAACCCGGGGAGAGCAGGAGCTGCTGACACACCGCGTCATGTCAGACGTGCGCTGGTGAGCGACAGTGATGTCGAGCGGTTGTGGTGCTGCATTTGAATTCCACCCCTCTGAAAGTCTCGCTCCTCCAACAGCAAACACAAGCTGGCCTTACCCCGATTATTCCCACTGAATTCATCCAAAAAACATCACTAACAGCCATTTCTTCTGCCGAAAGCAGTGATCACACTTTACAAATGGGACAAATTAATGTACCTATTCAGCCCTGGTTCATTTTAGGTGGGCCAAATGTAACTAGTAAGATCAGACTTAAAATTCTGTCCGGTCGTCCCGTTTGGACCAGAAGATTTATGTTTGAACCCAACTGTTGTCTCAGGATTCTCTGGGCTTCGTCCTTGACAGAGACTCTCCAGCACACTCGCTCCCCTTCTGTAATCATAAATATGCAGAGCAGCGTTTACTCAGCTTGTTAAGTACTTGGTCCACAGACGGGGAGACGATGCTGCTGCAGTCCTTAAAGTGGATCAGTCCATCTCAGCCTTGTGGTTTATTGTTTCCTACTCTGACTTACTCAACTGGTGGTGGTTTTTATCATTTCAGGCAAAAGGAGTCTGTTACTTTCAAACACCATAAATTTTTTACCCATGTCTAACTTATGGTGGTTCATGTATAACTCATAATACTCACAAAAGTGTAGATAAAGTGTTGAACACATAGGAACGGTGTCCTGTTCATTAGAGCAGCTCTGCTGGTATGAAGATAATCAACAGGTCTTTCTCTTTATTGAGCTGAATATTAAAAGCCTATGAGAGGAAAAGATGCTGTTGCTGCGACTGTTGCGACTGCTGCTGCTGCTGCTGCTGCTGCTCTGCTACTCGCACGTCTCGTGGCTTCGTGGCTTTTTCAACCCTTTAGCCGAGACTTCCTCCATCGGTCACGTAGGCCAAAGGAGCCCAGTGTGTACAGGCCCTAATTTGCTCCGCGATTAGCTCTTGATCCACATGATATTGACTCTCAGTGAGGACAAAGGCTGGCTCAGCATTCAAAGCTGAACTCTGTGCTAACCGGTTATACAATTTGAAGGGGAAAATTTAGAAAGATAAGATGAGGACAACGTCTCGATTCGTCAGAGACAAACGTGTTGATGCTCTTGTTTGCCGATGTTTGCACGTCTCCCTGAGTGATGCGAGTGTAATCCCGTTAAGGGGGCAGTCAAAGACCTCTGATAGTTTGGGGCTGTCCAATCCAGCGTGTGCCTGATCAGTGTTTGTTCAGACTAAGTGACACCGCATTTGAATAAACAACAGCTTGGATTCACATTTAATCTGAATGATGACACGCGTTGTTTCCAGCAGAACCCTATTTGAAATACATCACATCAGTAGGTTTGAATTCCGTATTCACTGTAATGTGTTTCAGTCTAAAAGTTGTGAATCGTCAGCTTGTGAACCAGATACGCTGGGTCAGTTCGGAGGGCGAACTGTGCACAGGAAGAGTCCGCAAGAAGCTGCAGTGTTGTTGCTCACCAGCAAGAAGAAGGGAGTGAAGCTGTCAGACTGGCAGGCAGATGATATAGTATTGATGAGGATGATGGACACACAGAGAGAGGAGAGAAGGATGATGTTGTTTTGGTCAGATGAGAAGGGGGGGTGGTGCAGGCGGAGGGGGGGGGCTGATGTCGTCCCTCACCTGCAATGCAGTGCTGGGCTGTAACACCCAATCATCTCTCAGCTGTCAGTGAGGGGGGCCGGGCCAGAGGCTGACGACAGCCAAGGAGAGTTCTCGGTCAGAGAGAGAGAGAGGGAGAGTGAGAGCGGGAGAGAGAGAGAGAGAGAGAGAGAGCGAGAGGGCGAGAGAGAGGCGTTGAACGTGGGGGAGAAAAGTGAGCGAGAGAGTCGGCGAGTGTGCAGCGGTGCCCTGCGCTCCAGGACTCAGCCTGCAGCAGAGCCTCCACATTCCTCCTCTTCTCTCTGCACTCGTCCTCCCTCCTCTCTTCTCCTCTTTCTCATCCTTTCGTTTTGTTCACCTGCCCCATTCCTCTGTAGCACCTGCTTTCTCCTCCTCCACGCCACTTTCCTCCCTCTCCATCCCGCTCCTCCTCCCAAACCTGTATCCCTTGCTGAATTTTTCTCCCCTTTGCTGGTGGATGGAGTGAGAAGCTTTTTTCTTTTTTCTTTTTTTTTTTAACACCTGCACGCTCTCTCTTGTCTGGTCCTTCTCCCTACATCACGTCCCATGGGCATCCGTGCTTCCTGCAGGTAGGGTGTGTGTGTTTGCATGTGTCTGTGTGTGTGTGTGTGTGTGTGTGCGCGTGCGCCACAGATAGTTACAGAAAAGGTCCCGGCGTCCTCAGTTCTCCACGAGTCCTTGAAGTACCCTGATTTTTGTCGACGCATCAGAATGCATCGATGAAACGTCTCTGTCCAGCTGTCGCAGTGAGGGAAAAAAACAGCAACTTGTGTGCATGCTCGGAAAATGTGTGACTGCTGGTGAGGAATGGAAAATGTTTGTTGTTTTTCTGCGTCCCTCTCTTGATACAGACATCGTCCTCTAACCTCCACTTCTCTTTTGCCCCCCCCTCTAATGTGCCATCTATTTTTAGTACAAGTCGCTGTCCTGAGATCGAACGTCCATTTGCTTGTTCTTCCGAACTTCGCTTGTATTCGTCTTTGGAAACAAATTTGGGCGAACAGAAACTGTTGATGAGGGCACGTCGCCTACGTTTTATTCGCGAGCAGCGAGCGGCGTCCGTTCTCTTATTTTAACTCACCTCATGTAAACAAACACTCCTACAAATCTCAGATCAGACGAAGACACAACACAACAAAGCCAGATGAAAAAATGTATCAAACATTAATGTTTTGATGGATGCATATTGTCTTTACTGCTTTTACATCAATATTTATTCAGAAGGGAAAATGTGGATTGCCCTTCACATTTGCAGCCATTGATGTCGCGATAAATTTAAATCTTTCATGTTTCACTCAATTTGTTTCCTTGCACACAACCAAGCAAGTAAACAGTTTTTTTTGGTCTTGCCATCACAGTTTTCTGACTGAAAGGTGCCACAATGAAGTGAACCCCCCCCCATTTTAGTCAGGATAAAAAACATCATTCCAATCGAAATGGTCAAACTCAAACAGTCTGAACAGTGTTTGTGTCCACTGACCAAATGGAGAAAAAGTGTTCATGCCCACTTCTGTGACACCTTTTTTCAGGAGGAGATCTCACAGCAGATGGTGAATATGTGCTGCAGAAGCAGAATGAAAAGTCTGTTTGTCTTTTTTTGTGTGTGATAAAACCTCCCACACACACTTCAGCCAGTCTTATCCATCAGCAGGTCAGTGGTGTCATGTAGATGTTTGGATTCCTGCAGCTTGTTGACATTGTGGGCAGAGCTGCAGTGTTTTCCTCAGCGTTCCTGTTTGAGAGTCAGGAGTCAGTGTGGCTCCTGATAACGTAGCATTGAAAGCTGTGATTGATTGAAGAGCCCCCGCACGTCTGACTTCAGCTGAGTCCCACCGGCCACAACATCAGCAGCACAGTGAGAAACAGCTCGGTTCATCAGGAAGCCAAACGTGACACAGCTTTGCGAGCGTGTTCTTGCAGGGCTCCATTTAGAGTGGTCGTGCCGCTCACGCATAAGCCAATGAACTGATT
Organism: Malacoctenus triangulatus; assembly: GCA_032274725.1. Classification (NCBI taxonomy): domain Eukaryota; kingdom Metazoa; phylum Chordata; class Actinopteri; order Blenniiformes; family Labrisomidae; genus Malacoctenus; species Malacoctenus triangulatus. The sequence continues at coordinate 6,825,202 of JAUESE010000080.1, forward strand.
AGCTTCGCTAATCCTAATGACTTTAAAATGATTTGCATGCAAATCAAAATGATCGGAGCCTCAACCAGATCCACCACCGGCCCCGTCTGTTTTTCTTTTCACCAGGAGAACGCACGCATCCAAGCTGCGACATGGCCCCGTTAACACCCGTCCTCTGAGGGGACGCGGTGGAGGCGGCTGCTCAGCCCCTCTCGAAGCTTAAGAGATCATATGTGACTGTCTTTAATTAGCTTCAAATCCTTCTCAGCACCATCCACTGTTTGACTCGCTATCATGAGTTCATCTGTGGAGCACACGGGACTGATGAGGGACTTTTAAACCGACCCGGAGAAAGCAGTCGGATTTCACCAGTGTTTCAGTCGCCCACTGAGTTCTTGATGTTTTCAAACATGATTCATTCTTTGTTTTTTTGTTTTTTTCTCGACAATTTTTGAAACCATAACTACAACAATCTAAACAAGTATTTAATCTATTCAAAGTGAAAAGGTTCAAGAAAATCAACTGTCAATAAAAAATATGCATATTTTTTACTCCGTTATCAAACAACAATAATTTACAGACTCAGCTTTTTCTTTCAGTCAGACTAAATATATGTTTTGTAAAATTAAAAGAGCAGTTTTAAAATTCATGTGTAATCAGATACACATTGATGAGTCATCTCCACACACTCACACCTGCAGACAATCCACCATCACTGCTTTTTCAGAGATATTTGAGTATAATTATGGACTGTGGGGGGAAAAAATGCAAATCCCTCACTGATTTGAGACTGGGCTGCTTATGTTGTCCTGCTGTGACACCACAGTGTTTACCATTGGTACTATTTAGCCAACCCCACATGGAACACTGAGCTCCCTTATGTGTTCTTGCAGATATCCGGTCTCTTTTGTTGGCATGACGACACTTCGAAGTATTGCTTGTTGCCTTTTTCTCGTGGTGTTTCGAAAGCAGCAATAACCTTGCTGTTTGTGTAGCTGTTTGGGCTGTTTGTCACTTGGTCATGTGGGTCCCTCAGGCCAGGTCAGTCTCATCTTTCAGCACCTTGGACAGCACTCAGAGGACCTGCATAGGGAACAGAACTGGAGCCACTCAGTGCACACAGCAGCATGTAACCAGCTGTGCAGCCTGTAAACTTCCCTGTAAAGTTTCACAGTACGAACTGACTGACCGCTCAGTGTTCCCAACGCAGTTCTGGCTGTCAGCTGCTGCTGTTCTTGCTGATTATTTGTTTTGTCATGTTTAATCCTTTGAGTGGTGTTTCCATGAAAACAAACACAGTGTCTGTTACTTCTCAAACAACTGTCCCGAGCCGGAGGTTTGATTTGAATCATTCATTCCTTCATGTACTGACGAACACAACACAAACCTGCTCGTTTAAGCAAGCACAGGATCGACATTGGTTATTCAACAACACAATCAATGTTTAATGATATTAGCTGCTGGTCGAAGGAGCATGGCAGTTTAATCGGGTTGCGTCTTGTGGCGATGCTTCGGACACAGTCGCTGCTTTTTTCTAAAGGATCGGTCACTCGTGTTCAGTTTCCTGCTTCTCAGCTGTTGTTTGATATGGAGTGAAATGACAACACACACTTCTTAGTATCCAGTTTTATTGGTTGATTTCACACACATCACCTGACTCATTCATGCAGCTCTCAAGTAATGTGAAGTCTCAGTATCGGATAAAAGTGTGTTAAGAAGGGACTGCAGGCTTGTTTATTGTTAATGCACAAAAAGATAACGTGTGAATACAAGTCTGTAAACAAAAAAAAAGTAATTGTTTATGATACAAAGTACAATTAAAAAGATACTGTAAACAAACTGAATCACATTCAGGTTTTTTAAAGGGTTCACAGTGACGAGTGAGTCAGTTTAGGAGTTAAAGAAGTCGCACCTTACAGCAGCTCCTCTCAGCTGTCGCTCTGTGACGTTTCAGTGTGTGTTTGTAGCTAAACAGTGTTTCTATAGGAGGCTCAAACACCCACTGTGGTTCACTGACAGAGAATCTGTATTCATATAAAGTTTGCGTTGACCACACCTCTGTAGTGGTATTTTTATTTGCCTTTTTCACCTCAAGCGATTTATGAAAAAATAGAAAAGGTCGACTCACAATGCAGACGTTCCTGTCAGACTCGTTTGGGCAGAATGAGTCAGAACAGTATAAACAGATTCGACTCAACATCTGCACAGAAAGTAAAAGAGAGTAAACTTTTCTCTCCGTGTCAAATGAAGGCGTGTCTTTGTGTACAATGAAAAGTATTTGTCTTTTCCTTTTTATATAAGCATTTTATATAAACACATTTCCGCCTTTAAATATCTGACTGATCCTGATAGCATCAAGTCTTTTTGCTGAAAAGCAACTTTTTATATCTCTGCATTTCTTTGGATAAAACTGGTCTCGTCTTCATATCTCTAAGTGAGCCAGTCTGACATCTCTAATCCAGCTAAACACTGTCAGCGTGCTTTCCCTCTGTACTGCTGTCATTTCTGTTCCTGTCCTATTGCCCCCCCCCCCCCCTCCCTCTTCATCACCACTCACCATGTCTGCTCCTCTTGCTCTCTCAGACCGGAGCCTCACGGACGAGGAGGCGGCTCCCAGCCGGGTCAGGCAGACTCGCCCCTCCCCGAGCAGGACGAGGAGATCCTGGGCTCCGACGACGACGAGCAGGAGGACCCCAACGACTACTGCAGAGGTTTGCTGCTCTTAGATCCCTTGTCAGCAGAAGTGATCTGTTTTATTACCACTGATATGTAGTGAAATGTTTTCACACGAGGTTTGCTCAATGTAAACATTAAAAACAAGTGTCTGAATTACGTTTTTACTCATCAGATGTCGTGATTTTCAAGCTGATTCTCTCTCTGTCACCTGCTGGTTGTACAGTAAAGCCGTTGTTTGACTTTGGTCAGGTGGATACCACCATGTGAAGATTGGCGATCTGTTCAACGGGAGGTACCATGTGATCCGCAAACTGGGCTGGGGGCACTTCTCCACCGTGTGGCTGGCCTGGGACATCCAGTGAGTTGGCGCTGCCGCCGCGTCGTTATGTGAAACTGACACTCAGAGATTTGCACGCACAGATTTGCGAAAAGGTCACGAGTGGATCTCATCTCAAGACCCAGCTGCCGCGGCGGCGCAGCAACCCGTGCTTTCATAGCGCCGTAATACTTTCAAAAGTGGAGGTGTTGAAAGGCTGGATCTCAGGACAGTCACTGAAACACACTGTGAAGATTTAATCAAAAACAATCCAGTGTGAGGACCAGGAATAGATGTGTGGTTGCTGTTTCTATTTATTTATTTCTATTTGTCAAATGTGACACAACATTACTTGCACACTAAAGTTAACGGAGACTCTGTTAATTTCACCGCCTCAAAAAAAAAAGGACATTCGGTTTATTTAGGGGAGAAACACGGGATACACAGAACATTAGCGTGCTTGAAATGATGAATAAAAGACAAGGTTTGGGATTCCCAGCAGGCTCCTCTCATCAGATTTAATTGCTTCAACAAAAAGTTATTTCTCTCACAAATAAATAAATGTCACTCTGGGCACCTCTAACAATCTTCCGTGTGGGTGATGTGTTCCTAATTTTGCGGTGTTGCCGGTGT
>JAUESE010000080.1:6892891-6903808 GCA_032274725.1 Malacoctenus triangulatus
GTCACAAATTGATCCATTTTTTCATGTTTATCATAAGAAGCATCAATTCAGAGCACAGACTGAGAGTTGGAAGCATTTATCTCACTGTACATTTAATCATTTTGTGGCCATCTTCATGTTATTCTTGGGAAGGAACAGAAAGTTACCAAATATGGTCACGCATATGGAAACACAGTGTGAGATCTGCACCGAGGTGAATTTAAGCCGCTTGGACATCATGAGAATAACTTTGGCATTTTGTACTATAAAATCACCCGACATAAAGTGTGTTTTTACCTTGTTTCGACGTGTGACTGAGAGGTGATCACAGACTGACTCGTCCGCTGATTGAAAGACTTTTTCCGGAGCAAACGGTGAACAGACGGCTGCGCACATGCTCGGGAACGACAGCTCCGGATGAATCGGTGTCTTGATGGAGATGGTAATGGAAGGCAACCGAGTGCGCGTTACTCTGATTGAAACAAACCCGGAACACCTGCGAGTAATAATTACAACCACACAAATGCGACAGGGTGACAAGAAAAATTACCTTTTAAAAGTGTTTTGCTGTCAAACACTAAAGTATTAGTTTGTGCAATTGGTTGCTGAAAAGTAAGAGACAGCAGTGGTGAGAGAATAACGGCCTGTTAAAACTTTTCAAACTGTGCTTTAACTAAAACAAAGGGGTGTGAGTTGGGTGGTGCTGAACATTTCCTCATAGCAGTGATGCTTCTCTGTCATTGGTTCACTCTGCACTTACTCAGGTCAGGAGACTGAAGCGAGACGTTAATATGACAAAAATGTGAAAATGTTTGAATTCATATTACAATAAAAAAAAAAATCTTTCGTACCAAAATGATTTAATGCACCATTATAACTTGATGGCCTACTTTTACTGTAGTTTCTCACTAGTTCCTGTCCAGTCAGGTGGTCGCTCATCATTTAAAACAACTTATTTTTTGAACTCCACAGTAGAAAATTGCCTGGATTCTCGTAGTTTCTCTCTTGTGACAAAGTGACTCCACAACCACGGGAGCTCAGAATAACTCTGCCGAGCCTCGCGCCACAGCCTCCCAGCGAGTCTCGACCGCACCGCCACTTACATGTTGCCTAGCAACAGCGCCGGGCCGCCTTCATTCAGGAGACATGCGGGTGCACTGACGATCATTTATGTCCATTCATAGAAGCAGCCAACGTGTTTTTCTCAGGTTTTTTTTTTTAAAGAATCCGGGTGAGTCACGTCACCTCACAGCTGCCGCGCGGCAACACGACGCCTCGTTTCACACCAAAGGGAAGTCAGATGTTTTTCACTGTCTTTGTTTGCGTTTTTTTTTCTTTCTAATAATTTTCCTCATTATGTTTTTTTAAATTTTTTTTCCCTGCTGCAGCAAATCCCCAATGCGCACAAGGACTGGGTGTGCGCTCTGGCGTACGTGCCGGGCCGGCCCATGCTGCTTAGCGCGTGCCGTGGCGGCATGCTGAAGGTGTGGAACGTGGACAACTTCACGCCCATCGGGGAGATCCGGGGTCACGACAGCCCCATCAACGCCATCTGCACCAACTCCAGGCAGATCTTCACCGCGTCCAGGTGAGACGAAACCCACCAGGGCGAAGCTCAAAACCGAAACAGAGAGTCGCTGGTCTTTACAGCTGTGGTTGGGTGTTGTTGGTGTTCAGTGCAGTTGTAGGGAAGAGATTAATGAGTAAACGCTGAATGGAAACAGTACAGAGGGTCTGTTTATGAACTTGTGCTGCTGAAACCTTTCTGGTACATCACCATTAACGTGATTCTCAGAGGATGAGGCGACCAGGGATCACGCCCCCCCCCTGTGATCTGACAGGTTTTATACTGGCCACAAATCTCATGAATAAATCAAAGCCACCAATTAGCCGAATTGAAAGTCGTCATGTTTCTCTAAAAGTCCAGCACACTCCGGGCACCAAAGATGTTAATGAACTGCAGGTTTCTAAAGTGTGACACACTTATATGTTACACACTGTTCTCCTGCTGCCTAACGTGTGCTCTTCACGTCCTCCACTAACGCGATGGTCCCGACTCCAGCATTTACACTGTTGTTAGCTTGAAGTGGCTCGGCGAGGGTCGTCCTTCATCCTGTTTGTGACCAGATGAGTTGGTCACAGAGTACTGAACCATTTTCAAGTACATGTAATGCTTCTCTACTTGTCTTTGTGTGTCTGAGTGGGACGATCTGTGGTCTCCTCTCTCCTGCTGCGCTCTCACCGACGTCCCGTCCTCCACCCGTCCTCTCCGTTCATCCCATCTTTAATCTTCACCGTCCTCTCGCTGTTTTCTTCTTCTCTGTGTTTCCGAACTCTTGTGTGATCCCTCCAACTACTTCTGTTCTTCATGCTTACTCTCCTCTTCCTCCCCCCTCCCCCCTTCCTTCACCCCCCCGTCCTGTCGACTCCAGTGACTGCAGGGTGAAGTTGTGGAACTATGTGCCCGGTTTGACCCCGTGTCTTCCTCGACGGGTCCTGGCCATTAAGGGCCGAGCCACCAGCCTCCCATGATTCTTCTCTGCTCACCAACCTCCCCCTCCTCCTCCTCTGGTACTCTCTCGACTCATTTCCAGCTTCTTCTTCCCGGCTGCATGTCGTTTCCCTGCTTTAAATATTCTCGGGCGTATTCTCCACAGTTTGTTTTTTTCGTTGCTGCCCTTCTTTTCACTTCAGTTCTCCCTCAGTGCCTTTTATTTTTATTTTCTGCTTTTGCTGATTTGTCCTTCAGTGTGCCTTCTGTTTTTTATTTTTTTTTATTTTACAATTTTCAGCCCTGATAAACTGTGAAAAACAAACAGGAGTTAGTTAAGAGGAGAGTTCCCTCTCTGGGCAGGTAGATCTTTATTTGTTAGTTTGTTGTCTGTTTCTTTTGTTGTCACGGTGACACCGTGAGTGATGGTCTTGAACCTTTTACCGTCCTGCTCTTCCATTTGGTGGAACAAACACGTTCCTGTGATTTATCAACCTTTTTGTTAGAACTTCACTCAGCCTGATTGTCCAGTCAGACCTCTTTTATTTCAGCCTAGAATTTCATTTTCATTCCTCTATCATTTCATTAGTTTGTTTCTCTTATTTCAACTTTAGTGATTTATCACTTCATATACTACATAATGACTCGTTGACTTATTTATTTACCTGCTTGTTATCATTATTTTATTTAGTGATTTGATGCTAATTGCTGTTAAATATAAAACTGAAACTTAATCTTCATTTCTAATTAACCCTGAACAAAATATAAAGAGGAAAAAGACAAAGATCAAACGATGTTGTAAAATACGAAAAGGAAATTCAACAAAATTAAATTAAAAGAACTAAACAGTGGTTCAGTCAGGCTGAGAGGAGAGCTTTCCCAGCTGGACCAGCAGGGTGCTAAAGGGTTAAAAAGGCCGCGTGACCAGAGCGCTCCTCATCGGCGTCGTGTCGCGTCACATGCACAGCGACCTGTTCAAACAGTCGTCGTTCTGTTGTTTGTCGTCTCCGCTCTGGTCGTCACGACTCCTCTCGCTTCCTCCACAGTGACATGCGAGTGAAGATCTGGCTGTCGAAGGTGTACAGGAAGAGGTGAGACCCCCCCCCCCCCTCCCCTCCACACACAGGACACTGCGGGGACCCTCCGTCAGTCATCTTCCGCAGCAACTTCCGGCCACTCAGCTGTGACCCGCACACTTCTGGCACCGAGACACCAAACATCGCAGTTTCCACGGCAATCAAGGTGTTTTTAATCTCTTCCCCTTCCTCAGTCACGATGCGACGCCACGGCGCCGCGGTGAAGCGTGTCGTCCAGGAGAGAAAATAACTATTTGCCTTTCCAATTTTTTTTTTTTTTTCAACTGCCAATTTGAAAGTGCCATTCACACGTGGTGCTACCCGGAAAAACTGCGGTTGCCAGGTTGTGAACACATCAAGCCGCAGCGCGAAAACTGCGTCCAATGAAAAAGTGTCCTTCTTGTAGACAGACAGTGAAAGGTGAACCCCCGCTCACACAGACGTGTACTCGCGTCTCGACTGTTTGGAAGATCAAGACGTGGTCTGAATTTCAACCCCGGACGGGCGAGAACCCACCGTTCATTGGCCGAGGACGCGGGACGGTCGGACTGCGTCCACCGCAGCCCATCGACAGACTGCTGCCGATAAACTTCGCTGGTGAACTGCTGAAGCAACCACCAGTTACTATCATCTCATCCCACCTGAGATCTGCTCCGAAACTCTCTCAGTATATCACTGAAACTTTATTGCGCTCCACGAGTCATGTCGTTTTTTTTGTTTTTAATAACATTGTTAATTTATTCTGTTTCCCTACCTCAGTTGTTTTGGACTTTCGGCGTTAAGGTGGGTGGAAACGTGTTGTGTTTTTTTTTTTTTTACGGGTCTCTGTGTACAAACACCTGGTGCTGGACATCTTGAAGTCTTCATTTTACTGCGCGGCCCCCTTCATCTCTCTGCGTGGATGTGTCCTCTGTGGCCCCCGCGGCTATCAGACCGTCTGGCTGCTGACCTGGCAAGCAGCGAAGCACACGTCCAAGTAGCACAGCCAAGGCAGCACCGGTCCCCGAAGGAGGGGGGGGGCCGGGACGGTGCTATCAGCCTCTGCAAAGTGCTAACTGCAGCACAAGGAAGAAACAACGGCCCCCCTCCCTCCCCTCCCCCCCCTGCGGATGCACACGACACACACCGGTGCGCACTCCTCGTACTGCGGAGGCCAAAGTGCCACATCATTATCTGAACCTCACTCTGCAGCGTGTGGCTCATACCTGCCACTTATCCCTCATGCAAATGGTAATGGGAGACCCGCCAGTCCCCCCCCCCCCCCACCTTCACTCTGATCTCTGAGGTTGGCGATGGTGTCGGGCTGACCGGCCTCGCCGAGGAGACCGCCGCCACTGACTTTTCCACAGGAAGCCAATTTAATTAGAGGTCTCACATCTCGACTCCACTGCTTTTCAGGCAAGATTACTCGGGTGAAAGTAGGTCACAACTGAGAGGGATTTCTTATTAAAATCCCAATTTTTTTTTTTTTTCTCTCCCTCCTACTTTTTCGCCGCTACTTTTTTCCCCGCAGACGAGAATGAACTCGGCGAGTGCCGACGTTCGGGGCAGGACTCCGCCGGCCGTTTGTCGTCTGTCTCGCCCGGTGTCGCTTGAACGACAACGCATCCGACGTTGCGACGCTCCACCGACGCACGCGCATCCCTGCGCACGCGCCTCCAGGCATCAGCCCAATCTTCAGAAGTCAATTAATCATCCTTTCTGTTGCCCGACTCCTCTGAACACTGAGAATAGCTCCTTTTTTTCTCCCCCCTTTTTTTTTTTACAATCACTTTGTCCACTTCTTCTGTACCACTCCAAAACCGACGAGCAGCTCTTTTCACCGCTTCCTCGTCACGCAGACGTCTTGCCACTCGATTAAAAACCCCCAATTCCTATCCGTTAGGATCACTGTTAAGTACTTCAGCTCTGCAATATCGCTCATTCTGTTGGGAGAAAGAAAAAAAACAACAATATTTGAATGATTTAGTGCACTTTTCCTCATGAAAGACCCAGAAACACACAGCATGTAGTTGAATTGAGCTGTGCTCGGATCATAAAGCAGCATTCATGGGGGCTGAAAGTACTTTCAACAAACTTTCTATAAACTCCGCTCTAATAAATGATTTTTTTTTTTTTTAGTTTTTTTTACCGCTGTTTTATGTATCCGGCACCAGATTGAAGCTGCTTACGCTCTCCAAAAGCAATTACAGGGGGTTTTGATGTTATTTTGGGTCGGGGATGTTAATATTTTGCTATGATGAGAAACTCAGGTAAAAAGTTGAAGAATAATTTCAGTCATTATTGACCCTGTGATTTTTAGGTAGCTTTTTGAATTGACCAAATGCCTTGTGATTTATTATTTTTTCCCCCCCACTGTTTACCGGGAGGAAAATGGTACTATCATTTCCATGTTTTTGCTTTTGCATTTAATTCCCTTTACCTATTATCTACGTACTGTGCTTCTGTGTACCGAACGTACACTTCTCTCCAATCTGGCCAAAGTCTTGCAAGTCTAAGATGTGCACTGATTTAGAACCATAATTACGTATTTAAACTATGTATAAAATGTGGTGTTTGTATATTGGTTTGCCTATAAAACTGGAGTGGGTGGTACAACATGTGGTCTTTGGGGAAATTAACCTCCATAACACGATGGGTTTTATTTTTTGAATTAGAGTCCGTGGGGCCCCTCACTGTACGCCGAGTATTTATCTGTGCCAATTAGCCAAACTGACCCCGCGCACTCGCTCAGCAATGTGTTTCATGTGGTAATAATGCTCACGCAGGCTTTTATCTCCGTTTCTTCCCCAGCCTGCTTTCTGAACTCCTACTTAATGCCAGAGAGGATCATGTAGCAGCACTGTAGCTTTAGGCACTCCCCCCCCCCTCACCCCGTGCTGCCCGGTGCTTGTACATTCGCTGAAGGATGCATGTTAGTGGTGCTGATCGGAGGAATCGCACTGTTTTGTGTGCAAGCAACAACAAAAAAAAAATTCCAAGCTGGTGGATTTGCTTTGAAAAGCCTGTGGATAAAAAAACAAACCATGGACATTTTTGTCGAATCAGAAGCTTTATCGGAAAAAATATGCAAAAATGTCGCACGAATGTTGAATGTACTTGAACTAGTGAGTCTTTCTGAAGCCACACAGGAGCCCCAAAATTACCATCCAGCCTTGGATCGGCCTCACCTCCATTCGCCCCTGAGCTCTGAGGTGAGTCCTTCAGCCCCATTCAGCACCACTTCATCGCTAGATGGTGTGTAAATAATGTGTCATATCTGTTTAATTAAACATGGCGGAAGGAGCTGCAGTGGAGGCCGGCTGACGTTCGTCCCCGTCAGACGGCCTCACTTCATTCCCCGCCAGTTAGGGACTTACGTGCACTTTGGAAAACGAGCGCCGCGGGCTGTTTTCCAGATCTGTATTAAGCCAAGGTTTAGTCTTAGTTTACAAACAAAAAAGGTCAATGAGCTCCAGACGAGGCTTAAACCTCTGAAAACCTCCAGAAAAAGAAGACGCCAATGTATGCTAGGGTTAGAAAACCATATCAATGTTTCTGCTGATACGTAATGTAACATAAAAGTTAAGACATTAGGGGAAGAAAAAAAAAAAGCAACACGTCTTTAAAACTCCTTTTTATAGAAGCTGTGATGGAAACTCGTAAAGCAACATAACAGCAGTCTGTTAACACTCTTCGGAGAATCCATCTCTGTTCTTATTTCCCTGGTTGTCTGCAGGCTTTCAGGTGTTTTGTCTTAATATGAAAGACCACAAACTGGGGGTAATATTCTCCTAATACAGCGATCGTATTACTCTGCGCAGAATACAATCAGACACTCGGGCCGACGTGATCCAGCCTCACTGCATTAACGCGAGGTGAAATGTCCTGCCTGATCAAAAAGAAAAAAACGTCCTTGGAGACGGAACATTTCCAAACGTCAAATATACAATTCAGCGTATTGTTTGATGATATTCGGGTACCAAACAGCAGGGGGGAGTAATTCCTGCACTGTTTATATCGTGGGTCTTTAATCTCGAGCCAAACATTCAAAAACGATAACAAAGTGTTACTCACAGCTTCGACTCGCAGTCGACACTGTTTAAACACGAATCACTTGAAAGTCTGATGACATCTTGTTCACTCATCACGTGTAAGTAGACATCTGCCCCCCCTCGTTAGGAAAGCGTACGTGTAGAGAAGCTGTGCCAGTGCAACCCAGGAGGAAACAAAGAATTGACCATTGGCTAAACCTCACTACGCTTGAGGAGCGCAGCCTCACCTGAGGCAGTGAAAACGGTCCAAAGAAAAAGTGCTTTAGCAAACATCTGAGAGGTCAGAAATATCCCTTTAAGGTTGTTTTAGAGAAGATAGCGGGACATAATGTGACAAATATTTCATCAGTTAAGCAAATCTTTCACCTCCAGTGGAACTTTGGAAGGATCTGTGATTTTCTTGACCCAAAAGAAGCTCTGAAAAGAGCTGCTTTTATTCATCTTTCAGCAGTTGCTTCGGCACATCACTGTGTCAAGGAAGAGAGATTGAAAAATCATGATATTATAAATTAGTTGAAAAGGAGTTGAAGTGAAGTTAAAAGAAATGTTCAGAAAGTCTGTCACTCCAAATGTTGCGTCACCAAACGTTCGAGCTGGACTTTAAAGGGTTAAGGAACATGCATTATGAATGTACATCTTCACAGCTTTGAAAACAGGATCCAGCCTGAGAGTCCCGCTCTGCTGCGCTGAGGGTTTCAGCCAATGGTCAACTCGCGCGATTAAAGGTAAATTGCACCACTTTCCAAAGCAAACTGTTGTAAAACACTGACCCACAGGAGTGACTGAGAGCCAAGTGACCGGTCAGAGATGATTGTGTGATAACCACCTGGAACACTTCCTCTTCCCGCCTGCTGGCCGTCCTTTTTGGACAGTTTAGGAGATTGACCCGAAAGTGGTCCGAGTCTGGGAGCGAGCGTCCCGCCTCCGTCGACAGGCCTCACTGCCTTACACCAACAGAATGTGCGTGCAGGACATTGATAATCGTCCACCTCTACGCGCGCAAACAGAGGATTGTAGATTGTCCTGCAGATTGTGCAAAACGTTCTGTTCAGAGCGAGTCTCCGCTCGCCTCGCTATAATGGCTGAAAAGACTCTTGACCTCGTCTCGGGGCCGCCGACGCGTCACAGCGAGCCGGCTGTTGACCAGCGGCGCGCTCCGCCTCCTTGCGGCCAATCTCCGTCACACAGGCGCACGTCGTCGTCTTCTTCTTCTTCTCTGCTGCTGCTCAAGTAGTTTCTCTCTCTACGTGTGTAGTGTGGTGACACAATATGCGACAGTGTCTGTGAAACAATTGTGTACTCATAAATGCAGGGTCAAAGGTCATTTGTGCCTTTTATTGCAAAGACTACTCCCTCTCAAACGAGTGTAAATGTGTGTACAGACTTTTTTTTTTTTTTTAAATAAGTGACAACGTGCATGAAACCAAGCCATGTAAAATATGTTCTGACTGTAAATAATGTAAAAAAATATTTAAAGAAGGATCCGATTTTCCCTCAAGAAAAATAAACAAAGTTGAAAGCCATCACAAACAGATTCGGGTGTGATTCAGTGTGAGAGACGTTCAGGATCGCTGCATCAACATGAAGATACAAATCTGCTCTTTCAATGTGGGGAAATCTTTCACTCAAAAGCCAGTTTAAGGAACTCAAATGGTTTATTGTTTTAAGCTATTTTTATTGGTCATAGTGTTGTCATTCTTTTTTTTATTTAACATATTTTTCTGATTTGATGCTTATTTCTAAGCTAATTTACATTTGGGGGGGAAAATGTGTTTTTTTTTCTCGAATTTACAGTTTTGTTTTCATTTTGCTTGTTTTAAAAAAATATACATATAAAAACTTCATCAAATCGATTTAACAGCTCGTTTTTAAAGCATAATTAGATAGAAAAATCTATGCAATAATCAGACCAAACCAAACGTTTGGAGTCTTCACTCGGCTGTGCAGATACAACGGTTGGCTCCTGATGAGAGACCGGAGCAGGTGAGTGGGTAAGAGATGCGTCTCACTGTGCAGACAGACAAGCACTTTATTGAACATTTAGAGGAAGAAGACGGATTGTGTCGAGCGGGAGGACGCGGCGAGAATGAGCGAGGTTGTTTTGCAACCCGGATCCATTTTTATTCCTCTTCAGGGAAAACAGATACAGACTCCGGACTCGTTCGTCTTCATTTCCCTTCGCAAACTCCGATCGTCAACCCGTGTTGGGCCGTGCCCGTCCTGGCCGCGACGGGGGGAAGCGAGTACCGTGATGGACGGCGACCGTTAACACTCGGAGGAGGCAGAGGAAAAGCATTTGGAGACGCCGGTCACAAACGCGTGGACGACACCCTGTCACGTCTCCGCTGCACCCAGGACTCCATCTGCTCCCTCCACGCGGCGAACTCCTGAAATTTCATTTGAATGCCTCCGTCTGTTTCATCGCACCGCAGCGTTCCAGTGAGTCGCTCCTCACTCGCCCGTCCATCCATCTCTGTCGGCATCCATCACCCGGCTTCTATAAAAATCAATGTGCAATCCAGCCAAATAGTCCACAGAGCGCAGTAAAACGTACTCCACTCACCGCGCTTACTGGTAAGTAAAGTCAACTTCTGATCACAGCATGAAAAAAATGTGAGCTTTTAAGAAATGGAAGTGGTGTTGTACATTCTGCTGCAGCGACTGTTACAGATTGTCTTTGTCTTTCCGTCCAGCTCAGACAGCAGAGACAAAGGCGGCACCGTGGTGTGAGATCCAGACGATTCCTCTCCCCTGAGATTCCAATGGCCTCTGTGAATGAATGAGTGGAGTGACTCCACGTGTGAAAGGACGTGAGTCACATCGATGAGTTTGTGGCCACTTGACAACCTTGACCCTGTAGTTCCCGTCGGACTTCGGCTGTAAAGCAGCTCATTCACAACTCCGGCCTCACTCAGCGAAGAGGCCAAGTGAGTGAGCAGCGCGTGGCCACAGTGAAGTGTTGAATTGCCAAAGAGGAAAAGAAGGGACGGCGTTCCTGACTCGTTTTGGATAGAGGAAGGAAAGGATGCATAAGCAAAGGCTGGCATGCAGCAAAAGTTCCACTTGTTCGTCCTGTTGTACTGAAAACTTCTGAACCAGAGAGACGTCCATCATGAACACCAAAAACCTCAGTGTGAATAACAGGTGGTCTTCCAGTGTCGGGAGGAGACCATCCATCGAAAACCTGCAGTTTGTAGCCTTGTTTCAAACAGCTGGAAGGTCTGAACTCCTTAAAAACAATGTGCAAGTCTACTGAGATGGAAACATGCTTCATGGAAGACAAACACCTGTCACCAAACACAAATGGTTCTTCTATTAATTCACTTTGCGTGCTGAT
>JAUESE010000080.1:7283819-7297758 GCA_032274725.1 Malacoctenus triangulatus
GTTGGAACGGGAGATTCACATCCCGGATTCACAAGGGACTAATCTGCAGCATCTGTGTGTAGCTGTCAGGCAAAGAGTCTGTTAATCTGGCTTGTGCCTCAAGTTAAAAAAACAAAAAACAAAAAGGAAATGAAAATCAGGGCAGAGCCCTTCACAGGCGTCCCTGCTCCACCAGCCACAGGGTGAAGGGAAGACACAGGGACGTGTAGGGACACACTGCCGTGTGTTTACACTTCGGTCCAAACATGCGGCAACAGCCAGGTCACGATTTCTTAACCTGCATGGTAATGAGAAACCTGTCACCACTCTGCCCCCCCCCCCCCTCTCCGTCCATTCCCAGGACCAGAGGTCCCGGTGCGGCTCCATATGGTCCGCAGGTTCAGGCTCCATCGGTGGTTCCTCGAATCGAAGTGAGCGATGGTGGGACGGTGGAAGGAGGAGAGGAAGAGGAGGGTGGAGGGGGGGGGTCACGTGATGCGCGTGTGTGGTCACAAACATGGAAATCAGAGTGGCCGCAGAGACGAGGGGAGCTCTCCGGCCATCTGGTCAGAAGGTGACTGGGTTGGCGTCTAATGGGATTGGTCTAATCTTCTTTCACCATTACAGAAACGGGAGGAGAGGGAAAGACAAAGGAAACAGCGACCCGGCCACCGACGCTGTCGGTCAGGACGCCATTTATGACCTCCGCTGAAAATAAACTGAAGTCCGCGAGCGTCTGTGTGGACTGGATCTCACCTCACATCTCATAACTGGGAGGAAACGCAATGCTCATTGAAACTATTCATCTCCCTTTTGTTCGCCAACGCGTTTGTTTATCTCGACCTTGTGTATCAGCGAGCGCACCATGCTGCCGGGTAAAGTCACACCCAGGCTCCATGAAAGTCATGTCGATAACCAGCGTCATTTCACCGCGATGCTTCCTTCATACCTGAGGAGATCAGCTGGCGTTAAACACCTGGTTCGAGTTCTCTTACGTACACTGAGCGGCCCACCTGACACTGCTCTCCTTGTCGGCGTTAGGTAATGTTGCTCAACCGGTTTCTTCTCCTCCTCCCTGTGCGTGTATAGTTTTTCTTCCCTCCGGGCACCTGCCTGCTACCGTAAACAACCATGACTCATCCGTGTGGAGGATCGGTCTTTCGTAATCATCACAGTCTTTTCAGTGCATGTGTCTTCAGCAGGAGGGGTTTTCTGGTGGTTTATACGAGGGGCAGAAGAAAGCGAGAGGACAGCAGGGAGGGAGGCCTCAGCACTTTACTGATCGTCCACAACAGGAAACACTCTCCTGTGCTGGACGATAGCGACTCCGGTCTGATAAGAAATGTCATAAGGAAACAAATGAGGTTATTCTGGGAGGAAATTAAAAAATAAAGGTCAGTTGGACTTTCACCATCCAGTCACAGGAGTCAGTTGATCACGTGGATTGTGGAAATATGGTGAATTGAGGAGACAAGCCACAAACCATCACTCCTTCAACCCCGTGCTGTCCCTTTCAATCATCATCCTGATGGGACAAACAAATGAGATCAATTTGATCGGACAGAAGCTCTGACTGAATGGGAGTTTGTTTCATTGTTTGACCGCAGAGTTTCCATGAACACGATCAGCCGGCCGGAGCCGGCGCGCGTCCAGCTCCTCCTCAAAACCACCGTGAGCGTCAGCGTCTCACACCTGACCCGTCTGACTTGAGCAGACTTGCTTTCATGTGGAGCCGCAGCTGTAAGTCAACACCATGACAGGTTGTCAACATTTGTTCATCACATCACTGAACAAACTCGCACTCATCAGCACTAACACACACTGTCGTACACACAGATGAACAAACGGACGAATTTAGTTCAGCTACGCTGCCTGCGTCTCACTACGAGAGGCTTCGGTAAGACGCCCTCCTTGGGTCTGGGCGCCTGAATCATCCTCACACACGCATACATATGTTACGTGCTCGCGCCCATCTGCTCCTCAGTTTTTATGGCTTTCATTGAAGGGGGTGTAATAACAAGTGTGTGTCAGTATCGCTGGCCTGTGACTCATCCTGCCTGTCCCGGGCCCTCCCTCTGGATCTGTAACCCAATCACCGACTGAAATCCAATTCACTCAATAGCAATTCATTACACTGACACAACCTGAGGTCGTTTTGTTTCATGACACAGGCCCCAGGTGTCCGATAGCAAAATCAACACTGGTTACCGTTGGATACAGCGATCGTTTGAACCGGCGCTTCATTTTAGCCATTGTGTCTTTATCTCGTCACGTCTCCCCGGAGACCAGTGGACGGACACCAGGACAATCCAGGCCAGATTTTACCAAGTCGTTACGATAAAAAAAGAGCATCCGATGAAATCACCCCGAGAGCAGAAGACGTCACTTAATATTCAGTTTTTATTTTTTTTTTTTAGAAAAAGAAACTATCACAACTTCATTTGGTTACTGTACAGTTTCTCTTCTCATTGTCACTCGGTCTTGATAACAGGTTTCATGCTGAACACCAAACACCCTCCTACAAACTCACACCACTAGTACAACATGACAGTATATGACTTTCTCTCTTTTTCCACATTTGCATTTTACATCCTCTGATATTCTGGAGTGAAAAGCAATAGAAACCACTTCTATAAAAAAAAAAAAAAGAAAAAAAAAAGAAAAGAAAAAACAAAAGAAGAAAACTGGAGACAGAGTAGAAATCCCTGACAGTTTCATTTAGAAAACAAGGGACAAGAGAAAGAACTCTTTGAGTGGTGTGGTCCATACCAACATGCACCTGACGTGTTTTTCCGTGTGTGTGTGTGTGTGTGTTTTGGACAGCACCATAAATTCGCAATATATTATGTGAGTGTTGGAGAGGTTTCCTGTCCTACATGTGACGGTGGGAAAGAAGAGAGTGGTGGTGGAGGAGGGGAGGAGGGGGGGGAAGAGAATATCTAGGTCAGATTGTGGAGCATGCACAGACCCCCCTTTTTCGCAGACACACTCACAAATGCAATCTCCTGCTCTCTGTGAACACAAGTGCATGCATGTTCATCATTGGCTGGGACCAACAGACGGGTTAAACGCGAGACCGAGGGATGTACCGAGTATGTCTCCCTGAGAGATAATTTCCATCAGTACCATTTAAAGTCCTTCTCCGCCACTGGCCCTTCCTCCACGTCGACCCCACACGCGTTCAGAACAAAGACAGACAAACGGATCTTGGCTCATTTTAGACGTGCTCACCTTCGTATGAACTCTCTCACCTCGCAACATAAAAGCGACCGCTGCCGTCGTTAACGGCAGCCAATCGCGGGCATGGAAAGTTGACAAATTCCCACTTGCTTACAACCCGGCAATCACCCCACAGGTGCTCAGAAACTTGCAGCTCTCCTCTCTTTCTATCTATATATATTCATTTATGGGAGCCAGCAGTCCCTCACAAACCATTCGTGAAGCACTGAGAGTGACAGTGACACCTTTGTGACAGTTCGAGTGGAGCTACTGTCCTCCCTGCCCCCCTCTGTTTTTTCACTTACATGGTGAAACTAGGAAGGAGGAGGAGGAGGGCTGTAAATAGGTTGTCCTGTGCCCTCTTGATGTCTCTTGCAGTAGCACCACACAGCTAAAGCGCACACATATTAACGTCACATATTGAGCTGACATGCAAGCACCGGGGATCAGGGAAGGCAGGGGAGGAGAGGGAAGAGAAGAAAAGAGCAGAAGGGGAGGAAGTGAAGGTTTATTGCTGAGAACAATGGCCTAAAGTTAATCCTGTTCGACCTGTACAATGGCGTTTTTGCTATGTGTGCACGGTAATTGTGTCAGTGTTTGCAGGGGCCAGAATTGAGCACAAGATTCGGCTTTCTTCTCTCGAATGACGACGGGTGAACACGTTACTCTTCTTGCTACCTCTAACCTGATCAAGAGAAATCTCTGTGTAGCCCTTTTCAAGTTTCACTCATGAAAACATTGACCCAGAAGGGGGTGAGACGTCCTTCAAGTGCTCCGAACGTGAAGTGAGGCAAGTGACAGTGCAGGTGTGCTTGAGTGTGTTGTACGAAAACACTCACGTGAGATCACACGCACAGGTTAAAAACATCATCTCCAAGCTGTCCATTCACACGAGGAAAAAAAGGCTCTTTTAAAAAGCATCGACTAAATCAAACCTCAACAGCTGGCTGCGTGCAGAAATCCCACAGCCACTCAAGGAAATCCTCTGTATAAAAACTTTTTAGAGCATTTCTTCTTGTATTAACTCTCTCCATTCGGCTAATATTAAAAACCAAGAACCGGGAGGTGTCGACACCTCTCAGTAGAAAACAAATATAAAGAACAACCAAACGAGTTTTAAAAACACTTTCACCTTTACTGTGCCTCCTCCTGAGGAGTGCATAGAGGGGAAAGTGGAGAGAGAGAGAAAGGAGAACGGAGAACTCTCATTCCCTCTCCTCCTAAGAGACAAGTTTAGGTAGGACTGTGCGAAGAGGTATGGCCTCCCCTGAATCTCCCATCATGTTGCTCCTCAGTTTGTTGTTGGCAGCTGTGGTGCCTATACCCGGGCCGCCCTTGGCCAGAATAGAAGGAAAGGAGGTGCTGTGGTGTTCGGGCAGTCGTTTCACAGTGGCTCCTGGGCTCTTCTCTGTCCCAGGGAGCGGTTTGGGGAGCCTGCGATACAACCACGGGTGCCTGAGGGCCTGGCTCGGGGTGAGGCGCGATGAGGGGTCCCAGTCCAAACACTTCTTTATGAAGTCAGTAAAGGTGGGGTCTTCGCAGCCTTTGAGCACGGCACTCCACTCCTTGCTCCCCGGAGGGCCTCTCATCTTGCCGCGGCGGGAGCGGGACCCTGTCAGCACGGTGGCCCCCGTGGGCAGGGTGTTGGCTCCGCAGTAGCGTGGGTGGCCCTTGGAGTTGATGAAGTTCTTTGCCCTCTTGGCCTGCTCCAGGACTTTCTGCGGGGGCATGCCCAGCAGCTCCATGACGCACGCCAGCTGGTCGCCCTCGTCCTCGCCGGGGAACAGGGGGTAGCCGGTCAGCAGCTCGGCCAGGATGCAGCCGAAGCTCCACATGTCGATGGGAAGGCCGTAACGCGAGCCGAGAATCACCTCGGGGGCTCGGTAGAACCGAGACTGGATGTAGGTGTACACCCGCTGGTGTTCGAAACAGCTGGAGCCAAAGTCAATGACCTGATGGAGACAAAAGAGATGGAGGGGTAAGCAACGAGTGTGTACGAACTGCAACGAAACGCGGCCGGCTGACTGGTTCAGGTGTGTTACCTTGATGCCGCTGCGGCCCTGCTGCTTCAGTAGGATGTTCTCTGGCTTGAGGTCACAGTGGATGATCCTGTGCCTGCTCAGGGCCTCCAGGCACTGCAGGATGGAGTGTGCAAACTTCCTGACGAGTGGCAGGCTGAAGCCCTGGAACTTGTTGCGCTTGATGAGCTCGTACAAGTTCATGCTCAGCAGCTCGAAGGTCATGCAGATGTGGTTGCGGAAGGTGAAGTTTTCCAGCATGTGCACCACGTTCATGGTGCCGTTGCGGTCGTGCTTGCGCAGGTGCTCCAGGATGCGGATCTCCTCCTGCGCCTGCCGGTGGAAGCGCTTCTCGTTGCGCACCATCTTCAGAGCCAGGTGCTGCTGGAGTTTGTGGTCGTACACCTTGGCAACCTGACCGAAGCTGCCCTTACCGATAATCTGAAGAGGAAACAACCATTTTGAGTTAGAAAATTCCTCCACTTGATGATAGTTTGAAAAAACCTTCAAATTAAAACAATTTTAAAACGCGTGTCTGACCTTCAGGAACTCGTAGCGGTAAGCCAGGTGGTCATGGGGGACGTGAATGTAGCCGCCCTGCTCGTCGTCGTAGCCACAGTTGTTGTTGCCACCTGCGATGGCAGGCCTCTTCTTGGCTTTGGGTCCAACGAAGTAGATGTCTGGGTATGAGTGGATCTCTGTTTGCTCCAGAGTGGTGAGCTGAGGTCGGTACAGTCTCAGAGCCTGGTCAGGGGTCAGCGGGCCGCACAGCTTCCCAGAGTTTCCCGCGTTGTCGGCACCGGCGGGACCAGAGGAGTCACTGGAGCCCTTGGTGGATTCAGTGCTGCGTCAAATGACAAAGAAAGCAGAGCTAAGCAACCATGAAAGGGCGTCCATGTGTTTTCAGCCTAAAAGATCTCTGCGATGGAAGTTTCTTTGTCATCTTTACGTTGGTGCGTCTCTCTTACCTGTCCACACTGTGCTCCTTGGACGTGCTGGACACTGAGGCAGATTTACTGGGCGTCTGACCGGTGGTCCCACTGTTCTGAGTGGTTGCTGTGGTTATGGCATTGATCTTACGGTTGTTGGTGGAGTCCTCATAAAGGTACTTGACCTTCAGCTGGCCGCCTCGCACGGTCACCTGATCCCGCATAACAGTCTTGTTACTCACAACCTATTGAAGAAAATCAGATTGGGAGAGAGAGAGAAAGAGAGAGAGACAAAAAGAACATTATATGATTTAGTAAAAACATTGTGTAAGTACCAAAAAAATCTCCACTCTCAGATATTTCTAGATTTACTTCATCTGAGGAAACTAAAGAATTTTGTCGACTTGTATTG
Organism: Malacoctenus triangulatus; assembly: GCA_032274725.1. Taxonomy (NCBI): domain Eukaryota; kingdom Metazoa; phylum Chordata; class Actinopteri; order Blenniiformes; family Labrisomidae; genus Malacoctenus; species Malacoctenus triangulatus. The sequence goes on from JAUESE010000080.1 coordinate 7,290,377, forward strand.
CAAATGTTCAACGGAGGATCATGTGTTGGACCAAACACCTGACTGTGACATTTAAAAAAATGTAAATCACAGGTATGAAGAAAATGCAAAGCTAGCACCAAGGGGCTATTTCTACCTCTATATCACCAATTTGATCTTTCACTTTCATCAGATTCAGATGTGGCCGAATGCATTATGACGACCATCAAGATGAGGATCATGAATAAAACCTTGAATAATCCCATGTGCACACAGAAGAAGGACCCTGCTTGAGTTATGTTTGGTTGGAGCCTAAATACCAAAGACTCTGCAGTCACAGACAGATGGCAATTAGCAAGAGATGTAGCTCGCAGTTAGTGAACCAGCACAACTGGCTCTCCATCCAGTCAGGCAGTAAATGCTAGGAATGATAGTCCCACCCCCAACACAAACACGTGCAAACCCATATCTCTCTACATGCTTTAGCACTCGCTTTTAGCAGTGAGATGTAATGTTGACATACTCTTTCAGTTCCTTTGCAAAGTTTGCCATCGAACTTCTTGAAGAAATTCAAACACTTTGATAAGATTTATGCTGCTACAACAGACTTTCGACTGTCACTCTGTTGTAGCCGATCACAACTGAAACAAACATAAACTGACCAATAGGAATGGTGTTTTTACTTTGAAGAAAACAATAACCTTAAAAAAATCAGTTGGAAGATGTCTGCCCTCAGACTTTCCAAGTGACAGATTGTACACTTGCTTGGAAGGACCTGTGAGGTTAAAAGAGTTTAAGGAAAGGTCTAGAGTCTTGCCAGTAAACAGCTTCGTTTCAGCAACCCCAGGAATTCCTCTCGCTCTCTCTCTCTCTCTCCCTTACCCTCTCGCGCTCTCTCTCTCTCTCTCTCTCTCCAAAGGAAACAGCCCTCCACATGATTATGGAGCACAGGGGAAATGATGGCCATGAAAGTTAGATTATACTCCTATACTATAGAAGCGGTGTGGCTGTGAAGACATGCTGACATTAACTCAGCACGGCCTTCAAATATAGACTGGAGAGGGATATCAACGCGGTCTTTCCGGCCGTCTCCCTTTTGTATCAACACTTTCCAGTGGTTTGAGCGAGCAGTAGCCAGTTGGTCCTAATGTTTTCTTTTCAGCCTTTCATTTAGCTGTATCTCAGAGGTTTGGCCTTCAGGGCCGATCAATGGCTGAAACCACGTCGCCTCATAAAGACAACACAACGAGGAAACACACATTTAAAGTGGGTGCTGACATCTTCCACTGAAAGAGCACTCAGCTGGGAGTGTGTTTGTGTTGTAGGTTTGCATCTTAAAATAGAGCTGGAATGCAGGATGGGTTTTCCATATGTGTAACCATATAGTCTTAACTTATTACAACAGCCCTGTTGCTGACCCAGGGTCCCATGCAGCTGTTGTCCCAAAGCTGCTCTGCCACCACAGTGAATGTCATTGATCGAACCCCCCCACTCTCACCCACATACAGACACTGACACAAAAATCAAAGCTTCTGCATGTGGCACACAAAACAATGATGTATGACAAACTCGCTCTGCAAAGGGGGAGGAGGCTGGGTTTCATGTCTCAATTTTAAGTGGTCAAAAGGCTGCAGAAGGAACCAAAGAGAAAAATCTTCTCTAATGTAGGTCTTACAGAGGGTGGAGTATCGTCTGAGTGCAAATCTGTGTGGTGCAACAGATGGAGAAGAGCTAATCTCTCTTCTGTCAGGGAGACTCCTAAATATCTTCCTCCTTCTTCTCAAGCACAAATGGGGTTGCACAACTCAACACATGCAGCGGCCACACAGGCTGCTATCACAACAAAAACAAACGAGGGAAACACACGGCTGAAATTTAGGCAACAGTAACGGCAACACCAAAGTTAACGCTAACCTCACACAATGTCTACCAGCTCAATTTGATCAACAAAAGGTGATTTCTTTTAAAAAATGTTATCCTCTCTTCCAGCAAAAAAAAAAATGGATGGCATTCGTTTATTATTTTAATGGTGCATGAGGCATCTATGAGTTCGGAACATGCTGAACTGGGGCGAGTGCCTGTCAGTCACATTCAGCTGAGGACAGTACCTCTGTGAGCGTGACAGAAAATACAAAGGAAGAAGGACAGGACTAGAATAGAAAACTAGGCCTAACCTCAGTGCGAGCCCACTGACGGAGGATTATACGAGCTCCAAGGAAGGGAGGAGGGGGAGAATGTTGATTGGTGATTTTGTTAGTGGGTCACATTTTCAAGCCCAATAAATCTTTACAATGTATCAAACCAGCCTCTCTCCCCTCTACTCTGGTGGGACAACGACATCTGATTGTCTGCGTGTGTGTGAGCATTTTTGTTGCCAAAGGGGCTCCAACTCTAGAAAAGCGAAGGGAAGGTACTCCACATGGATCTTTAGATTGGTGACAACCTCAGAACAAAATATTAAAAAGGAGCACCATTAACGTCAAACTTCATGTTCTATCCTTTTCATACTATCTGATCCATTTTTAAATATATTGCACATCGCGGCATTTACAGTCATAATACTGTTATAGCCTTAAATAGCAACATTTTTGGTCGAGTATTATTCTATCAGACAGAAAAACAGGACGATAACCACCGACAGGACTGTGTTTGAAACGCTCCCATTTAAATTTAGAGTTTTTATTACTTCCTTTTAAAACAACGGTTTTTATTTTGAAAATGGCTATCGTAAGTCACAGCACAGAGGTGAATACAAACGTAGCTTCATCACAGTCCCAACTGTAGAAGCTCTGTAGCTATGACTGTCAAAGGTAGCTGCCATTGTGTCAACAACAGCTTTGTCTTCTTCCACTTTATTGCCACTCATTTAAGTTTAGCAAACCTTTACTTGGAGGAAAATATATATATAAGCAGTAAATCTATTCTCTGCACGAGTGGGTTATACTCTTGAAATATTCCGTTGATCACGTGTGTGTGTGTAATTACGTGGCTGATCTGCATGGAGCAATCCATCTCTTCCTGAATAACTATGCCGGACTTCATGCATAAACATGGTTTGTGGTTGCTTGCTGACTCAATTCTTTGTCAAGGCAGATACAGGAAGTTTTGTATCGAGACGAGAGCGTACAATATGAAAGTGTAATTTGCATCCTGTCACCTGCTCGCTATGAAGTTGTTGTTTTGTTTTTGTTACAGCTGGGCAACAAATGTTCACATGATTAGCGTCCACTGTTTGAGCCTTTTATTTACTTAACTGAAGACACAAAGTGAAATCTTCGCTTCTGCACTGATGCAACAAGCGTTGTCATTTGTCCCCAGGCTGCTGATCACCAGTGCTTGGACGACCACGTTATCCTCACTGATGGGTATAAAGTCTGACTAAATTTCCATGTTGGAGATAAGGCGCGGGAGAAGCTACCCACCCTGTTCAGCAAGGAACGCGTACAAGAGTGCTGAATAGGACCGGGGCTGAGCAGGGAATATCTCTCTGAGGAACAGGATGTCTGGAGACAGAGCCTGCTTCAGCACAGGAAACGGGGCTGAACTAGCTTTGTGCGTATGTGTGTGCGTGTGTTTGCGAGGATACTTACTGTGTGTTTGGGCATCGGGGGCAGCCCAGACGGACTGTTTGTATCTGCGTCGTCTTTCAGGATGTGGTCTGTCCTCATGTACGAGTCGTAGAGACCATCAGCGTGGCGTGCTAGAGGGCGAAAAATGGACAAATAAATCAGTGTGATCACACAAGCCCATCAAATCTACAACACAGCCAGGACTCAAATTGGAGGATATTGTTTGACAACAATCTCTAGAAAACACCATTCAATCTTCCCCGCTGAGAAACACAATTCAATGTTAGTCTAAAGCAAGCTAACACTTATTGATTATCTCATCAATCAAACTACCAATTCCAATTACTACCTTGAGACTAACACAAACACTAAGCCTGACAAATCCCCCGGGCGGACCTCAGCGAGCATGCCTCATTATACCGGTCTCTGTTCACCAGCGCGGAAGAACATCGCCAGCCACAACGCCCTGGCACAACATTTACCGTGACAAGGCTGCAGACACACAATTGTATCTATTGTGCTCAATGGGTTGCATCCAAGGCCAGGACTCCAACCTGACCAGCTTAGATAGGGCTTAGGGTCCCAGATCGCTAGCGCTGCAAGTGGTATTATTGGCCTAATGGGGGTAACAGATGCCTCTGTGACGACAGCATCTTTCCGTCTGTCCATCTGCTCATTCAGGCCAAGTCAAGTCGCCGCACACCAGGTGTGCTCAGAACTAGATCTCGTATGGACGGATGCGGGCGCTTGTCATTCAGTCGTGCTGTGTTTCATGCTCACCTCTGTGGCATCACGCCAAACACCTACTGAGAGATGATGCACACATGAGTAGAGGGATGAAAGAAGCATTTGGGACAGTAGGCGGTACACAGTTACTAAAATGAGAACCCCCCCATCGGTTGGCAGTTTATTCCCTCAACAAACTATCGCCAATCGAAGTTGCTACTTCAAAAGAACAAGGCTGAGTGCATAATCTGCGATAGTTAGAAACTAGGCTGATTAGCTTGTCAGCGTAAGCATTTTAGGGACCTATTGTATTGCATTAGCTCATTAACAAAACCAGGTGGCATGTCTGGTGTTGTCTGGGACGAGTCCCTGAGAGTGTTGCAACTGTGTGCAGGTGCGTCAGAGCCCATGTCCCCAATGCTAACTCCTAAACACACCAGCTCCGGGACAGATTAGACCTGCTGCTTGGATACAGACGCATTAAACCTGCACAGCGCAGCAAACAGCGGCATTAGGGCTCCAAACACACAACATTAGGCACCAGCACAGACCCCATTAGCCTTCTGCAAACTCCTAATCACTCAGTGGGGGCTCGGCACTTTCTGTACAGAATTGGACTGACTTTGTTGTCCCAGCAAACCTTCTCGGGGGGAGAAAAACATTGAACAGGGCCCAAACTTCAATGTAACCAAACATTTGGACGTCCTTGTCCAGCTGGCGCTCAGCTTTCTGTGAATCCCCCCCCCTCCCTCTCTCTCTGTCTTTCTCCACTCAGCAATGAGGAGAGAACAAGGTTCAAGCAAACAGCCATACAGCAGATCATGTGTCATAAAACGTGTGAGTGGGACCGTGGTGGGGCAAAGTCACGGCTTTTCTGTCCTACCTCTTCCTGGTATTTTGGACAGAGTGTCTCTTTACAGACAGGACGCCCATAGTGAACCACAGACTGACAGAAACTTGGAAGGAATGTCCCATTTCTTTTCCCTTGGACATTTTCGAGGATACATGTTATTTAAAAATGCCCTAAAATACATGCTGAACAGTGCAAAAGACAAATCACATTCCAACGCGTTTTAACAATTAAAGCAGCGGTTCCAGACGTGGTACGAAACCCAACTGTGTGGGTGTTTTTTAATCGAGCAGTATCATGCAGAGAGATAACATCTGGATTAGATTTAATAAGTCAATAAATGCTTACGAGAAAAGGAGCAGTAACACTGCAGCGACCTTTGGACGGTTGTCAGAAAACAGACCAGCGAGTCTGATACGGAACCACAAATCGAAAGAAAACATGTTTACAACCAACGTCTCGTGAAAGGCGATAAACACAGACACCGACTTTGATAACAGCTACGTCGGCACAAGTTTACAGCACGAGCCGAGAGCCAAGAAAGATACCGAGGAAAGTCACGTTTTTGGCACAAGTTCCGTGCGAAATTGCGGATGTTTGAGGCCATAACTGGTGCCACGACAGGCCATGAGCTACTTTTCGCTCTCCTTTGTTTGTCTCGTCTGTTGTGATCGGTGTAAATTCGCTCCACGTCCAACAAAAGCTGTTAAAACAAACGTGAACACATTGAGGAAACAAACAGTACTGACAAAGAGTGGAACACTTTGGTGCGGTTACCTGTTGCTATTGGGCCCTCTGGTTTTCTGCTTATTATCATCATAATTGCGATTAACAAGTGATGCCAGCATCCGAAGCGAGGAAAAATCCAAAGCACAAAAATTGAAAGTTCAAACTAGCAAACGAAGCCGAAACACATCAGAAACTGCTCCGCTGACAGTGTTTTGCTAGTGAGTGCAGCAGTCCAAGTCCTGTCGAGTTGACGTCTCTATTCAACTAGAATCTCACTCGTTTTCACTCTGACAGTATTTTATCATCGCCGTTCGGTTTTTTTTAGAAGATAAAATTCACAGTGTCGTAATGTTACTGAGTGGTTGTCACGCTGGTCCTGGCAGCATTCAGTAAAAAAAAAAAAAAAAAACCTCAACAGGCGGTGGGGGTCGTCTCCCTTCTTGCTAGCTAGCCTGCCAGCTAGCTCGCACAGCCACAAAACCAGCCGTCCGGCCGGGAGCCGCTCCCTCTGTTAAAAATAGTTTGAGTCCAAATATTACGGCGCGATGCTGTGACCCCGGTGCCCCTCGCCTCTCTCTGACGGTACAATGCGTCGGTCCAGAGCACCATTCCCGTGCTTATTCCCGGTGAGCTGGTCTTGGCAGTTGGCGAGCAGCGATGCTACCACTTCGTCGAGCCCCCAGGATTTGTCCTCCTTCGGGACAGTGTTGAGGGGGCTGCTGCGCTCGCCTTCGGGTGGGACGGCTAGCCACAAAGCAGGCTAGCTGTGTACGAGCCCCATGTTTGGGCGCAGAGGCAGCCGGAGAATCCCTCTTCGCACGGAAGCGTCTCTTGGAGCCAGCGCAGGTGAAGCTGCACTGTCGGGTCCCTCTCCTGAGCTCTGCCAGCACCTTATTCGACGCGGCTGTGTGTTGTTGCTAAGGGCGTCTTTGGCGAGCAGAGTGTCAGCAGGCTCGCGCGGGGAGGGGGAGCGGGGCGGGGCTTAGAGAGCGGCCAGACAGCCAGCAGAAGGGCGCCCCGCAGCGTCCGCCTGCAGCTCTGCAGGGGAGCCCGCTCTAATGTGTTCAAGATGTGCTGTCCAAGCCTCATCCTGTCCTGTGTGAGCCACACAGAGGAAAAAGTGACTGAGCAAAATGCCAGCGCAACGCAAGCCCCCATTTTATAACTCATAAAACAATATATGGGGTTTTAGTGATGAAAACATACAGAGATCCAAAATGCTTGCAAACACTACAAGTTCTTCTGGTCAGCTTGGCACCTTTGGCTAAAGTCTTCAAACATTACCCAGCAACTTTGATGCTCTTTCATTTCACTTCATGGTTTTCATGTGGTAGGTAATCATCTCACAGCACAGAGGAATCAGCTAAAATAAGGACAGACAACATAGTCCCATTACATGTATAAGTAAGACCGAAGAGCCGATTCGACTGTCCTTCAACAGGATTAAGTGTGCATCAGACTCTGAAGTGGAAGCTGCCTGCTGGGACTGGTTGGTGTTTGGGCCTGGTGACAGAGAAAAGAGAAAGGACTAAGGACGAGCAGCAACCCAC
>JAUESE010000080.1:7374314-7385312 GCA_032274725.1 Malacoctenus triangulatus
GTGTGTGTGTGTGTGTGTGTGTGTGTGTGTGTGTGTGTGTGTGTGTGTGTTTGTGTGTGTGTGTGTGTGTGTTTCTGGTCTGTCTGACAGTATGTGTAATACATTAAATCAACCTCGACAGTGGCGGGCGACGCTTCCCCCAAAGCGTTACGGAAATCATCCAAGACGGCTCCCAAATAGCGGCAAATGGGCGCGGGCGTCTTTCATGTGCGGGCGCGTCGCCGGGCGGGGCGGAGGCGCGTCGCCGGGCGGGGCGGAGGCGCGCCGCCGTCTCTATCAGCAGGTCAACACTTGTCATCGTTCTGGCGTCTGACTGGCAGCGCGGAACAACTCCCCACTCCTCCATTAACCAGCCATTAATCGTTCAGTCACCCCTCCCCGTTCCTCCCTCCCATCTTCCTTTGGCCGCGGTCATCGCCCGTGTTTCACGGGGACCTGGAGGGCGGCGTGGGCGCGTGGAGAGGTCTCCCCCGGGGGGGCACGCGGCGCTGCTTTGAAGCCTAACGCAGTGTGTAATAGCCTCCCTCTGTCATCCAACCGCCATCTATCAGAGCGAAACTGTAAACACACACCAAAACAGCCACACCGGAGGGGAGGGGGGGGAGAAAAAAAAAGATGCGTGCCACCAAACGTGTACGTGACTGGTATGTGCGTCCTTACGCAGCAAACTGTTATCGCCGGCATTCCGAGAGATATCAGTGGCGTGCCGAAAATGGCTGGAGGAAAATTGCAGAGATGGAGATAGGGGGAGCGGGTGAGAGCAGGGAGAGGAGGGAGGGCGAGGGACGCGCGAGTCAAAGACTGGATCTGCTGATGGCTGCTGATCCTTATCGCGGTGCCACTGAAAGGCAGCAGGGCAAAGGGGGGGGGGGGGGGGGGGGGGCCGACGAGAGCAGAAGGATATGTTCCATCGCACAAAGGATGAGACCCAAAACAAAAAGTCGATAGCACCAGATAGCATCGGTGCATTCACCTAGAGGTCATCGCGGCGATGTCTTCTGCCGCAAGTTTTCTCAGACCGGGTGAGGAGGGAGGGGGGGGGGGAGGGAGGCTCGGGGGAGGTTATCGCTCATGTGCCCGAGATGGAGCAATGCAGCAGAAGGAGCCTCAGGTACACGAGGAGGGAGTGCGGCTTCACGCACTGCCAGCCAACCTGACTTTAACATCGACGTCTTCAGGAAGAATGAATTAGTGTCGAAAAGCTGCTTATGCAGCAACAATGAGGGGAATTGAACTGATCACAACTAGCAACAATATCACACCACATTTCTGTTGCGTCCTACTCAGCTGGAAGAGAACCTGCCTGAGACGGACCACAGAAAGCTGCCGGCATGACAAGGAAACGATGGCCGCACTTTATAGAGCTATAAGCTATAAAAAATAAAGGTTACACTGGAGGTAAAATGTGGAGGTCATGATTGGACAGCAGAGTGTGTGAGTGTATCCTATGCAGCTACTGCAATGCCCCCCCCACACACACACACACATCTGTTCCCTCTCTCCAGCTCGTTGCTCCAGAAGGTATAACTCACGCTCGCACCGGCTAATGTGTGTAAGCGCGCATGTATGTGTGTGTCTGCACGCGGCGCAGGAGTGGCCTTGCAGCGTAACGACTGCTGCAGAGGGACCGGCTCCGACGACCTGAGGCCGGCGGCGGTGACAGGCCGGCCCGTGAGTTATGGCCCCCATTTCAAACAGGCGGCAGTCCGTCACGCCGGCCGGCGCGGGTCCCGAGGAAACAGAGCGGGGGGCCCCGCCCTGCTTTCTCCTCGTCCCGGGGAGGACGCGCCGCCACCGCGATCGGATTTTTACTGTTCCTCTCTCTGTGCCTCCTCACGTGCGGTCCCACCTGCTCATCCAGGCGCGTGTGCGAGCGCTGCAGAGACAGGGGAGACCGAGAAACTGGGACGAGCTGCAGGGAGAGGCTCCCGGCGAGGAGGACCACTCGACACCTCGGCACAACAGCATTCTGATAAACAGCCCCACAACAACAGGACGCATTCAAGAAACCCTCTTTTCTGTACTTCTTTCATTCTGTTTCTCTGCCGCATCATTTCGCTCCCACATCGGGTTGATTCCACGATGTGGAACGAGCTGCGAGCGCTCGCGGTGAAACGGGAGCTGAACGGGGACTCGGGTCGTTGTTCACTTCACCACACTCGGGCGAAAGAGCACTTTGTGAGCAGACTTTTTCATTAGAGATTAACTCCTTAATGAATATTTGGGAGCGGCTTGCCATAGTGAGGAATGCAAAGAAAAGGAGATTATAGAAAATGCATGAGGCAGGTCATTAATTTCAGCAGGCTTAATTCAAGAGGGAGGAAGATTACGCTAATCAGTGTCTCCAAGCTTACGGGACAAACTTGGAAAATGTTCATTATTTACATTCATACTTTTCTCCAAATTGAATATTATTTTTCAGCCCTCAATAATATACTTCAGTGCGAGTGACGGCCGGATGGAGCGGTGGCTTCTTGTTGCGTAACTTAGCCGGTCAAAGTGATGCTAATGCGTAATGCTAATACATTAGCTGGATGAGTGAAGCAGGGTGTAGAAATGGAGCACAACAGCGCTTTCCAAGGCCTGTAACAGGATGAACTGTGGCACAGGGAGCTCGGGAGGGTTGAAAGGAGACAGGAAAAAGAAAAAGCGCTCCAGGACAGAAACTCTCAGACCCGACCAGCAGAACGAAAACAGTTTACACACCTTATTATAGTCTGGTACCCTCTGACTCTCCGGAGCAAAGTAAAACATCTGGGTTGAACTCTTACTGCTCTGTCATCCGGTTAGACCTGCTCCAGCATTATCATCTCCAGCATTATCATTTCTCACTCAGATATATGCAGGTGATGCAGATTGTTCCACCCAACGCAGAGGTGTGCGTTTCGGCGTGCACTCTCTGTGCGTTGTTGGAATATATCAGACTGAATTAGTCTTCCTGCAGCAGAGCAGGCCGGGGTCAGCTGGAGTTCGCTGGCTAAACGTCACTCGGTGGATGTTTTGGATGTTTGGATGACGGCGTGTTTCCACTGTAGTCTGCAGAGAAGCCTTGAGCAAATTGTCACACGACTTGTAAAGTTAAAAAAGAACAACACCAACTCACAGGGGTGGAGGGAGGGGGAGGGGACTCATCAAAAACCGTTCCTCTTGACATGGTGAAAGCGAAAATAGAAAAGTGCGCGTGTGCTTGTAAACCACAACGGAGGCGTCAAAGCTCACCTGAGGTCAGCCCGGGGACGCCTGAGCTCACAGTGAAACAGGCCTCTGTGTGGATCGAATGCACAAACACACACGCACACTCTGTTGTTTCGCTTTCTCAGCCATACCCGACTACTTAGCGAGCATGACATATCACCCACATGACTGTCCCCACGTCCCCACCGCTCAAACATCACCATCTCACTCGTCTGATGGTTACCGCAGTAACCTGTAAACTGACTGCTAGACTTGAAATGTCACTTCATCTGCGGCATTGTTGTTTCTTTTTATTTTGGCATCTGATGCAGCATCAAACTAATGAGTGTGTTACTGAAACTGGACCACCTGGTTTATATAAATAACCGGTGCATGCAACAACACGTTCACATCACTGCCACTCCGAGTTGGAAAGCAGTCAAACAAGTGTGTCATTAAAAAAGCAGAAAACACTCTTAAGGAGCTGCTCCCGAGCTGTGGCCTCCCTGAGGACCAGCGAGGCGGATGACAAGACACGCTTTCCTGGAAGTATCACTGTCTCACATTGTTAGGCCCCGCCCACGTGAACATGACAACCTGTTCGAATTCAAAACCTTTTCCCGTAAAGGCGAAGAGTACCAGGAAACTAAAATTCCTCAGAAGCGGAGCTTGGGAGTTTCAAAAGTTAGCTTTTCTATAAAAACAGTGTTGTTAAACGCTGTTTTCACAGGGTTGTTTTTCGTGGACTAAACGTCAAACCAATAGAGAAAATGTTTAAAAAACTTGCATAGGCTTCTCTAAAACTTCACGGACGTGGCCTCATGTTACAAGGTTGCAGCTCGCTAAGTCCTGCTGGTCACGTCTTCCTTTCTCAGGCCTCTTGCCCTTTGACACGGTGACAGTCTGCCGCCCAGTGAGCTCTAAACACATGATAACAAAAACAAAGCTATCTGTGCTGTCGGAACGGCACCACGAGAGTACGCCTCTCCCAGGAGCGGAGCAGGGAACATGAGGTCGAAGACTTTACACGGTGCGTGAGTGTGTGTGTGTGTGTCCTGTTTGGTGTGAGGGACCATGTGTGTTTGTTGGAGGGGCGGACCTCGTGTCGGAATCAGCACAACACAATGGAGCACTGCAGTGTGGGTGGCCACACCCTTTCCTCCCGGCTCCCCTCAAAAATCACTCTGACAACGCTTTAAAGGGAAGGCGCAGAAGGTGGGAGAGGGCAGGGGAATGGACGCAGCAGAGGAGAAACTGGTGGGAAGGGGAAAAGAAAAACAAAGGGAGAGGTTCAGCCCATTATCAGTTCCAGTGGAAATATGACTTGCGATTGGAGAGAGACAGAGCGGGCGGAGTGAAAGAGATGTGGGCACAGAAGAGTCTAAACGGGGACAGATAAACACAGAGGGAGAGGGCGAAAGACGCAGCGCTGTGTTGTGTTCTGCAATGCGAGGCTGAATTATTGATGCCGCCTCTGAGTTAAAGGGGTGAGAAGAGGGAGCACTTTCACACACTGCATCATAAACACGCACAACTGCATATGCAGAGCTGTCAGGGGGGGATATACGACGGCGGGCCCTCTCCACAGCATGGCTGGGAGTTGTAAGCAAGTCCCCGGAGAGAGTCTGGGGCCGGCAGGGGACGGGCTGAGGTCAGGGGTCACAGCAGACCCGGGGGGGGGAGACATGTGGCACACACCTGTTCTGAGACCTGCGCGAGCGGACGCGGAGTCCGACACGCGATACACGAGACGAGCAGGACGGTCATTAGAGCCGTTTATTGTTCGCCGGTTCGCGCCAGTTTGGAGGAGTACAAAGCGCGGCGCGCTGGCGCTCCTTCGTCCCTTCCCCGCTCGTGTTTTTCCTCCCTGGCTGCCCGGCTCCCTTTCTTATCCGCAGAGGAAGCCTGTTTGATCTCGCAGAGTCCTGCTGTTCCTCCTCTCCAGCTCCCAGACATCAGGCGTTACGCTCCTCTCTCGCTCACTCGACAGCAGCAGCGCTCCCCTCCTTTTTCTTTTCTGTGTTTCTTCATAAAGAGAAGGAGAACCACGGGCTCCCCCCCCCCCCCTTGCTAGAAATCAGACACATTCTCCCACTTGTACCAGAGACAACAAAATAATTCATGAATTCAAAATGGATGCTGTAGGAGCTGTGCTGAGGCCAGCTGTGCTGTGTGCATATGGACCACGTAGAATGTGAGCTATGTCAGCGATGTATTTCATTGGGAGGACAGTGGCTGTCATTGTCATCTGCAGCAGAGCAGCGCACAATGGAGAAGGTTACAGCCAGGGACCTGACTCACACACACTCACACACACACACTGTAAGCCTTCCTGCTCCTTTTGGGTAACAAAGACCCTGAAAACAATGGGCAGCGAGTGTCAACGTGTTCTGCACGAATACAATGGTTGACTTACACAAAAAAATATCTTTTCCTGGCAGGCTTTACATGTTTTTTAATGGAGTCCTGTGTGTTCTTTTTTTTTCTTTCCTGTCTCAGGTCTTTAAATACAGTTTCTGCAGTTCTGAATCTTTGAACACGTCAGACACCGGAAGGCAAACAAGGACTCTGCATGTTGAATCTGGGTTTGTTCTCGCAGCGAAGTTATCAACTCGGAGATCACACATAATTTTAATGCAACGCTAACATTCGGTGTGATTGCATTTGCTAATTACATTTTTTTTTAATACAGCAGTTTCCATGGTTACACAAGGAGTCTGTCTTTCCTTCACGGGAGTCAAATCGAGTCCCGAGGAAAAAACACAGATGTGTAGAAGTGGAGTAATCGGGATGGGCGGGGTACGATACGATCTTTAAGGAATATTTACTGATAACTTCATACATTTACGAACAAATGGATGAGCACCCTGTTAGAGGATTATCTAGGTTAACTTGTTTGACAAGTTATTGGAACAAAGACCACGTCTGAGTATGAGATAAGTAAGATGCCAGACTACAATTTTTCCAACTGTATCATCAGATTTCTCGTCCCCACATTGAGCGATTGTTTCTGTTAAAACTAAATGCTGCTCAGAAACTCCGGCATTTTCCTGACGTGAGGCTTTTCCCTTGGCGCGAAAGGACCGACAATGGCTGGCGAAGGTTTACATTCATGCTCAGACTCAGCAGCAGGAATTCACTCTGCCGGACCGGGGAAACTCTCTCCTTCACATTCCTCTGAGGGAATACCACCCGCACATGACAAGAGCCCCACTCACGCTCGGGCCACTTAGCCCGCCGCCTCCCACTGCAACCTCTGCACAGAGAGAGCGACTGTGCGTATGCGCGCAAGTGTCATGGACAGCAACCTTTAACACGCATCCCTGGCCTCAGACAAAAAGAAATGACACAGAGGAGGAGAGGAAGGCTCGGGATTCTGGGAAAAAAAAAAGTGGATGAGGGAAGGAGTGATGGGGTCGCAGGAACATGCTTGAGTCAGGCAGCTATGCGACAAATGAAATGGAGTGATTGATGGTGGGGGGGTGGGGTGGGGGGGCTCATTGTGCTGAAGAACGCTCCCGTCTTTCTTAAACTCTCCATCACCCCGAACGCTGAGGGCTCGACTTTGCTCTTTCAAAGAAAAAAAAAGAAATCTTTGTGTCTCCGTTCCCAGCTCGGCACAGGCCCGGGCACAAACCTTCCTTCCCACTTTCTCCTCCCGGAGCAACACGCGCTCTGTTATCTTTACGGACAACATCCACCGGCCTCACACCGGCCCCCTGTCCTGCATGGCCCAGTGCACGACAGGAATGAGTATGTGTGTGTGCATGTACGAAGGGTGGGATGTTCCCATTTCCACTCTGTTTGAAGCACATGGACTGAGTCGGAATGCGGAGGGGGGGAGGAGGGCAACAGAGGGAGCGTCAGGGGACGGACGAGGGCGGTAATCTGAGAGGGGTATCCCACAGTGCAGGCGAGCACATGGTCTTTACACTCCACTGTGGGCCCGCCACACAAGGGGAGGGGCCGCTGACAGAAGAGAAGTCCCTTTCAATGGCATGCCTGGACGGAGCGCTGCAACGCGACCTGGTAGGAACCGAGGTTAAACTACACACGGCTCGCCTCTGAAGGTGGAAACGTGGGAAGGGCCACAAAGTTAATGAGTGAACATAAAATTTGCAGAAATGAAGACTGATGATATTCTTAATTCTGGTTTGCAGATTGTTGACGGAGAAAAGAGAAGAGCTCAAAGGTTTTTCTTCAACGAAAGACAGTTTTTTACAGCCAACATTCAACTCAAACGAAAAGTTGCTGGACTGAAAGTAGAACATCAACTTTCCCAAAGTTAAGAGTGAACCGAAAGTTTGATTCAGCATGCAAACCTTGAGAGGCCAGTCTGCTTTACAAGAACACAAAATATCATCAATTGATTCATCTTCCAGAATAAAACTTGACCGCGTCCTCAACTCAAACGGTAATTTTTTAACTTTTCACACGTTTTTAGGTTCGATTTCAGTTTAAACTCTTATCGGATTCTCCATGGAAACTGTTTGCTTCTGCATCCTGTCTGTTGTGCAACAACATCACAATCTGGTTTTCTCTCACTGACCAGATAACGTGCCGCTGCATCGCTGCAGCTCGCAGACACATCTGGCTGCATGTTGACTGTGTGATCTCCTGTTTGTGTTTCTTTGAAACTCGAACTAGGATCAGTAAAAACAACAAGGCTGCTCCACCTCGACTCCGTGTGCATGACAAGCCTCGGCAACGGTGTAGCTGAAGGGATCATAACCTATTTCATGCTCCCGCTCTGGAGGAGGTGTGTGAGGGCAAACGGAGTCATGCAACAGCACAACAAAGATCCACCTTTTAGGTCCCGTGTTTGCACACTGCATGTTCTGGAACCATGACTGCACATATCACACGGCCACAGGACATATTTAAACATGCATGAGTGAGAGCGCTCATATAAGCATTTTCCCCACTTTCACACACAGACACACAAACACACTCGAGCGCACGCTCATACAATTACACTTGTGTGCACACACACAAACCGATAGACACCAGTGCCCTGTGGTCATGCACAGTGAGAGTCACATCGGGAGAGAGTCAGTGAGCAGGCTGCTGCATCGGCGCGCGTATCAGGCCTCCGATATGTGCCGGTGCCTGTAGCATCCCAGCAGCAGCGCGTCGTGCGATGCAGGTAAACCACATTTTCTGGGTGGGTGAACTCACACCAGGCATGGCACCAGCGCTGACATGTCAACACAGATTCAGGGCGGCGAGCCATCAGACAAGCCGATGCGGTCCCACCACACCCTGCAACATGTGCCGCCCCGCAAGGCGGGAGACAATTGCGGTGAAAGCACTTATACCCCGAGTGAGAGTTGAACCCACATGTGAGCAACTTCATGTGAAGCTGTTAACCTCTGGTTTCACAGATCGGCACGAATCAGACGGGAGTTCCTGCACTGAGGGCCTTCTGCTCCGTCTCTGTCCCGTTCCTTTTAAAGGAGAGGCTCAGCTCTAAATCTGTTTGTTGGCAGCGCCCCATCCCGTTTCCTCTGGCTTGTTTTGTGCGCTGCGACACAGAAGACAAATCTTTCAAAGGGACTTTGATTTTTTCCAGTTTGGGTTGCCAAGTGTCACAATCAAATAAGAGAATGGTTTATTATGTTGTTATGTACAAAACATGTGTCATGCTACTATTTGACTCGCTTGCTGCCTCCCACTGCAGGTGACTGACGAGGGTTTCAGATCTCTATCAACAGAAAGTGAGTCGATCCACAAAAATAGTCTTTTTGGACTTTATTAGGCAACAAAATTTCACTTTGCATGAGTTTGCAGGCAGACTAGTTTTTACTTTGGAGAGATTTTTGGAGATATTTGAGCTTTTCTGTACGTGCGTCCTGAAAATCAAACAAACCCAGACCAAATGTATAACCTCCAACATAAGACAGTGCACACTCACCGACACCAGCGATGAAGCTTTCACGCTGGTAAAGTGAAGTGTGCGTGTGTGTGTGTGTGTGTAGAGGGAGTGGAGGTGAGGCTGAGTGTGTCGTGAGACGATAACATGGGCTTCAAGGTGGAACGAAGGGCTGAGTCTGTTTTTAGGATCAGAGAGCAGGGATGCTCCTTTTTAGGGTAGAGACCCAATCCAAGTGTGTGTGTGTGTGTGTGTGTGTGTGTGTGTGTGTGTGTGTGTGTGTGTTGCTATTTCTTTTACGATGTGGTGCAAAAACAGAGTGTGCGGGTACACCGTGGGAAAGAAAACTGCAGTATTCTCGCATTCAAAGTAGATTTGAAGTAAAGCCCGGACTCAGCACTTTACACAGCCCTCTCTAAGCCGGGCGAGGAACACCGGGAGAAAACGGGAGAGATCTCCACCAGAGCGCCTCTGATGCTGGGAACAACGAAAATAGAACTGGTACACTAACACTAACACAGCGAACTGGGGGGGAAGAACACTGTGTTCTCACACTCACTGATATAAGAGAAAGGAGAACGCGAGAAGCTGCAAACGAGTGTCTGTGTCTGTGTGTGTGTGAGTGTGTGAGTGTCGGGAAGGATGCAGATTCGGTCGAGAAGAGGTGATGAATGGCTTCATTAAAACAGCATTAGGAGAGGTGTGAACCCGGCGAGTGAGTGCCAGGGTGCCATGATTGCTCTCTTCCAACACACAGAAACTTGTCACAATAGTACATTTTTCTCTCTTTGTTTGTAGCCTGATTCACAAACAGACTCGCGTGCACAGCATTTGTTTTGAACGGGGTTTGTTTTTTTAAATACTGCCCCGTTTCCTTCATAAAAACGACGCTTAAAGCGTCAATGTCGGACCTGATTATTCTCCCAAAAAAAGCGGCAGCAGTTCAGATTTAGCTTTAATCAAACATCACCTTGCTTCATCGCACTCACACACAACCAGAGCGCCCCGCCGCCTGAGGGAGATGAGGAAACGCCAGTGACACCATGGAGAGAGGAAGCGGTGAAAAGAAGGAACACAAGCTGAAAAATAAAGCGAAGAGGCAGAAAAGAAGAGAGGAAAAAAACAAAACCCTGAAAAGACCAAAGAGTGAGGGTTCAAAATGGGAGTGAAGTGTGTGTATGTGTGTGGTTGTAACCTGATTAGCCAGACCCTACAGGGGGAGGCAAATCTACATTATTCTTTCTCATTTTCCCTCTGCTCCTCACAAACCCAGAAAAATGGGGGCAATTCAGTAACCCTAGCAACCAACTCTCTGCCTACGTGCAGGCAGAAGCTGCTGATGGAGGGGGAAGGAGAGAGGAAGAGAGAGAGAGACAGGGACATGGAGTGAAAAGGCTCACACAAGTGCACGCTCCACACATGCAGGCTGAGCCGAGCAGATGAATCGTGGAGGCTGGTCGAAGTGGGGTTCCTTTGCTTCTTTATCCTCCATCAAAACCCTTTTCTTTATTCAGACCTCCGCTTGCACGGCGCCCGGATCCCCTCCTTCTCTTTCTTCTCCCTCCGTGTTTCTTCCCCGTCCTCCCTCCTCTCCTGCTCTTTTTTCCCCTCCTTGCTTTTTCACCTCCAGCTCTCCGGCCGGTGCGAGAGCTGTTCAAACACAACCTGTTTCCTCTGGCCTCCCTCGGGAGCATTATCCAACCTTTCTACTGTTGTGCTTTCTCTCCTCTTTTTTTCTTTCTCCCTCACTCCTATTTATTTACAGCTGGCTGTGTGTTCCCCCTATTGATTGTTTTACTGAGGATATGAGTGGGCTTTGTCTTTGGCCCGCTTGGCTTTATATAGATCCTTCTGTTCTTTAAGATGGTCTCAGCAACGGTTACACACACACACACACACACACACACACACACACACACACACACACACACACACACACACACACACACACA
>JAUESE010000080.1:7602822-7614313 GCA_032274725.1 Malacoctenus triangulatus
CACACACACACACACACACACACACACACACACACACACACACACACACACACACACACACACACACACACAGTAGCCAGCCATAATCAAGGACGCTAATATCAATTCCCTCTTATAATTAGCCAATTCCCTAACGACACTTCCTGCTCCTCCTCCTCCTCCTTTTTCTTCTCCTCCTCACACATCATCACACTCTCACCTCCCACCCCACTTTTTTTTTTTTACACGTGTGCCACCCCAACGGCTACAGACCCACAAACACACTCTGACTGCAGAAATATCCTGCAAACAACACACGCAATTTTGGAAGTGAGATGATTCATGGCATCGAGTGCTTGTCAATTAAGGTTACTGCATAAAATTATCGCCTGTCCCAGAAACTCCACCTCTGAGACCTGCGAGAGTTTCTTTTGTCTTTTTGTTCGCGCGTTAGTGGGGGGGGGAGGGATTTCTCAGTCACTATGTCACATCTGTCAGCACACATCTGGATGTGAGCATCAAGCAGAGTGACAGAAAAGGCTCCCGTGTTGTCCTGCCGTCGTCCTCTCGGTGGGACTTGATGCTGCGCTGTGTTTAAGTTGAGGTTGGGGCTCTCCACATTCCTGTTGAGAGTTCCGTGTCAGCACGCACACACACTTACCGCAAGGACTTTAATGCAGAAGCACGGCTCTTGATAGGGAAAGTACTGTATATAAGTGCCCCCTAGTGGCTTGTCTTGTTCACTAGCACGTCGGGGGGACCCAGATGTGCTCCATATGGAAGAGCTCTCATCAGTTCGTAAAGAAAAAGCCTCCTTCAGTCCCCGGAGCTGGTGTGACTGGATAGATTTAACTCGGGCTCGAGTTCTGTGTCAGATTGCAGATCAGTTTCAGTAGAGAATAAATAAAACCACGTTCACTTGAGAGAAGTGGGAAGTAAGACGCCGCAGATTATTTCTTATTATACAGTTATTAACTGTCACTTCAGTGTACTTAAGTGTTTGGGTGTTTTTTTTTAATCAACACTACATTTAAATCTTGAGTTTGGATTTGAGAGAAATATTTGAGATCATTATTTGCCTTTCGGTTTGGTCTCAGTCCAAATAGAGGGTGTGATAAGACACAGAACAGAACAGGTTCTTAAGTGAATTCATGAGTGTTGTAGAACGGTTATGCTGAGAAAAAGCACCAAGTTTAAAAACACCTCGAGCAAACTCTGTTTTGCTTGAAGGAAGCAAAAACAATCTGCTCAAGAAATTGCATAACGTCATTTTTTTGTATAAACCAGGTTGGAAAATTTACCTTCAAAGAGTTTTGGCCAGTTTTAACTGTGATCAAATACTTTGAATTGAATTCACAAAATTTTACTAGTTGGATTTTAGATTTTTGTGATAAGTAAAATAAAAAAAATACAATCTGGCCTCCGTCTCTGCGAGCACTCGAGGTTTTTATGATCTCATCCTTGAGAAATAATGTCTCAAAGCAGACATGCAAATCCAGTTCATTTCACTCTGTGTATAAACTGCAATATAGAAATAACCCCTCTGTGTGTGTGTGTGTGTGTGTGTGTGTCCAGGCGGCTCTGGCAGAAAGCAGCCTGGCCCTGCTGAACAGCCCGCAGCTGGTGACCCCTCCGTCTGCCGCCAGCCTCAACATGCTGCACGTGGGTCATGATGATGTCAGCTCCACCGTGGAGCAGGTCAACAGCAACGGCAGCTGCAGCCCCACCCTCAGCCCTCAGCAGTACAGGTAACACGCACGCACAAGCGCAAGCAGCCACAGAACAAAGAGGCGTAACCTGTGACGTCGTTTCACTCCTTTTGCTCACCTTGGCCATCAGCTGGAGCTAACTGACTGTGTGCTCGTCAACTAGTTGTGAAAAAACTCCAAGAATCATTGAGAATCAAGTTAGAATTTAGGTGCTTTTTCTGGGTCCCATTCACACAAGACAAAATGCAGGAAACTACAACGGTAACTGTGTTGAATTTGAGCATATTTTGTCCCTTTGAGGCAAATCTGAAGAGTAATTAAGTTTATAATTTAAAAATCCCATTTCCTCACAGGTAAATGAAAAGGAAACACGTCCTACAATTAGAGACAAACGGCTGCATCCTCAGTGTTTGGTGAAAACATGTCGCTGCGTGTGAGCGTCCCGTCATGGCCCCGTCTCCGCTCTCTCCCCAGCAGCCACCCGGTGCACGTGAAGGAGGAGCCCACCGAGGTGGAGGAGGACAGTCGGCCAGTGTCCCTGCTGGCCGGCGTCACACACAGCCTGCCATTGCCAAGCGACGAGCGCGACCTGGAGGAGGATCTTCCCATGGAGGAGCTGGAGTAGATCCCAGACCGACCGGAGAGAGGGCGGGGATTTATTGAGACCAACCCGCCCGCCCGGCCCGCCCGCCCCCCCCTTCTCTCCCCCATGATCCCTTCTCGCTGGTGTGAAAAGGAAAAGATAGCAACAGTACACTTAAGAGAAAAGAGAGAAAAAAAAGAGAATGTTTTTCTTCTTTTTTTGTTTTTGTTTTTCTTCGTTTGTTTTTTTCGAGAAAAAAAAAATTCAAGCAACTGAGGACGTTATTGAAAAACTCCAAACAGGGTTCGATGACCTTCGTTACTTTCAGACGCAAAAACCAGACTGTGGAGCACTGCTTTACCTCCAGGTGTTGCTTTCTCAACACTTGGCTCAGAGGTGTAACACCACTTAATGCAGACACACACACACAGACACACACACACGCGCACACACACACACTTGTTCATCCACTTGTCAAATCCATGTGTAACCATCCCCCCTGAAACGATCCCCCTCTATGTAGAGACCCACCCCCACCCCCACCCCCAGAGGTGTGGACCATCTTCCTCACCCCACCGCACGGCACACCTGGCCGGCCATTTAACACTGCGTCAGTTCAGAAGACGCACACGTGTGTGCATTGGAAGAACAAAGTGCCGACTCACACACACACGCACACACAGACACACACACACAGAGGATCATGTGTACATAGATCGGGAGCAGTCACCTGGGGCTGTGCGGTCACCTTCTCCTTCGTCCCCCTCGTTGAGTCGATCACGTTTTTTTCTTTGGTTCGATTTAAAAATGAAACTGTTGAAGATGAGGAGGAAGGAAGAGCGCGTTTAAAGATCACCCGAGCGGACTCCCTTCTCCACATCTGCGCACGACGAGCGAGGCCAACCCGACGGAGGCGCCGCGCCGCACCGCGGCCCGCCCACCCACCCACTACCCCCCTCCCCTCCTTCCCCACCTTCCCTGGTTCCCGCCCAAATTTCAGCCAGCAGCGAGACACTTAGTGAGGAACGACTTTGAGACTCTTTGCTTCTAAGTGGACGAAAAAAAAAAAAAAAGAAGAGTTTTTTTTTTCCGATCCTCCCCACCTCCCGGTCCCACCCTCCCCAGAGGACTGCAGGAATAAGGACCATGAGGTGTCGTCCTTCTTCTCTCCTCCGTCGGCAGACGGAGCGACGAGCGTGAAACACTTGTGAGAAAGAGAGGGGAAGCCGCGAGAAAAGACGGAGGAAGCGTCGACAGGAACATTGTGACTAAAAAGAAAACTGTTGATGATCATGGAATATAACAAGAAAAAAAAATGTGTGGTAGCTTTCGTCATTTCCTTTTTTTTTTAATTTGATGTTATTATCATTGTTTTACTTTTGAGGATCGATATTTCCGAGGTGGCGTTTGGTTTCGACGTACCTTTTTGTAAGGATGCTGTTTTTGATTTTTTTTTTTTTTGTTTTTGTATCGTAAGTTGTTTGATTTACTCTGGTTGTTCACACCATTCCAAGTGAGTATTGGCAAAAAAAACAACAAAAAAACTCAAAAAAAAAGAAAAAAAAGCGCAGTATTGTCCCGATCGACCCGACCCGACCCCAGCCCCGCTTCCTCTCTGTCCCCAGTGTAGCAGGCAAGACCAATTGGAAATAGCACTTAAAGTTGCCATTATCCAGACAAGTTATTTAACAGTTGAATCTCTTTTCTTTTCATTCTCTCTCATTCACTTGTTTTCGGTTGTGTATTTAGTTGAGAAATATCTGTAATGCTTTAAAAAAAATATATAAATATATATATATTATTACTGCAGTCAGAGAATACCTCATCCCACAAAGGTTCTGCCTGGAACTGTGTCCAAATTGATAGAGAAATAAGGGGGAATTCTTTCTGTGGGACACCAAATGTGGCGACTCTGCTCAGCTTCGATTCAAAGCTCTATGGTTGTAATAGTTACTGTGTAGAAGCTATCTGCAATTCACTGTGTGAGTTTGTGTTAAAGGAGCAGCACGTGAGACTTGTTTCTTTGTTTTCCGTGAGCATCAAAGCATTACTTTTCTCTCCAGTGCCATACCAAATTTACCTTTTGTTTTAATCTATTATCTGCTTATTCCCGTTTTATTTTTGTTACAGGTAACCAAAGAATATGTAGAAAACCAAAAACCCTGTAGTTTATTTTGACCTTTATGTTTCCTTTGTTATTTTATTTTTTTTCTTGAAGAACTGGCCAAAATACAACAAAGCAGGAGTTTGAACTCTTATTACTGTCTTCATAGATACTGTTGTGTTCAAATTATCCATGACTTACAGTGCTGATCATTGCAAAAACCAAAGTGTGTGAAGCAAACTCGAATTTGGAGATGTTACAAATGACTCATGTTAACTATGAGGCCAAAAGATAAAAGCAAAAAAAAAACAAACAAACCAATGTAGTGTTAACGAACCTCGCACAGTTCCTCCCCAGAAACAAAGACACAGAAGCATTTAGAGAAGAACCCCCGTCTGTCCCGGACGCAGACCCCCAGCCGTGTTCCAAACACAAAGCCAGGACTGCCCCCACCCCCACCCCCCCAACCCCACCGCCGTGGTATGAGCACGTCTAAAAATGTAAGCACTCACAAGGCACTTGACCACCAAATTCATGCGTCTCTACCATCCGAGATGGCAAAACAAAATCAGAGGCAAAAATAAAAGCAACACTAGGTACTTTTTTTTTTTTTTTTTTTTACCGATGCTGTCGTGATGTTATGAACATTTGGAGTTTGTTTTCTTTTAAATCTTAAACAAAAAAGCTCTATAAACCAAGAAATTCCCTCTTTGTACCATGATAAGAGGACGTGTACTGTAATGTGCTTGGATAAAGCCACATCTGTTGACAGGGACGAGTTATTCCAAATATCTTTTACTAATACAAGAAGGAGGGAACAACGGAAAAACAAACCTATACCAATGTAAGTGGAAAACAACCAAGGGACGTCATGTGACTTTAAAGTTGGGTTCATATTTTCATGGTTTTTGTCAAACTCTCTCTCTCTCTCTCTTTCTCTCTCTGTCTCTCTCTCGCTCTCTCTTGCACTTCAGACGGTTTTTCTTATTTAATGAAAGAACCTTTCCGATGACTTTGTGTTCAAACGGGACTGTTTCCTGTCACATTAGAGACTGATTTCTTACCAAGTACAAAGTGGCAGACAGACATCTCCAAACGAGATGAAAACCAAAAATAACACTACCTCCTTTTCAAAAACAGTTCGACACATAGCCAATGGGAGACTGAACTCTCTTCGATATTTTTGTTCTCCATCTTTCTCAATGATTATAATGAATGCCAAAATTGTTGTTACACTTACTGTATGACTGACACACACACATAGACACACACACACACACACACATACAAAAAATTGCTATCTGGTGATCTGGACTCCCTCACACATCCGCTCGAGCCCAAAAGCAGAAGAGACGTTTCATTTTCCATAGAATTAAAAGTGACTACCTCTCCTTAAACCACATCTAAAGCACTCTCTGCGTCTCCAAATGTGTTGTGAAGTGCTCGTGATGTATGAGCAGTTTGCTATCAGCTGTGTGTTAAAAAAAAAAAACCCTAACTGACTGTAATCCTGCACCTGATTAGCACTGAGCTCTGTGAACAACCTCTCCACTGTGTGCTGTGACTGGACGTGTGCATATTCATGACCAATGAGAAGCCAGTCGATAGAAGCCGTGTGTGTTTTTGCAGCAGGTTGTCAGATGGTAGTGATGGAAAGAATTACCAACACACACATACACGCACACACACACACACACAAACACACACACACACACGCATGCACACATGCAGGGGACTAACAGGAGAGCAGAAGCAGGGCTATGGGTTAGTGCAAACAGAGGCTCTGACCATCCAGATATCCAAAGACCCACAAACACAGCAGCGCACCCCCCCCCCCAACCCCACCCCACCCACTCCCCCCCTTCACCAAAACACTCACAGAGAAGCTGAGAGGACGCGTAATGAGAACTCATCACTACTACTAGTAATATCCAAACCAAGAGGAACTGCTGCATACAGAACATAGATGATCTCTGACTCGTGCTTTAAGGTACACCTGTAAACAAAGCTGTTTTATAAAGATGTAGATTGTTCACAGGTCACCATGTAACACTTCTGTTCTTTCTCCAGCTTGGCATAACATGATGTATTCTTGTATATTGATGCTTGGCTTATCTCTCCAGGGCATTCTTTCCCATTTTTGTCCTTCGTTTTTCTTTCTCTTTTGGGGTTTTTTCTGCTTTTTATTTCCGCATCTGTTTTTAGCTATTGTAAAGCTTTCAGCTCTGATTCCTATACTGTACTGCTAATGCTGAAGTATATGTATTTATCATATTAAGTGCTGCAGGTATCTTGGTTTATTAGTTTTGTTTATATTTGTTTTCCATTTTTTTTCTCGGTTCTTCTTAAAAACGTCTGGGACGCTGATTTTTTAAGTGTATTATCTCGAAAAAAAAAAGAAAAAAAAGAAAAGAATTAAAGTTAGATCAGTGGTTTAGGTAACACCTGTTTGTATATTTATCTTAGCTAGGTCTATTTTGATACTTTTTTGTCTCTGTACTGCATTTATGCATTTTTAAGGAAAGAAAAAAAAACAACAAATGGAAAACAAAGTAAAAAAGTTTCTTCATTATGTATTGATACCTCAGAAGGACTTTTTCTCAAAGACAGGACCAAAACCTCTGAAAAGAAAAAGAGAAAGAGGAAAAAAGTGTAAGAATATGTAGCCCCTCTATTGCTTTAAAAAAAAAAAAAAAAAGAAACAAACAAAAATCGTGGAGCTCTAGAACGGTGTTGTTGTTGGTCCTTTCAGGTGCCAATATGTGTCCCTGCTCCCTGTGACCCCTCCCCTCTGACCCCCCGTCATTCCTGTGCTGAACTCCTGACCCGCAGAGCTGTCAATCATCTGCAGGTGCCACGAGGCGCGTCGCCGAGTCCAACACCTGGCAGGTGGCGACCGGACGCGGCCCTCGTCTCCCAGTCCCACAGAGGCAGATCAGAGACTGACACGGATGCATTTTTGATGCCCGGTCTCAATACCAAAATGTGGAACGGCTCTCAGAGATGCAGCTCATCCTCTGACTACCAAAGGCATTGCAGAGCAAACATTTGCTTAGTCCAAAATCTCCTGAACTGTAACCAAACTGTAACCAAACCAATGCCGCAACCTTAACCAAACAAAAGCCAAGCTACTTCCAAAACTCTCCATCCACTTCACTGATCACCTTTGCTGGTAGCTGTTATCTCTCGTGCATCCACGCCACGACGTTTGTCGGAGCAGCCCGCATCCCATCGGCTGGTGACTGACTAAAAGGACGCAGGGAGGTGAAGTCCTGACACGTGATTGGACAGTTCTGAGGTGTCATGTAAGGGGGAAGGGACTCTCAAAGCGGAGCTTTGCCGAACGGTATTATCGACTAGACAGCCAGAATCGGATGGAACTACCACTTCAGCTCTCCTCTGGTTAAACCTTAGGAATGTGTGTACATTTTCAGCAGTGACTCTCTGTATTGTTTCTTAGTTCAGTTTACCTGTTTACCTCTTTATCCTTTGTTTTTTTTTTTTGTTTTTTTGTTTTTGTTTTCGTTCTGTTTCTTGTTATTTGAAAGTGTGACCTGAGGACGAGGCGGGAACAGGGACTGGGTGGTGGCTTTAGACAGACAGTGGAGCCCAGCCCTCTGACCCTCCACCCCGGGTAGCCATGTAATGCCAGTCACTGCCCTTTCCTTCATGCTGTATAAAAACACACACATATATCTGTGTATTTGTAACCTGAATCTTCTTGTGTCTGTCCATGCAGACAATAAAAAACTGTACAGTAGGTCTAGTTGCATGTAATCTGTACTAATTATTGACAATGGCATTATAAAATGCAATAAAATACTTATTACACTGTCCTTGTTTGTTCTTTTTCTGGTGATTTCACATAGTTTGATGCAGATTGAAAAACTTAAAAATACAGCAGCAATGATACAATCCAACACTCGTCTTTAGGATTTATTTCGATGACGTCTTTATGTATTCATCTTCATCCATTTTAGGGTTGGAGGTGGCGATAAGGTACAAAGAAGCCTTGCACACACTGAATAACAGACAGATGAACACACTCACACCTTCTGGTTAATAGAGGCACCGACTGACTGCGCACCATCAAGTGACTCCCTAACACTCATTCTCCATCTGAAAAAAATAACTCGGGAGCACCATCCACTCTTAGAAAATATAGAAAGTATTTATGTACATCTCATTAGTACAGCAGTGCTCTCTGCACGATGTTATAAATTCCAATGCAATAGCAACGAGAAATAATGGATCAACGACTCTGTTTTGATCAGACAAAATTAGAAACGGCAACAATTTATCGTGTTTTTAGTTGCTTTCTTTCAATGTGCATTGTGTGTCTGATACACCGGTGCTTCAGAGAAGACTGCACACTGTCTCAAACGGCCGCTTTACACATGGCAGAATATTTACAGTGTCAAATGAAGCTTCTCCAATTTTCACCGTGACCTCTGTCAGACTGCTCCTCATTTAAATGCTTTTTCTCCTGACTGCTATAATTAGAGAAAAGCAATAAAGGCAGCCAGTGCTAACAGTGTAGGAAGGCTGGCCGTTGGAGCAAAAACCAGCAAATTATTGGCCTGTTGAGTCTGACTGCGCAGGTAAGGCTGTAATTTAAAGACTGCTGTTTATAGGAGGAATAAACTGTGCGGTGCAAAAAGGTCTGTGTAAAAAATCATGTTTCTGAGGAACATTCAAGCAAGTCCCTGAGTGTTGGCGTCAGAAAATCAAGCGTTTATTTTTTTGTCCATTTTTAAAATCACATATTAAAGAGGGAAAAATACACTTTGTGATATATTCATTGCAAACGTACGTGAAAAACTTGCAGCAGCACCACAGTCATCTATATGCATCTGAAATGAGTTCATATTTTGTGCTAAAACCAATGAAAACTTTCCTTCAGTTTTGCCTTGATCCTGCATGGCCTCAGAGGTCAGCACGTGTTGTGATACAGCGAGCGGCCACCAGGAGGAGTAAACAAACCAGACAATACAAGCATCATCTCACAAACACAAACCCTGCAACAAACACCGGTGAGGGCCACTGACACAGTGTGACCAACAGGGTGGGCCAGAGAGTGCAAAACAAACAGGAACACACGCCGAGCCTTCAGTCCAGTGTGTGACCACAGGTGGCTGAAGTGTCAGCGGTGGTCCTGAAACAAAGAAACGAGCACGTCGTGGAACAGGAGGGAGCTTCCGTGACCAATCGGCACCTGTAGTTTCCTTCTTTGTTTTGTCGTTCTCCATCTTCACCTGAGTCTGCCTCCCTCGCAGGTTCTGCCGCATGCCCTACAGCTTATCTTTAAACCTCAGCGCGGCATCACGGGTGGATGTTGCCACGGGGGGGAAAAATGGAAACTGGCTGGATGTTTTTTGGAAAGTTGAAACTTTGTTTAATCTTGAGCTTTTAGTGAACTTCTCCGCGAGTCAGCTGGGAGGAAACTCGCTCTTGACGCCTAAATCCCTGTGACATTTGGTTTTTGGGGAGAGACCCCATCCTAAGCCTATTATAGAGCCACAAGCACACATGCACACTCAGAGACACACACTTGCTGGCGTGCACTCATCATGAATACTAAGCAGAAACCTAGTACCATATACTTGTACAAGGTGAGCCAGGGTGCAGAGCAACACACAAAGAGGTTATTCTTGGCATGGCAAAGTGATGTTTGGCATAACCTTCAGTCTGAGTATGTAAAGCAATATTAGCTCATCTGAGCAGAGCGAGCACGAGGTGCGTGCATATTCGCACAGGCTGGAGAACTTGTTTATATGTCTTCATATTGATTTGCGCATCTGCTCGCCCCTCCGACGTGAAACCAGCGTGCACGCGTGCGTGATGGAGTGCATGGGTGGGCGTCGGGGGGCCGCCGGTCCCAGCAGCATGCGGAGCACTGAGGTCCAGGCAGACCCTGTGAGTCACAGAATAAATTCACTGAGAGCCATGCTGACATCTCTCTCCGTCGCTCCCCGGTTCACTCACTCGCTCTTCCTCCCTCGCTCCCGTCCCCTCCCTTCCCTCCCCTCCGTGTCTGTGGCCGAGGCGGTGGGCCGTCCTCCAAGCGGTGTACTGACTCACTGAAAACAGCACAACATGCTGTGTATCTGCTGCTACATGCATCCACATGGATCTGCTTATTCAGGCGAATGGGCTTAGACTCTGTCTTCGTTTTTTTTTCTCTCTCTCTCTCCCTCTTTGTCTGTTTTGGAAACTGAGGCCAGCAACCTTCTATTTTTTGCAACGTCCAAGTAAACACACAAGCTGCCGTGCACGTATGCTCTCAGTCTGACCTGCTGAGCGTTCACCAAGAAAACTACAGTGAAAGAAGTAAAGACTTTGGTAATTGTTGATGAAACCCTTCAGAAAAAGGCAAAAATGTTGTCCATCCATCCATAATCCATCCGCCCATGCATCTCTTATACCAGCCTGCAGAAAAGCCTCACATACACACTGCAGTGACACATTGCTATACTGAATGATTAGACCGACTCATTATGTGCTTCATAGAACCATTTCAGATAGATTCATGTTCTCCACCTTTTGTTTCTCCCACTGAAGACACAACTGTTGTTTTAAACAAACAACTTTAAAATGAGCCGTTTTTTTCCCCTTTATCTTGTTTTTGCTTGTTGACTCCAATATGTAGAAACATACCACCATGATTCATTCACCTTATATATCCACTTTATCCATTCTGGAGTTGTGGGGGCTGTAGCTTATTCCAACCAGCAGAACGTACTATGTCCTAGTTTACAGTTGTAAACATGTTCACTATGTTTGTGTGAAGGGGCTGTGCCACCTGAAACCTCCGCTGGCACTGGGAGAACATGCAGACTTCACATGCAGGAGGAGCGAGGAGTGATCCTGTGAGCTGATGAGAGAGTGACAGGCAGACAGACAGACAGACAGACAGACAGACAGACGGACAGACAGACAGACAGACAGACAGACAGATGGTAGAGGGAGAAATGGGGGAAGTAGAACAGAGGGGTCTAAAAAGAGAGTGAAGTCGAGGAAGATAAGGAGAGTGAGTGAGTGAGTGAGTGAGTAGAATAGAGTGAAAACACGTTCCAGTCGATGCAGCAGCAATTCACAAATGAAGACGTGTGACTG